>CAJOBZ010000002.1:9962500-10280000 GCA_905332375.1 Pieris macdunnoughi
TTTTAAATTGTTTATAACCATTTGCTGTAATTGTTTCCGCAATCTGTATCACAAAACATATTAATAAGCCGTTAATATTGTGGTGAATAACACTTCTCAACTCAGAAATAAACTTTATTTAGTTATATATATATATATATATAAATACAAATGCGAAATACACAAACGAAAAATATTTGGTTTACTATACAAAACTCAATCTCAAAATATCAACGTCAAAAAAGATGTCAAATTAATTGTAAATTTACATTTACTACCAGTTCGCAAGTCAAGGGCGTAGAGCGGGCAAGAACTGGCAAGAAACTTTCCGCCAATCTTTTTAAGTAAATACACATACTATACGATCTGTGAATACGACTGATTATTCTCCATTTACGGTTTTAACGTTATTCCTAAGGCAGTTAAAAATTCCATACAATATATCTATTTCTATATCCAGGCAAAACGTGAGATGTACGATGTGAAGAAACAAAGGCTGTGCCTGGCCCAGGACGAGTATAAACATTTGAACAACGCACTTTCGACCCTCGCCGCCTCTAGGACTAGTTGTAAGTACACTTTTATTTATAAAAAAAAAAAATACATTTACTTATTTTAGTTATTATATTTAAAGGTTAAGATTAAGGTACTATGTATATATATATATTTTTTATATAACATTTGTTACTGCACGTCTCGCACGAATTTTTTTTTTTTTTTATTTCTTTAACTAGGTTGTGGAAGAATCGCTTATTAGCGATAAGGCCGCCGTGATCCCTTATAATTTTTTTTTTTGTGTTTGATTTAGTTTTTGAAGAAGTGTAAAAAAAAAAAAAAAAAGGTTAGTTATTGTTCTTTTTTTGCATTTATATGCTAGGTTAGTTAATATTTTTGTTATTTTATATATGAATAAATTATGTAGAATTTTTTTTGTGATAATTAAATAAATTTTATTTAAGTAGATAATTATGTAAAACTTTCAATGTAAAAAAAATATATTTAATATCACTATGCAGTAAGATTCGAGACCTAAAACTGACTAGATTTTTACATATGGCATAATTCGTGCTTAATTTTCTAAAACCAAAGTCAAATTATTTCAATTAGGCCTATTGAAAAAGCCACTTTTGAAAGTCCAAATCACAATTTAAAAATATTTAAAAAAATACTAGTTGCCCCTTCCAAAAGGTAGTTTATATGAAGAAGAATGGGCAAGAATACTTACTCTTTTAAGATATTCTTTACAACATTTTGATTTAAAAATTAAAAAAGCGCGAACTTCAACTTCTATATATGACAAGATACAATACGTTTTTGACATACGGGAGACATGCTTAGCGCTAAGTGAGTGTCAATGGGTATCACTAAACATCAGTTGAGCCTCCTGCCCTTTTACCTTCTATTAAAAAAATAAATATGGTTCCAGAAATTTGCAATAGTGTGTAATATATATTTATTCGTCATTTATATACATGTATTTATTTACCTGTCAAAATAATCCACAAAGTTTAATACTTAATATATAAATTGTAGTAATGAAAAATATAAAAATAAGCTGATGAAATCAAAAGATTCCACAAGTACAATTCACATGCTATTTCTCTGAGTTATTCTATCCAAGAATCTTTGAATCGTGGATTCCTTTTTGTATAATACAATAGATAATTTATTCGCATATTTATTCAATATGCTGAAATGTTGAATTGCTATGCACGATGGAATGATAATAAAAGTAGCTTTTAAAAATCGGTAATGTTCTAATAATAGTAATCTAAATATTAATTTTAGGAATTTTGGTCACAAGGTTTTTAATTTTTATATACCTAAAATCTCATAACGTAAGTAACTCAAAGTCCTGTCAAAAATATTATTCGTACTAATTTTATTTGCAAACGTCTTCCGTGAATGTATTTACATGGTTAGTAATCAACATTAGCAATTTATAACGAGAAATTTATTGGACCAAAAAGTCTTTAGAATGATATTTAATTTTTATACATTAATTATATTAATATTTATATTTTTTCTTTAGATTTAACTTTATTTTGGTTTAGTTACAGAACATGTTATTTTGTTTTTTTTTTGTTTATTAATTATGCACTTCTTGTACTTTGCCCTCTGTAGGTGTTGCTTTTTTATTGTTCCATATTAGGGTTGCCTAGAAGAAATCGCTTGTTAGCGATAAGGCCGTCCGTTGCACAATAACTTATGTAACCTGACCACCGTCACCGTGACCACGCACGCTGTAAAGCACGCGAATCGTCGGATAAATTTAAAATTATGTTAAATAATTGTAAATTTATAATAATACATAACTTTAATCCGGTTAAATTTCTTTTATGTAACCTGCTTTTTTTAAATGTATGATTTTGTATAAGTTAACGAAGTGTAAATAAATAAATAAATAAATATAAAATACATTAGTATGTTCGTGCTTATATTCGTTTAAACTTTCTTAAATTAAGTTTAAGACATAACACGATATATTTATTTTGATAAAGTTGCCGAATATAAACAGCTGTAACAAAATTGAGTAACCTTCATTATGCCGGCAATATTTCTCAATTCAATTACATATAAACTAAAGAACTATGCAAATCCACAAATACGCCTGTTAACAACCGATTTCGGGACTCATATGGGCTTGTTTAAATCCTCATTATGCGGTGAACTTATTTGAATCTAAATTAAATGTCAAACTTTGAACCCCCTAATAAATTAATGTACAAAAATCTTTATAATTCTGCGGCTAATATAACCTCTGTCATTAAAAAAAATACGAGAATTATGTAAATAATACGTCAATGTTTGCGGAATTTTCTTGAAGGTTAGGTCGATAAGCCATTGACATTAAAATTCCACTGATTTTGAGTTAAATATTTACGTAAACGAATTAGTAAAGATTTAATATCATTTTTATTTGTTTGATGATTTTTTTATACATGGTGTCTCAAAAAAGTGTTTATTCATTATTAAAGTACACATTTAGAATTTATTTCTTAAAAACGATACCGTCCAAATGTAGACCCTTGCGTTCGCGGCACTCATTTATTCGAACAATAAAATTACTTATGACGGTTCGGCAGGTTGCTCCGTCCTGCTGGAACCATGTTCTTTGGTTATAGCCAGGAAAGTTTTGAAGTTCAGGCACCAAGAAGTCGTCTAACATTTTGTTAATTGTATGCTTTTAACGAATAAACTCATGTAAACGCCGTTGTTATTCTTTGCAATTTGTTTAGTTTTTACGTGTTAAGAAATAACTTTTATACTTACACACTTCTTAATAATTACAGTATTGTAATAAATTTAACACGCAATTTAATGGGATATATATAAAACCCATAACGTAAGTAATTCAATGTTCTGTTAAAAATATTGTTCATGATGTACCAACATCTAGAAAAACTGCATTAAACTTTGTACACAAAACTATCTCGAAAAAGATAAAACACGTTATTTATAACGAGCAATTAACTATAAATAAAAATTCGTTAGAGCTATATTTAATTTTTAAAATATTTCTGTAATATTCGATTCTTCCCAAACTCCTTGCCAGGCAAAAGTTTTTATCTGTGAATAGTTTTTTAGCGGGCGAGTGATTTGACAATTAACATGCTCATCTTACTGGCCATTAAGATTAAAAAAACATTTTAACTTCCCTTATTTCCTACAGACGTTTTACATTTGTGTATTGACCGTATAAAGCAAATATCTTCTGTGCCTACTAATAATATAATACTAAAATATAAAATACATGTATATAAAATACTAGCGGCCCGATGCGGGCTTTGCACCGGTGACCTTAAAAAATGGCGATATTGAATCTTTTTTTATATTGTGGAACATTTTTTTGTTCAATCATCAATAGTTTTCGCAGCACATGCGATAAAATATAATTTATAGGTATTTTTTTACACCTTCGGTAACATTATCGTAGTGTTCTTGCAATTAAGATAATAATTAATCCGAAATAATGTAGCATTCAAATGGTGAAAGAATTATTAAAATCGGTCCAGTACTTTTTGAGCCAATTCGTTACAAAGATACATAAAAATCTTTCCTCTTATTAATTATTATAATAATAATAATAATATAGACTAAACTAATCTCCTGCTTACAGTATGTTCTTCAACGACCTCCGTGACGACCACATCTACCACGTCAAGGCATGACCCAGAACAGTTGAGGTGTGAAGTAACAGAGGCGAGGGGTAGGGTTGCCCAGCTTCGGAAGGAGTTGAGGCAAGCGAGAGCTGAAGTGGCCTGCGCTAGACGTGGTGTTGATACTCTAGCCGAGTAAGTTATAAATTATTAGCATTTGTTTAATTATTGCTTCCCTTATTAAAAAAAAGGATAATATTCCGTATCGCGCCACCAGCGATTTTGAAGCAGATTTTTTTTTATGACTTCGTCATGAGGTCTTAGCACTTATGCATCTGTGAATACAGGAGCAGTTCCAAATACTTTGAAAATTTGATTTTTTTTAGCCAAAAAAAGTCATTCGCCATCTGTAAAAAAAATCAGCCTATAAATCGCGATACGGGATATTTACCAAAAAAAATAGTTGTCTTAAAAGTCTTTCAGCAATATTTTATATATTATAATAACCTAGTACAGTGCCTCTGAGGTCGTGGGTTCGATCGCCATGCACCAATGGACTTTCTGTCTATGTGCGCATTTAACATTAGCTCAAACAGTGAAGGAAAACATAGTGAGGAAACCGGCTTGCCTTAGGCCAAAAAGGCGTCGGTGACTTGACTATTAATTTGACTTATGATCATGAAACTGATGCAGAAGTCTGAGGCCTAGACCTAAAAATGTTATAGAGACACTGGTTACTATAATAACCTAGTATATAAGCTTTAGTTATTTGCACTAAACTTTATCTTCGTAATCTAAATTAAATAATCCTTATATAATTACTTAAGTTGACGTTAAATATAATTTGTGGGTTGAGTTTATGCAAAAATCAGAAACCGGAAACTTTTAAAATTAATAACCATAACAAATTCCTGTTTTGTAAATTGTTATGCCTCTCAAAGAATTCTATAAATGTGGAAACAATCTAAAATAATCTAAATAATACACATAATTTACTGCTTCTAAGTATAGTTTAACAAAATAATAATTTATTACAGAGTCGAACAAAAGCTTAGCGCCCAGCAAGGTTGCTACAACATAACTGAAGCCCAGGCGATCATGACCGAACTGAAGAACATCCAAAAGTCTCTTACTTCCGGGGAGAAAGAGAGAGCAGACCTCATGCAATCACTAGCCAAATTAAAAGATGACCTCACGAGGTTACAATTAGGAGAGGCCTCCCCAGACCTCTCCACCTTAACTCTTCCTCAAGAGAAACTGAGCACTGCCTCACAAACCGACCTATGTGCGGACTTAGTACCTATCGGTACAAGACTGGCTGAAATGGCGCGGGTTCGCCTTCAATACGACGAAGCCAGGAAACGGATTCAGCAAATCCAACAACAATTAGCAGACTTAGAGGACAAAGTACAACCTGGTCAGGCGGAATCGGACAAAGACCGCCTTCTCCTATTCCAAGAGAAGGAACAGTTACTACGAGAGCTTCGAAGTATTACACCAAGAACTCGATCCAAGCAGGAGATGAGTGACATACAAACCGAATGCAGGCGTTTGGAGCAAGACCTGAAAAATGCTTTTGAAATGTCGAATAAATGTATAGCGGACAGGTTGAGGCTTCACGAAGAGAAGCAGCTCCTATTACAGCAGTTGAAGGATGCCTTGACATCAATGACGACCTTGGAGGGACAGTTGAAGACGTTATCGGCTTCTACCCTATCGGTGTCGAGTAGTTCCAGCTTGGGTTCCCTTTCCACAGCAAGTAGTAAGGGATCTTTAAGTTCAGGAATCAGTTTTACCGATATCTATGGTGGGCCGCAGATAGCATCTTTCCAAACGGACAAACCAATAGACATGGTCGATTTACATCGGAGAGTTGAGAGGTCAGTATTATTAAAATTGGTTTAAAACTTATTAATCTTAGACAAGAAGGAAGAAAGATAGAATTACCACCTAATGCAATTCTAGTATTGTTTTTTTTATATGTGTGTTCAATGGCTAATGTAACATACAAAATAAATTTTCATTTCCCAATACATAACTTGTAACATGCCCTGCAGTGGCGTAACAATAGGGTGGCAGGCCTGATATAATGCCACGGGCCCCCGACCCAAGAGGGCCAATGCCCAAGAGATATTATGTTCTATGTATAAATGTTACGTCTCCAATACGCATTGAGCTAGCGTGTGGACTACAGACTATTCCCTCTCGCCTAAGAGAGGAGGCTATTAGTGGGACATATACAACGTGTAATTGAGTACGCTGAAAATCTCGAAGTTTATCAAAATTAAACTGAGTAGGTACAACGTGACGATTTTTACTGATAGGGCCCCATCAGAATTTTCCACGGGCCCCAGATCTTATAGTTACGCCACTGATTCCCTATATATATATATGTAAATCTATTTATATATTGCCTAAAATAATCGTTTCGTCAATTCCCTATTACTATACATACATATATTTACACTGATTCAATTAAACCACACTTTTCTTACAACAATAAATATTTCTACGATTCGTTTAAACAATCTCTATATAAATAATTTCAGACTACTCCGCGGTTCTAGTTACAACGACAGTGCGACTCCAGGTGCCAGTAGCTGTCAATCACAGCCGTCACTTTCGCCTAGAAGCAGTCTTTCTTCTGCCAGCCCACCACCACCACCGCCTTCATACACCCAGGTATGACGTAAATCTTTTCCTGTTACTTTTCTTTATACGATTGTTCTTTCCTTCTCCTTATTTCTTACTCTCCCAACTGAAGTGAATACTCTAAATGGTATCAAAAAATTTGCAGGTTGAAAGACAAAGAAGGCAACAGAGGGAGTTAGAAGAGAAGTTAGCGGAGATGAGGATAGGAGTCGCGACTGGTCTTAACGAAGTCACAGGATTGGCTACCAGTAGTGAGTATCATTAAAATATTATCACAAAACATTTAAATACATTTCGAACTAACTGATCTGATATTAGTGTGCCCTTTTTCTTTTTCGTGTCTTTTTTCTTTTTTCGTGTATCTTTTCTTTTTCATGTATCCTTTCACTGTTTACATATGTTTGCTTTGCTTTGTTCCATTACTGTCTGATATAGTTTTGCACTTCTTGCGCTCACCTTATCTAATTTATTTTTATATCAGAGTTCTGTATAGTTAACCAGATTATAACTTTCAGTTCCAGTACAAGTACAAGGCCCCGGACGGCCCGTGGAGCCACTATCTCCAATCTCTGAGACACCCCCGCCACTGTCACCCACCTGCTCGTCTAGTGGTAAGTAATTATAATATGATTAAAACTTGGGCCTGTTATTAAATAATTCGATTTTGATGGAATTAATCTATATTTAGTACGACAGTAATCGTAAAAAGAATACCAATGCCTTTAAAAGATTCCTTTAATGTAGTTATTATATTTACTAATATCCCACATTATTATGTATTACCATTGTATATTCGCGGGTGCTTGGCGGGCCCATGCGACTTCGTCAATACAAAGAGTCTGGATCTGGTTAGCGCTGGGCCTTCTTTAGTTCTTATGTAATTTTCACCCATGTATATTCTTTCTATAACATATTTTTATAAGTATCCTTTTGTTCGTACATTTTAATATGTGTGATGTTTGAGAGCAAAAAAAATAATAATAGAAGACTTTTTATTTTTTTAAACTAAAGTTTTTAAAATAACCGGATCTACTTATTTTGGCATTTCCTGTCCTGTCAATTGTCAAAATCAACTGTCAAGCAGGGCTGGAATTTCATATTATAACCATATCAATTTCAAATTATTTTATACCAAAGCATCGTTGGGAATAAAAGCATCGTTTAAGGAACAAACACTAGATCAGTATCAGCAGCAGTGAGCGATGAGTCGGTTGCGGGAGATTCTGGAGTCTTCGAAGCAGCTCAGGCGGCCGATTCTTCTAACATAGGTTAGTATCTCTGATATATATTTCCTGAATTTTTGTCAAACTCAAAATTAGACCAAAAATTTGTATAGCAATGAGTAAAAAACCTTTTTTAATTTTGTTATATTATATACTTTTTATTATATATAGTAATCAATAATTGTTTAGGGTACTTATATTTGGGAGCTAGTGCAATTATTCTCTTGGTAATTGGTTGCGAAATACAGATATAAAGTCAAAAGTCAAACTCCCTAAAACGTCAGAATAGTTCAATACAATGTAACGATTCTTTCCATATAACGCCAGACAATTCAGCATTGCTATATTAATAATAAATCATTTATTTACAAAGTGTTTAATTCAGATTGATTAATTATAAAAAAATCACACAATCAGCCACTTATAAATTGGCATGCCAATGTCTTAATAATAAGGACAGTTTAGTTTATTATAATTGTTGTCAAACTTATGATCTAAATAGTCTCCCACGCTATAGACCTTGCCATTAAAATTTGAGTTTATATTTACACAATTTACATCTCAATAACACAAAACAGGAGAATACTATAAGAATAAATTTACGAATTATATAAAGGAAATATATAAATAATTAATAAAACGAAAGAGACAAAGTTTGTTCTATACTAATTATTTTATTATTTATTGCAGTGAACAGTGCGCAAATTGAAATCAAATTACGTTACTGTTCGGATGAAACTGCGTTGGAGATCGGAATCCTTCGTGCGAGGAACCTTCATGCTCTATACATAGACAACGGAACGGAAATGTGAGTAATTTTCTTACATTTTACATGGTTAATTGATATTTCGATGGTATGAAATAAATTAATAATTTAATATCGAGTTTAGTTTAACATTTATCTTTAAATGTCAATTGTCAAACGTCATTTTGATAGAAAAAGAGATGTTAAAATCAATTCAAAAAAAATAAATAAATTCACTGTCAAATATGTTGAAGAAATAAAAAGATTGGCCAGTCTAAATTGGCATTTTTGGGCAGAAGATCCTTCTCAAGCCATTTTTTCTCTACTGGTTCGATACTTTTGAATGTGTGTCTAATAACGGTATATTTTAGCTTCCACTTTTAAATGTTTTCAATTGAAGTATGTTTCTTTAAGCATTCAATAAATCCAAATGTTACCTTCCCCAGATCTGTCCGTGGTGCCTTAGTGGTAGGCGGTGGTGGTGGTATTGTATTCAATACACCAGCCTTAGCCTGGCGAGGGACAACTCTAGTATGGAGGAACAACCAGCGTGCTTCGATCGGGTCTAGGGCACTGAGAGCCGCTACTTTACAAATTAATTTAGCGGCCGACAGCGAATGCCTGGTGAGATTCTTTCTAGTAGCGTAAATAATTCAATCTCTGCTTAAAATAATGGTAAGAGTTTTGAATTTCGTCGCACGAATTTGATGATTGATACTGATTATGCAGGAGTCTCGGGGGACCTTCATTGGAATACCTCCAAGTAATTTTTGCTGCCGGAATCGCGTATTTTAAAAATATTTTAAAGTTTTGTGTAATGTATGGAACTTTGTAAACAATCCGCCATTTTCTACTTTTCTATTGGTTATAAGGGATGTGACAGTCTCTTAAAAAATTTTTATAATCGATTGTTAATAATAGTTTTTTTATTTATCGATTATTTCCTCATTTTTTAAATTTAAAGTTATACAATAATCAATATTGAAATTAACCTAATTTCGTGTTGATAGATTATAGGGTTCCGAAAATTTTGAAATTATCGATACCTACTCGTTTGTATTTCCTAATTAGTACTTGTATTTCATTGTTTGCAACTTTCTGTATTATTTAATTCTTACTAGAATGAAATGTTTACTTTAATATCCAAAAAGTACCCAAAACCGAATCAGAGCACCCCACTATCCACGTGATCTATGAAGGTCCCCCGAGACTCCTGCATAATCAGTATCATCAAATTCGTGCGACGAAATTCAAAACCCAACCCAAAATAATGATGAAAACTAGCCAAATTCGAGTATTCGGCGCACGCCTTGAGTGCCATGTGATAATCTTATTGGACGAGAGCGAATCACCTGATTTTTCCTATTAAAATTTTATATAAAAGCGCTAAAAGCCAGTCTAACTTCTGTTCCTTCTTCAGGGTTGTACACAAGTGAGCTTAGCAGACTTCGACCCAGAAACAACTTCGCAAAAGTGGTATAACGTGTTGAGCTTCAGAAGTATGAGAAGGGATGAGAGCTCTGATGAATCTACCGTTATTTCTTCGCAAACGTCTACCCTCACAAGGAATAGAGGTAATGATGATATATTTAAATATTTCTCTGATATGTATACTAAATTAGTCACCTCACCATCAATCGTATCACCTCAAGGTCCGCCGTTCCACATCTGGGCCTGTTTTATGGCAGTTTCTGCCTTGCACCACCTGCCCACTGAAGTATTTCCGAACCAATTCGACTTAGGGTCCTTCAAGAATAGAGCGTACCGATTCTTAAAAGGCAACGCACTCACGAGCCTTCTAGCATTGAGAGTGTCCATGGGCAGTATCACTTAACATCAGGGGAGCCTCCTGCCCGTTTGCCCACTGTTCTATAAAATAATAATAAACCCTTTTTTCAGAAACGATTCCATTAGGTTTTTTATGTCGTGTTTACTTGGTGTTTAAAAAAACAGTTTTAATTTATTTTAATTATTAAAAAAAAAAACATTGTATACTTACAATTTTACGGCATAAAAAAATCTTTTTTTTTAATTTTCAGGTCCTGAGAGTATGACCGGAGCTGAGTGTAATATTGAATGTGGAGAAGACTCCGCGTCTGAAGACGAAGAGTCAAGAGAACCACTAAATCAGGTAAAATACTAACAGAATTAAATAAACTATAATTTTTTTTATTTTAACAGTCCAGTTTTCTTCGTTTTAAGAGTTACTACTAAAATTAAAAAAAAACTTTTGCGATTAATTTAATTTAGTTAATTTGCAGAGATTAATCTGCAAACTCAACAAGCACTTCTAACACATTTTTTGTCTGTTTTCTTAATTTTGAAGTAGGCCTGAATCCACCTTTATTACATACTTATAAAATAAGTAAATTGCTCACAGATCGTAGAAGAAGACTCATTCGAGGATTACATTCCGGAGGAAGAAATAAATCTAGAGGAGGAGTATCTTCCTTCCACTGCAGAGAAGGAGACCAACACCGAGTGTAACTTCTGTCCAGAGGGCGCCAGACAACTTCATAGGAGGTTTGTTTTTTTTCTTTTTTGGTGGCGGTTAGAATTTATGTAAATAATGGTTATGGTTATTATAAAACCCGTTTAAGACGATAACAAAAAAAAGGTTTCATCTGGAAAAGTCTTTTATTTTTTGTTATAATAGCGTATTAAACGGGATTTTCTGTAGTAATTTATTGGGTGTAGGTGCGACTTTTATATTACTTACTATTTTGTTAATATTAGACGTTGTATTGTCTTTGATTAACATAACTTTTATTCATTTAATAAAACACTATTTTGACCGGATTGAAGTTATGTATTATTATAAATTTACAACTATTTAACATAATTTTAAATTTATCCGACGTGTCACCGTGACCACGCACGCTGTAAAGCACGCGAAACGTCGGATAAATTTAAAATTATGTTAAATAGTTGTAAATTTATAATAATACATAACTTCAATCCGGTCAAAATAGTGTTTTATTAAATATTACACGTTTTTATATTTAAGTTTGATTATAAACGTAGTTTTTTTTTGCAAACATGTCTTTTTTCAACATTTTCTATTAAAATAGTAGTTGATGTAGCTAGTACATATTTTTTGTTAAAAAATATCTTTTTTTCAATATTTTTTTTGGAAAAAAAGTATCACTATGTCAAAGAAGTCGTCAACATAAACATTGTTCTTCAGATTTTATAAGCTGAAGCGAATTGAGGCTGATGGTCGCCCTCACGTGGACAGAACCTTACAGAAATAGTATATGTATATACTAATTCTTTGTATATATACTTAGGTATGTCTCGATGTTGTTTGTACCACTATAGGTGTGATTTGCTTGATATGAGTGGTTTAAACAGTTTTAGCACTATTTCTTAGTTTAACGGAATGTTAACTCTTTTTATCGGTTTAATATACAAAAACTTCTACAAAAAGCTTTCTTTGTAGTTTATTGCACAGAAGTTAAAAAATAACTTATGGTGACGCCACATGTACGCTACAGAAGTGTCAAATTCACAATTTGAAAGAAACAAAAAATACAATGTATGTATGTATTTGTGACGTCACTTAATAATAATAAGAGCCTTTTATTTCTGATACATTACATTTAAATACATTTATATTTCTATCTTATTCTTTTTAGATATTTGTGTGTCCTTTTCTGGCAAATCCTCCAAATCCCGCCATTTCTGCACTGTGCTACTCTCTGCCAAGTACCTTCCAACCAAGTCTATCCTACTAAATTGTCTTCCTTTTTTGCGTTTATTGTACCTTGGACACCAGTTTAGTACTTTCTTGCTCCACTTTTCTGTTCCTCTTGTCATGTGCCTCGCCAAATTCTACTTAAGTTGGAATGGCGTTGGAACAGTACCTTATAACATTCTTAAACCGATAAAAACAGTATTACGATGGGCGGAATGTTGCACACATTTACGATCAATTATTTTAAAATTGCACGACAATTTGCATGTTTTGGAACACAAGGCACTGTTAATATGCTTCGACATTTGCTTTGAGAGTTATATTTTGTATTTAAATTTTCAATAGAATATATATATATATATAATCTTAATTTTTTTCTATTAAGTTTTTAAGTTAATATTTATATTATTATACAAACTTTTAACATAGAATTATTCCTTTTCGTGAAGAACTTAAAAAAAGTCATATTTCTGTAGTTCAACTAATCAAAGCCTTCGCGGGCTTTTACGTTTCAATTTACATAAAAATGAAATCAGTGGCGTAACCTTTTTAGGTCTGAGCCTCAGATTTCTGTATCTGTTTCATGATCTTTTGTCAATCATAGGCAAGTTGATCAGCCTCCTGTGACATACGCCGTCGACTTTTTGGGTCTAAGGCAAGCCGGTTTCCTCACGATGTTTTCCTTCACCGTTCGAACGAATGTTAAACGCCAAAAAAACTTTTACTATTCAATACAATTCCTTATCTGTGGCAAAATTAAAACATTATTTTTTTTCAGGAAAAGTCAACAAGTAAGCACAAATCAAGAGGAGTCGCTCGCGACAATCAAAAGATCTCAAACTTTCTCACCGCAACCGCAAAGCATTGGCAAAGGACATTATATTTGTAGGTTAGTAAATATTTGTTTGCGTGCCAAACAATACAACATCATCACTTCTACAAACTATTAATCAAACATAATGGTACATTTGAAAACTACTGTGTATTAATGTATCAATATCAGTCAGGAACGCGACAAATTCATATAAAAATAATTCTTCCACTTGTTTTTTATGTTAACTTTAGGCTATATAATAACTGACCGGGTAGTCCATTTACTAGCCGCGGCAGTTCGTTCTCTAACCATAGACGTTGTTCACGAAGTACAGAACCGAACCAGCGTACAGCTCCTACGCTTAATACTGTTAAAAATTTTAATACAGCATATTATTTACAGACTGCTAAATCTGTCGATTAAAATAAATACAGTTGATATTTAAAAGACTGTGTGTTATTTGTTAAATTGTTATTTTTGTTGTCGTTTCTTTGTTTTTTAAATAGTCTGTGCAAACAATAATATATATTTCAGCAATAAGATTCTATAACTAGTCCGCACGGTATTATCTCATAAAGTTTGTTTGATTATTTGCCGCGCTGTAAATAAATATAAAAACTTGATATGAAGTCAACATCTTAATATTAATGCCACTTACACAATTTTTTACTAATATTGTTAAAATATATAAATGTATTGCAATGAATTTCAGACTCAACCGTTCAGAATCTGATTCCTCGATGTCTCAATATGCACGGAGGGCTCTTCACCCACCCACAGCACCTGGAATACCTTTTGATAGGACACTGAAAGAAAGACGGTCTCTCAGGTACGGTAATAAGTATATTTAGACCATATTAGGTAGACAACATTTACTTGTATTTCCGAAATAATAAAATATGACGACATCGCGCTTTTGAATGTAAGATATGAATTAGTAATATATATTTCTTATGGTACGTCTTTCGTATAGTATAACAATTAAATTATTATATAAAATTCTCGTGTCACAATGTTAGTTACCATACTCCTCCGAAACGGCTTGACCGATTTTTATCAAACTTTATATGCATATTCAGTAGGTCTGAATTGGCTACTATCTATTTTTCATACCCCTAAGTGATAAGGGTTGTCCACCCTAAAATATTTTTTTTTTAATTTTTTGACAATATTTTGTTTTTATTTTTTTATGATACAACATATAGAAATACATACAACCCTTAATTTTCACCCCTCTACGATCAACCCCATTTTTATAAGATAGTTACTTTTATTGATCTAAAAATGTTTCCTAGAAATAATATACATGGCAAAATGACGTTTGCCGGGTCGTCGTTTAATTTATCGTATAAAAATTGAGTGTTAAACGAACAATTAATGTATGAGTCAATGTCACACTGACTTTTTTCTTCCCAATTTTTAGATGTGTACCTGATTAAAACATACCGTTTTTAAATATTAAATTTGACAATTTCGTGTCATTTGCTCTTTAAACAATAATCTAGTCGACTTTAAATGTATCATTAATTAATGTTCTAGATGGGGCCGCGTGCGCGGTGCCGCAGTTAGACACAGCTCCACGAAGCGCAGCGCGCGGACTTCGCTTGATCTGTCTCTGGATCTCAAGGCTCATCACTCACGACTAACTGATCTGCGACAGGAGATCGCCCATCTCACACTTCTGAAGAAACGGTAAGCGTTCTATTACGGTTCATAAAATATAATTTATCGTATTAAAACATGTTCCATTGGGAATACAAAAATTTAAATTAAATGTTATTAGTTATTGTTAGTCGCCCACATTTTTTTTATAACATGCCTATATTTATGTGGATGTTTTGAAATCCATATTGCTGGTCTAAAAATTTACTAAAATTTTATCATTATATAAATGCACAAGATTTTTGTTTGGCCGCGGTGGGGGGGGGGGGGGGCCGGGGGGGGGGGGGGGGGGGGGGGGGGGGGGGGGGGGGGGGGCGCCCCCGCGGGGGGGGGGCGCCCCCCCCCCGGGGGGGGGCCCCCCCCGGCCCCCGGGGGGGGGGGGGGGGGGGGGGGGGGGGGGGGGGGGGGGGGGGGGGGGGGGGGGGGGGGGGGCCCCCCCCCCCCCCCCCCCCCTTTTGGGGGGCCCCCCCGGGGGGGGGGGGGGGGGGGGGGGGGGGGGGGGGGGGGGGGGGGGGGGGGGGGGGGGGGGGGGAAAAAAACCCGCGGGGGGGAAAAAAAAAAAATAAAAATTAATGGGGGGGGGGGCCCGGGTTTTGGGGGTTTTTTTAAAAAAAATTTTTTAAGAAATTTATAACATCATTCAAGATTGTAAGGCCCTTTCTCCACTGCTCCGGCCCGGCGTCGGATACCGGAATGAGTCATGAAAATATCGGAAGGCCGGATTGCGCTTCTCCACTATATCCGATCCGACAATAATTGATACTTGTATATTTATCATGCAACACTTATATTAACTAAAACCCATATACTTTATTTTATTAATAAAACGTTCTAAATTCTGAATATTCTTCTAATATTTTTCTAATATCTCAAAATATTATAATCTACTTAATAAATAGTTCACTAATTAGTATTAATACCATAGTTGGTATAAAAATATAAATAAATAGCAACATAATTTGGTGTGGTCCAAGTTATCCAGATTCTTTCAAATTAAAGAAACTATAAATAAACCTTTGAATAATAATTTATAACCTCTTGGATACTTGAATATACTTGGACCGATAAAACACCGCGTTCCAATCTAGCAAGTTATCGGATCGTTAAAAACCGGATGCCGGAGTAGTGGAGAAGGTACGCAATTACTGTTGTGAGTTTCTTAATCGGATCGGTAATTAACGTTTGCCGGACCGGAGCAGTGGAGAAACGGCCAAAGGTTGATTCAGAGTCCATACGTAACGCGAAGTACGACTCACGTATATCAAAATCCAATACATTTTTGACATAAAGGAGTCATTCTTATAGTTTTAAAACGTAAGCATTTATTTTGAGATACGCTTTGGAAAACTGGAATCATTTTGATGATTTGTTTCAGTGTGGTTTAGTCTCTCTTTTTTCGTCTTAGGTAAATTCGATTTTGATAAAAACTACTATATTTGAAAAAGGTACCAATACCTATTAATATGTAGTAAGGTAAATTGAAACATGGTTTTCAGGCTCGAAGAAGCTTGCGCCAAAGGTGACCCCACGATAGCAGCGTGGGTTGCTGAAGACGAAACTCTTCGAAGGCTGATCTCAGCACCAGAAAGCTCAAGCAATGACCGAGTCTCCAAGTTGTTCCAGAGAACATGCAAAGAGATCTATCGTCTAAGAAAATCAAGGCAGGGTGGAAGGAAACCCGACCTCGTTACGTTCAAGTGAGTCTCTCTTCTCAACATACTCTTTTATTCAATAATAATAAACCAGTTAACCAACTTCCCACTGAAGTATTTCCGAACCATTTCGACTTAGGGTCCTTCAAGAAAAGAGCGTAACAACTCTTACAAGGCAACGCACTCGCGAGCCCTCTGGGATTGAGTGTCCATGGGCGGCGGTATCACTTAACATCAGATGAGCATCCTGTCCGTCTGCCTCCTGTAACACGTAATTGGAAGAATTCAATATCATCTACTCAACACTCAGCCTAAATGGAGTTTCTCTAACTGATAACCACTTATTGTATTCGCGGCTGATTTCTATTAAATACATGCTGGAGAATATTGATGATAATATGTTTAATATAGTGTTTTCAATAGTTCTTGATGAGTGTGTACCAAATAAACTTGTGAAAGGGGCTAATTTGAGGTTTAGTTATCCAGAGTGGTACACTAGTTACACGTTTTTATTTGTCCGTTTAGTGAACTGACAAATGGTGGTCATGTCAGTTCGTATAATGTAAGAAATAGTTTAGTATTTTTGTAACTATTTTAATCTAATACTCTTTAATATTGTGTGTGTGTACATGTATTGTTTGTATACGTAATAAATGTAATTAGTTACCGCATTGGTGTAATCTGTAATGGTTGCATATTTTGTTATAAATAAATCATATATCAAATATAGATGACGACCATATGTGTCAAGTTAGCTAATGCTAAGCATAGATGGCGCTATTTTATAAAATCATATTATGTGAAATAACTAAGGATTTCAAATTCTTAATAATGTACTAACTTTTTTTTAAGTCAACGGGAAGTAGAATTGGGGAGAAATTGGCTGTGCCAAAAATTTATCTGGAATTGTATAGGAAAAACACTTTTTGTATGGCAATCAAGTTTAATAATAATTTACTAAACATATTCAAAGATCTTCTAGACTTTTTAAAAATCGACTTAATGTACCTACTACTTTTGAAAAAAAAAACATTTTAATGATTATTTGCGTGTAACATAATGAATATTAATTTGATAACGTAATAATATATTTTAATAATTTGATAAAATAGTGATAAAATTATATAAGAATTGACCCATAATGTAATTGTAACTTTTATTTTGCCTTTTTAAGACAAATTTGCACGCCATTATGTGTGTATGTGCAGATTATGCACAGATTTAGATTTTACCACCGTAACATTTTTGTACATATCCTTGCAAATATTTTTTTCTACTACAAAATAGTTTTAACAATGCTTTTTTAATTACAGAGAAAAAATGGCATTCTTCACTCGCACCAAGTCAACGGTACCAACAATGCCCGATGATGGAAATTCGGAAGACGATTGGGAACAAGATTTGGAAGAACGAAGCACTCCAGATGGTAGGTCTTCCAAAACGTCCTTCGAAAAGACCGCTCCAGCACAAGAACCCGTCGAATGCAAGAATCCTTGTATGCCTGAAGCTAATTTTGATAACGAACTCAAAATAAGTGAAGAAGAGGAGGTTAGGTATGATTTTGTAGTCGATAGAGTTTTAGGAGTTCAAGTTTGAGTTCCTCGGAGCACGATTCTGGTTTGAATTTCAAATACAAATGATGGGTCATATACGTATACTAAGTTCTGACTATTGTCGACATGCCATAAACCAATATTTAAACTTTGATTATTGTTAAAGTTAATATTTGGCTAACTTGGTATAATGTTAGAAAATGGTAGTTTCAAGTGTTGGGGAGCGTTCAAGTATTACGTAACGTATTTTGGGGAGGGGGTCCTTTTGTGAAACGTCACGATGCGGGGCGGGGATTAAATTACGCGTTATTGTTAATATTTTTTTCGACTTACACCATATAATAGTAACTAAAGAGTCACTAGGTGGTCACGAAACGTTTTACTATACTTGGGTACTGAAAAACGTTAAGGCGAGTTGGCGAGGGGGGCAATAATCTCCAAAAATTGCGTTACGTAATACTTGAACGCTCCCTTGTCAACGGCACCTATTGTTCGTAAAAATCTGTGATTTTATTTGCCTTTTGAGATTTCTGGTTGAAGACTGAGTGTAATTGACGTACGAAGCGAGTGCCATATCGCTATGTTCAAAATAAATGTATTTTATGTTTGACGCGGTTTTATTAAATTAATAATTATATAAATACATGTTAGGACTTGTCCAATTGTAAGCAATCTATGACATTACTAAACGGTAATATTGCGTCAATATATTGTAAATAAATATGTATTTAATAAAACCGTTGGTGTTCGTACAAAAACGTGCCTTTTTCGGTGCCTAGGCGTTCGTGCCATACGGCATTCACGTATCACGGTGAGTCACAAATAAATGCCAAAATATAGTGGGATCGTGTACATATTGCCCACCGGGGTAGACCACCGATAGCTTGGCCAAAAACGCTTTGTAAATGGCTAACGTTTTGGGCTACATTTTGTAGCTAATTTAGTTTCGAAACGTAGCTCAAATACGTGTTAAATTATTCATTCCTTGATAATTCAGTTTTAAATTACAAATTCTACTAAATTAGTAGAATTTAATTAGTAGATTGTCCGCCATTTTGTAGTATAAAACTAGTTGACGTTTTTAAACGTGCAATACCTGTAAATATTCCGTTCATTATCTCGATCTGAAAGTAGCTGATCAATTCATAACTTCATTTGTACGTAAATTAATCGGTGCATAACTTTAATGTAAATTTTGTAAATCTGTAAATATGAGATTAAAATGCATTCTGATTTCATTAGATCTATTTTAGTTGTATAAATATTAAGTTCTTTAGGTGAATTTGGATTTGCCAAAATAATATATGTTTTAAATCTTCCATTAAACAAAGGGATTATATTTTGTAAAGATGCCAATACTGACGATTGCAGTTAATATAAAATGAAAATAAAACAATAAATTTTAATTTTTCGTTTTATTATATACCTGTATAATGAACCTAATAGATAAGCAATGTCACGCATGCTTCGAAATATGTTTGAAGTCTCGTGTCACGGTGTTTGTGACCGCAGTTCTCCGGCCAAGAAAATGATCAAGAAATAGATACACAAATCTGAGGCCTAGACCTAAAACGTAGCGCCACTGGTTAGCTAAAGGTTTATGAGGGTGAATCCAGGAAATTTTAACGATGATTTAGCCTCTAGGCTTTTCAAAAAAAATAATTCGGACATAAGAACAAATATTAGGTTTCAGAGATGCCCTTGAACACACAAGTCTTAAAACGTACCTTTCATACAGATACCGGCAAACTTCTTGAGCATTAAACAAGGGTGTGCGGGAAAGTTTGCGCATCGTACACATACGAGCAAAAAAGTGTCTATTTTATTTAACTGTAGAATACTTTTTACGTAGATAACTTTAAAAAATAGTTTTAATTTTTGTAGATTGTTAGTGTATATCAGATACTATTGTGAGTTATTGAATATAATTTTTACTACCTTCTAAAATATGATAACAATAAATGAAAGCCGGCCAAGTGCGATTCCATACCAGGAAAAAAATGAAAGAATATATTTATTTATGTATTTATTAATAATAAATTAGCTTATATATGTCCCCACTATGTCAACTGATTTACCAATCACGCGATTGACACGTCACTCCCGCCGCCGCGCACCACCGCAAAAATCACTTCTGCGCGGGCAAGGACATTTGTTCAAGATGTTTGCCGGTATCTGTACCCGAGGGGATTATAAAGGTAATGTCGGCCTTATTACAAAAGGAGAACTACTTAGTACTGTGTTTGTTACTATGGTTAATCGTAGCCATGGTAACGATTGCGGTACATACGATTTAAGACTTATTTATTTCATTTATTATTATTATAAACAATCTAATTAAGCTTAGGACGTCCTTAACTCATTATAAATCTTATTGAATTAAATTTACGACAAACAAAAACCAGGACAAACTGAAACTTAAAATAACTTGATTCATATAGGTAATCAAGTACACTTATGAACGTCAACAGAAAATATGTTAAAATGATTCTATATTTACATTTACTACCAGTTCGCAAGTCAACGGCGTAGAGTGGGCAAGAAGAACTGGCAATAAACTCTCCGCCACTCTTAGCTAAGTCACACCAATTGTTAAAACTGGAGCAAATTAATCCCAAGGATCATTTAAATTATCGCCAAATTTATAAAACGCTTTATTGATTAGTTTACGTTTAACGGGAGTTTTGAATTTATCCAGTGGTAATTCTCGTTTGGGAGTTTTTTGTGAAACGAATATAATTTCCATAAGGAGTGGTTGAGTGGAGCCGTGTTGGTCGTACGCTTAGATTAGTTCTAAGCGAAATACTGGTGAAAGTCACCAGTAGTTTTAAAATACTTAGTTTATATTTTTTTGAACATACAACATGGTTTCAAGAATATATTATTGACCATTGACAGTTATTCAATTAACTGAAATCGAAATAAGAACGTAAATTTCCTTAGGTGCCCGTTTTTTTCGCAAAAGAGTTTACAATCGCGCGCAAATCAGTGTTGCACGATTTTATCCAATTATCTCTCTTTTTCATCACACACTCGTACAATATCACAAACGTACAATTACACTATTTTACATTATATAGAAGATGGTGGTGATCAATTTTATTTCTAACAGGCAAGTAGGTAATTAGGCTTCTGCTACACTACGTAGTCGACTTTTCGTAAGTATATAGGCATGGGCCGGTTTCAAGACGGTATGAACGAGTAATCAGATTTACTGCACATTTAACCCCCCTTGGTGCTTGGTCACCAAAAGTAAGTGAAGCTGTCAGGAAGAGTACATAACGTATTACTTTTTGTAGGAATCCATAGACACTCCTCCCCTTATAGTGCTATATAAGTAAGCATTTGAAGTCAGGGGCCTTTTTAACTATACTAAATTAATATCAAATTGGTCTTTATTTTTTGCTGTTATAAACAAACCTAAAGTCATTCAGTAAATTTCCTGACGTGTCGCAGCTACTGCGTGACTGGTGGCGTCACGCGCGGCCGACCCCGGAAATGTCCGAGGGGGGAGTGCAATACCGGGCAATAGTTTGATGCATTAACAGTGGTGAAACTGATCACCTCATTCCTAAAGACGGATAAATGTGTCCTTTGAAGGATATGGAACAACTATTGAATATTTAACTGAAATAGAATCAAAAATCGCCGCTTTAAGAGCTATTATATACTGATAAATCAACGTACTTATGTACACGCGTAAGAAATTCTACTTCTTTGGCGTAACAAGATAAAAATCTTTTCAAACATTTTATTTTTCGCCTTATTCTACGTTCGTAGAAAAAACTACACTAGCAATATAAAAAAATATCGTCATAATTTTTCCCTAACGCGCCAAAAGAAGTATAACTTCAAAAAATCTAAGAGGTTGTCTATAGCTAACTTCAGGGTGTCGGTTTATTGGGATGGTGTGCGCGCGCATCGTAAAAATTTACTCTCATAATTTTTCCCTAACGCACCAAAAGAAGTATAACTTCAAAAACGTGATTTTTTTAATAATAAATTAAGATTGGAGTATGCCAAAGGGCCATGGAGCGGCCCTGGCATACTCCAATCTTAATTTCCATTCTTCGGTTGAAAAGTTAAAAGCATGACAGACTTAACAAATTCAAAAACGTTAAAGTGGAAATGGGCCGGTTACATTGCCCGTATTGGGTTAAAAATACCCTTACATGGAATGTCCCAATGGGTAGTTAATAGTGAGAACTGGTGAGGTTGAATAATACGGATAGCGGGGAAAGATTGCAAAATGGTGGCGGAGATGACAGACAAGAGGAAGAATTCGGAGGCATTCACTTCGTCTGAGGTCGAGTACTAATGTAATTGTATTTATTTTTTTGTATCCACACACTGGTTTTTTGGGTGGTGTTTTTAAATTTTTTTTTTTTTTTTAATGTTATTACTAATGTTAAAAAAGGAGAAAAAAAAAAAAAAAAAAAAAAGAAGAGGAGGGGGGGGGGGGGGAAAACACAAAAAAAAAAAAAAAAAAAAAAAAAAAAAAAAAAAAAAAAAAAAAAAAAAAAAAAGGGGGGGGGGGGGGGGTTTTGTTTTTTTCCCCCCCCAACACACAAAACAAGGGGGGGGGGGGAAAAAAAAAATTAAAAATTTTTTTTTTTTTGGCGGAAAAAAGGGCCATTTAAGGGGGGGTAAGAGAAAAAAAAGATTTGACTTGACTTGACTTGACTAAACATAATGACATGTATTCATGAAACGTTAATAATATTTCACATACGAGCTAAAGTTAATCAAAAACATTGCGCAGGCGCATATAAAATTTATGTCATATGTTAAACAATCAAATTATTAATATTAATATAACCGGAAACCTACACAATTGTGTGTGTGTTTATTATGTACTTTTAGATTGGGAGAGCATAAAGAATATGTCCGCTCATAGCTAAAGTGTAGTTTCTAAAACGATACTTGAACGACTGAAGAGGTAAGTAATCTGTGGCGTTATGAAAATGACCATGGCTATGGTGTTCGTGATTTGGCTGTTAAAACAGGCTATAATTTTAACTGGGTCATTTTTTGTATTTCAACGGAATTTGTTTTATGGGCTATACACCCTTCGACTTCAATTATTACGATAAAGTAATATTAGCATAAAAACTAAGTGGTTTTATATAACGGAGGGAACGAGGCAGGAGGCTCATCTGATGATAATCACAATGCCAGAAGACTCCCTAGTGCGTTATAGGTGCCCTTTTAGGGTAAAAGCCTCCTCCATATTTTTCCATTTATTTTTGTCTTGAGCACATTGAATAAAATCAAGATTGCTCGGAACTAAGCTTTTGATGAAAACTGCGAAAAATCGATTCTGTAGTTTCCCAGATAGGCGTGTACACCGTACAGACAGATAGCTAAGATTAGAAAAAAAAGTGCGTATCTACGAAAATTAATACAAATTTTACACACATTTTGTTTTAATTTATTTCTTTGATAATAAAAACACGTGGCATTTCAATTTACAATTCGTCATTTGAGATTTCAATAAATTATTTTGCATAAAATATTTCATAAAATATTCTCTTTACGAAATTTTAATTTGAAAAAAGGAATTTCTACAAGGTAATTCACCCTTCTCTCTCTCTCAATCGGTCTCAATTGCTCCCTCCCTTTTCTTCGACAAAAACGCTGCACATCTTCGTGACGCTTATTATTATTAAAGCGTTTCATCTGTAAAAAAAATTACCGTCATGCGCCTCAGTTTTTTTTACTTTTTAATTTGTTTAGTTACTTTTTAAATATACAATACAGACACGACTCTAGACTAGACATCGTAAATTCGTGTCTTAGCTGTATTTACGAAGTACAAAACCTGACTCATAAACAATAATACAATAGCCGAGTTCCTATTCATATCCAATTTGAATCATTTACAAAATGTACGTAAGGTGTCTTAATAATTTAGATTACACTTAATGAAAGTAAAATGTAATAAACGTTGACAACAATAGCCTAGTATTACAATAGCGTGGTGTGGCTCCATTTACCTCGTGTAGCGGACGAGAGTTGAATATTTAGTTCAGGCGACGCCGGCGAGTGAGCGGTCTTAGTGAGAGCGTATCTTTCTGAGACTATATTTCTGATGTTTCTAAAGCGTTACCTCTAATAACTTAACTCTCAATAGATATACTTGCATATGAGGCAGATACGAATTAGAAAAGAAAACAAAAGTGGCTCTGCAAAAGCAATATCTGCTTAGTTTCATCTTCGGACGTCGAGGCAGAATATGAAATTCCACCCGTATCACCTCGACGTCCGTCGTTCCACAACTGAGCGTTTGTAAGACAGTTTTTGCCACGCACTGAAGTATTTCTGAACCAATTCTTCTTAGAGCCCTTCAAGAAAAGAGCGAATTAATTCTTAAAATGCCAGCAAGGCATTCGCGACCAAATCAAATCAAATCAAAATACGTTTATTCAATTTAGATGCTTCTTAGAGCATGCTTATGAATGTCAACAACGTTTACAAAATTCACGAAAGAGCAAGACTACGCCATCCGTTCGCAAAACTACCAGGAGGCCTTGTTCTGAGAAGAACGGGCAAGAAACTCAGCAAGTTTTGCCCTACCTTTACATTACAATTATTCAAAGGAAAATGTCATAAACCACAACGTCATTAAAGTTACATAAGTAAAAAAAATAAAAATCTGTTCTGTGATTTACCACATTCACCATTACACACATATTCATAACACTTCAAAGATAACCAATCAAATTATAAGAATATAATTAGAACTATTGCCAAGCGTTTTTATCTTCCAGGTAGTCATTGACTGTGTAGTAACCTTTACACTGACCTTTCTGGCAATGTGAGTGTCCAATGTCCATGGGCGGCGGTATCACTTAACATCAGGTGAGACTCCTGCCCGTTTGCTTGCTATTACATAAAACAAAAAAAACTTAGTTTTGATTAGCATTCGGCATAAGTCTGTTAATCGACCAAAAAACCCAAAACTACCGCGATGCTTTAAAGTAAACATTGGACTATAGGAATATAATTAAACTATATATTATAATAAATAAACTTCAATATGTCTCATTATTTATTCCTTATATCGGTTTTTATTAGTAAGGTCATACTTTAAAATAACTTGTAACTTTCTCTGGGAATATCTTTCTCACGCAAATAGTGACTGTTAAACAGAAAATAAAAAGCAATGGACGAAGACTGAATCGAAACCTTATGTAAGGGACCTTCCTGAATGCTAATCCTAAAATGATTTACTAGAAAATGGAAATACATATAAGCCATATAACATACAATATAACGCCCTAACTAGGCCCATACGCGGATTTTCGTAAGAAATATCGTATAAATCTAATTCTTATGCGAGACAATAAACGCTAGTACGTCTGTAGCGTTTTATTGATGATTTCTTCTATTGTATGCTTATTTACAGCGATCGTTAGATGTGAGAAGCGTTTCCTTTGTTGCTTCTGTTAATTATATGCGTGGTAAGGAATTTGTACATTGCTTTACTATCAAATATTAAAAAAATCTGTGGTGCTACAACCTTTTTAGGTCTGGGCCTCTGATTTCTATATCTGTTTCATGTTCTAAAAGGCAAGCAGGTGATCAGCCAACTGTGCCTGACATTCCGTTGACTTTTTGGGTGTAAACATGCCAGCTCCCTCACGATGTTTTCCTTCACCGTTCGAGGGAATGTTAAATACGTAAAGGGTAACAAAGGGTCGAAAGAAGATTTTTTACTTGTATCCGTCACAAAAGTAGATACGTTTGTTTCCGTAGCTGTCCAGGGAATGCTAAGCAACCGTCTCCAACACATTTTCAGAGCATCTAATTTTCTCCTTTCAGATATTTCTATTGTCCAGAATTCAGCGCTATAAAGGAAATTCAGCGTCATAAGGAATCAAAACGGACACGAGAAAATACGAGCTCCTTCAACTAATCATACCTGGCAAAGTGGCAGGTAGAAGGAGACCTGGCCGCAGACGCACGTCCTGGTTGAAAAACTTAAGACAATGGTTTGGTCAAAGCACCAAGTCATGATCGCCAGCCTTCGCAAGGAGATGGCACTGTAATAAGAAGATAACAAATTTCTTCTTTGTTTTTAAGGAAATGTTCCAGCCCTTCACAGCAGACTTCATAAACACAGAAGATTTACCATAGATTCAACAAAAACATATAAAATAGGACACTATTCCGTTACACAAGTTAGCAATCTACCAATTACAAATAATACTGATGGAGGTCACCCAGTATTTATCAATTAAACATCTTTAAAGGAGCCGTAGCTTATTTTCACGGAATTTAGTCTTCTAGATTGATTGTAGCTTGAAATTTTCTGTTTTTTTAGATTTACTTGCGTTAGGGTTTGCAAGAATATGGTACGAAAATGTTATGATGGATGTTATATTTGTATTAAAAGGAATTTTACATAGAAGTTACATACATTATGAGTCAACAATTTGTCTATTCTTATATTATTTGTAGCGATAAATTAACAGATTATTAAAATATATATATATTGTTATCAAATTTATATGCATCTTCTACCGCATTTACCATGGAGAGTGTTCTGAGGAGTTGTTCGGATTAATACCTGCAGCTGAGTTTCATCATCGGACGTCGAGGCAGAATACGAAATTCCACCCGTATCACCTCGACGTCCGCCGTTCCACAACTGAGCGTTTTTCAAGGCAGTTTTTGCCGCGCACCACCACTATGTGGAACCAGCTGCCCACTGAAGTATTTCCGAACCAATTCGACTTAGGGTCGGAAAGAGCGTACCATTTCTTAAAAGGCCGGCAACGCACTTGCGAGCCCTCTGGCATTGAGAGTGTCCATGGGCGTTATCACTTAACATCAGGTGAGCCTCCTGCCCGTTTGCCTCTCGTTCTATAATAAAAAAAAAAAAATTACACTGTTTCATGCAAATAATCATTCATAGAATATTTTTTTTCCAAAAGTAGTACAATAAGTCGATTTATAAAAACCCTAGTTTTTGGTAAATTATTATAAACCTTCATTGCCATAGAATAGGTATTTTCGTATACAATTCCAGATTTATTTTTGGCACAGCCAATTTCTCTCTCTCTTTCTCATGTCTGCTTCGACAAAAGTCTATTCCCGTTGACTTCAAACAGCTAATACCGTATCATGGTAAACAGTTTTCCAGTCGTTTTAACACAAAAACGAAGTTTGATTTTATTACTTTTATTTATTATTCATTGTTGTTTCTCTGTATTATTTATCTTGTTTTGTGTTGTGTGTGTAATAGTGCAAAGAGATTAAGTATAGGTACCTATTAGGTATATATTAAAGTTTGGTTATATAGTCGTGTTTACAATTTTAAAGTTATAAAAGAAATTCTTTTTGATACGAAGAAGACGCCTAAAGAGAACTAAACCTTTTGAGTTAATAAACCTAGTGTAGTGAGTATAAGTGCAAGTGCGATATATCAGACACACGATAGTGTCAAACATTATATAACACTAAGACTGTTAATAAAAATTATTAGTATTGTAGAAAATTAAGTCAACATAATAAGCCATAATCATTGTATAGGCTAGATTGTAATCCATGTAAAGTCGCACTCCCTTTTGTGAACTTTTTTCGAAAAAATGACAGAAATAATGATTCTATAACCTATATAATATTACAAAGTACGCCATACAATAGTGAAAATTTAATCATTTACCATTATTTATTTAGCCCCGATAGCGTCATTGAACAAACTGGTACAATTGTTGGAAAAAGCAATTTATTTAGCGCAATCTGTGATGATTTGCAAAATTATTATTGATTGCTACGGTATATTGCTTTTCAACTTTATAAGTTACTAGGGCTAAGTAATCTTTTTTTTTATCACCGTGGTGTTAGTGTTTAGGATAAGCTTATAAGCTAAACAAATATGATACACATAAGGATAAAGACACAAGGATAAATGGCTATTTCATACCTCTTTCCTTGCATCTTTGTAGCTCGTTACATGAAGGAAAGTTCTTAATTTTAATTTGTTACTCGTACAATACAAGTTTTTAATTGTTAAATATTATACAGAGTAAATGATCTAATTAATTTAGCAAATGTTTGACGTCCAATATATAACCTGGAGTCTCAGGTTCAAGGCTTTATATAAAAAAATTATTCAATTTTCAAAATGTACTTTTAATTAAGAC
Organism: Pieris macdunnoughi; assembly: GCA_905332375.1. Classification (NCBI taxonomy): domain Eukaryota; kingdom Metazoa; phylum Arthropoda; class Insecta; order Lepidoptera; family Pieridae; genus Pieris; species Pieris macdunnoughi. The sequence goes on from CAJOBZ010000002.1 coordinate 9,990,729, forward strand.
CTTACTTTAGGAAACACAAAGCTCAAAGACAAGTAAAAATAGTATATCTTAGCCTTGCAAAATCAATGAAAAACGAAACGAAACGACAAAGTAAAAAGTAAACTTAATCCTATTACAATTTTTAAAAGAAAATTAATTACATGAATTTTTATCTGTACTAAACAATATATATTTTCTAAAGTTTGCAGGAACCCCTCCGCAGGTGAAGGCCTCCCACATGATCTCCAGGTACCTCTGTCATGGGCAAGCTGCATCCAGCCAGCGATTAGGGGATCGGTAGCTTTAATTATACTTCTTATCTTTGTGTGTCTTATTTTTTTTGAGCAAGCTCCGTTCAAGATGATAGATGATTTTTACAGATGAAGAGGGCTGCATGCTGAAGCCAACACTGCTGAATGTTTTGGATAACAACTTATCAATTTGAATTGCGAACGTACCATGTTTGTATGTATGAAGTGTGGACTCAATTTTCGCACTCGCTCATTTGGTCTTTTGGTTTGTTGTGTGAAAAGTCCTTCTAGAAGCTCAGAAGTTCTTCGCTCTGCAGGCTTCACGGAGCGACCTGATCCGAGGATTGCTATGCCATTTTACTTTATCGATAAATTTTGTTTGAAGAATCTTTTATCTACGCAGTCTGGTATCATTACATAAATGTATAACTCATGTTATGTTGTTGCAAAAATTGTTTGCTTTAGACTAGAAATAAAAAACACAGCGATTATTTTCTATTATCTCACATTGTGTGCATAATTAATTAGTTTAAGAGCTGAACTTGTCAATTACATAAACAAGAACTCTAACTTTGACTAGCGATAGCCATAATTCCGATTTTAACCAACTTTTTGAAATATTTCAGTGGGGGTGGAATTTCGAAGTCCGTCTTGACGTTCAATGGTGAAACTCAGCTGCAGGAATTAATATGAATAACTCCTCTGAACAGTCTTCATGGTAAATGCGTTAGATGACAGACCGACCGTCAGACTGGTCGTCGACGATTCGACGCTCTTCGTTGAATACGGTCAAGTGGAAGGAGCTGGTATTGGGGAGCTCCGGCCCAGAGAGCAACATTCTCTCAATAACAGTAACTGTATAAAACAATGGCCCGGATAGATATAGTGTCTCGCCTTACTGAGCACACCAAGCTTTTTGTAGGCTTATTTAGCCTTTCCTAGCCGAAGAGGAGTAACGACAAAGGGTGTTATGTTTTCTAAACATCTCTTAAACTAGAAGGATCTACGCTAGAGCACGCGCCGCGACAGGTGCGCGCGCATCTGTCCAACTAACGAGGGGGAAACTGTCATAGTTAACAAAGTACCCTTCAATCGGTTTTTGTGGTTTAGGAAACTAATATACCATATTACGGTAACAATTGTGCCAATATTATCCAAGACTGATCATTGCCTCCAAAAAAATAAAAAAAACAAATGAAAACCACTATTTCTCAAAAGGCTGCAACGCATTTGAGTATAGGTGGTGATACCACCTAACATCTGGTAAACAACCTGTTTGGCCCTCTTCTATTAAAATCATTGTTTTTATATATTTAGAACAGAACAGAGAGCAAACGGGCGGGAAACTGGTGTTAAGCGATACCGCCCCTGGACATTATCAATGCCCGACAGTTTGGGATTGCGTTTCCGGCCTTTTAAGTAAAAAATAAAATATTTTATTTGTGAGTTTAAGTACTGTACTGTACGTTAGTATTAAGTGCTACACAGTGAGTGCCAAAAAATAAAACTCAAGAACAGACTGTCTTTAATAGAGACTGTAAGTTTATTATATATATATATACTAGTGGACCCCACAGACGTTGTCCTGCATGATATTTAAAGCGATTAGGATATTAAGCAAAGTATGAAAGTACCGACTGCAGTGCCATCTGCCGGGCTGATTTGTGAATCTAAACCATTCCCAGATCCCCTAGAACACACACAAAAAATTTCATCAAAATCGGTCCAGTCGTTTGAGAGGAGTTCAGTCACATAAACACGCACAGAAGAAATATATATATTAAGATTATATAGTATGTATAGAGTATTATATTCTTTATTAGTAAACTAGATTAGATTTAAATTATTTATTAGTCTTAAGTTAGGCTAGATTGTAATGTTCCATGATAATATACGGTTTTATTACAAAGATTTTTACAAGACCTATACAATTTGGAGACCATTGTGAGGATTTAAGTATGTATTACATATATTCCGGAGCGTCGACCTATAAATACCTATTGCATTTCCATACACGCAAAGAACCCAACAGAGCCCAAAATAACACCATCATTACATGCTCTGCCGGTGCCTGCGCAGCCGACCGAGAACTATGTTGTAACTATAGGCCACCATAGTGCATATGGAAAATTTTCATTCACATACACATAAAATACACAAGCACTACTTGCACTTCGCCGTACTGGGAATAGATACCTTGTCAAATATGCCACCTTTTTATCTTTATATAAGATAGATTTTGTTATATTAATTTGAATTACAGGGTAAAATGAGATTTAAATCCCTGGCTTTGAGAAATCTGTATGATCGGCCAGTTCAATTAATTAATCAGACATTAAAAAAACTTTACGATAAGACATATCATAAAATGTTTAATAATAATTATCTTTATTCGCCTTACACAGTTATATCATTTTGCAAATAAAAGCGACCTAAATGCTACTTAATTTTTTTATAGGACAACGAGTCTATGGGGCGCCCAAAAAGGCCAGCCTTTGGGCTATCCTTTTAAACAACTAGAGGCCCCCACCGGGAGTCGAATCCACAGTTCGCTTAGTCCTATATAGTACGTGTAACTGCAAGTATCTAAATTCTACCCCACGCGTAACCAAATGATTCTCGGAGGCGGCTTACATAATCGCTTTTAAAGCGTCAAAGTGAAGTGATAGTCGGCAATGAAAATCGGAAAATTATAGCTCACGATCTCCACTTTCTATACTTATCCATTATCACCTGATAGTTAAAATAACATTAGCCTGAATAAAATATATTGAAAAAATCATTAAATCTAAGTGTAAAGCAACTTAAGAAATAGGTTGACTATCTTTGTGTTATAACTTTACTACTTTCTTCAATGAGCAGTATTGGCATTGTGGCTTCAGCGTGTGACTCTCATACTTACCCCTCCGGTAAAGGCCCCTTCTACCCAGATGACTCTATCTTTGCCAATAGTCTAACAGTATTTTCCTGCTATTTCTATCAAGTCATCAGTCCACCCTCTTTTTGTCCTGCCTACTCTTGTTCTCCCGTGTGGTGGAATAAATAATTACGACGTGTCGCATACTAGTAAAAATAAATTTACATAGCACTTTCATATAATAAAGATAAAATCATTATTCGTCACCTGATTTAACAATATTCTTTAAAAGTTTCTTGTTGCGTGTTTCTTTAAATATCGATTGTTACAACTATCAACGCACCCCGTTTCGTTTATATACTCAGATATACTTATATACCTAGTTTCTAGATACACGTTAATTACACTAAGTTTCTAAATTATACTAGTTTTGCGGTGATAGAGTTAGTTCCTGCGTCTATTGCGTTTGCAGCGTGACGTAAAATTAAGTATTAATTTTGTATGTCGAATTTTTCGAGTCTATATTTTTTTATTTGTTATAACTTATAATAATCGAGCGTATGTTGATATTTTTTTACGTCTATCGAAAAATACGGCACTAACTATACGAAACATCGAATAGTTTAATTACAATTTTTATATATTTCGAATAACATTCTTATTAATTACTTTCCCCTAAAAAAGGGGGGGGGGGGGAAGGAAAAAAAGGAAAAGAAAATCTCTGCCCCCCTTTTTATCCCCCCCTTTTTTTTACACAACGCTTGTAAGGAGCGTATTAATCAAATGTAAAACTTGATAATGCTAATAGAAACTGATATTTACCGTTTATCAATACTTGATAATATTTCAAGCTATGAACCGACATCAAGATCCAATTTTACTGTACATTATACTCAAAAGTGATTTATCACCCAAATCCTTAAGTGGTACAGGGGGCTGGGCTGCTATATAATTATTGCGTTGTTTGGGGCCAAAAGTCACCGGTTATCACAGTGTTAAGTTAATTTAGTTTAGTAAAGTAAAATTACTAAAGCAATCATCAAAGTTATAATTATTTATTGCTTAGTGTTACAATAACTAAACAGTAATAAGATGATGGTTTGAAACTGTGTTACGGTGGGAAGGCTTGTAAATCCAACGAACCTCGAAAAGCATTATTTTAACTATACCAAACCACAGCAGCAGTCCAACAGAAGCTAGTGGCTTCAGCGTGCGACTCCCATCCCTGAGGTCGTTCCCCGGCTGTGCACTAATGAACTTTCTTTCTTTTTTTCCTTTTTTTTATGATTGGACAATTCACACCACCTGACCTAGTCCCATGCTAAGCTGGTGAAGCTTGTTGTTATGGGTACTAGGCAACCGATATACATACATATTATACTTAGATAGACCTAACACATATAAATACATATTTAAAAACCCAAGACCTAAGCATAACACCAAATGCTCATCACATCGATGTTTGTCTCAGCCGGGGATCGAACCCGGGACCCATGGATTCGCAGTCAGGGGTACTAACCACTAGACCAAAGAGCCGTCAAATTCTATGTACGAATTTAACATTCGCTCGAATGGTGAAGGAAAATATCCTTCTCTACCTACTCTAAGGAGACTTTTCGCCCAGTTGTTTTAGCAACCTTGCTGTGTTATTTGCTATTATTATTTTCTTTATTCCTTCATAATTATGTATTTACTGTGTATATTCGCAGATGCTTGGCGGACCCACGCGACTTGACTAATCTCTTGCACCTCAATCACTATAATATGGTTTTAAAATCGACTTTATTTACTACTTTTGGAATATTTTTTTATTATTCTATTAATGATTATTTGCGTGAAGCATTATAATTATTAATTTGATAACGTAATAATATATTTTAATAATGTGATGATGTAGTGATAAAATAATAAAAGAATTGACTATAAGGATACCATAATGTAATTGTAACTTCTATTCTTCTTTTTAAGATAAATATGCACGCCATGTGTGACAGAACATGCGTACTTAAAATTGTACATCCATAATATTTTTGTACCATATTCTTGCAAATAAATTATTGTTGTTATAGAATATCATAGTCAAAAATCAGTAAAAATACTGAGAACAGTAAAATAAAAAAATAAATAAATAAAATATGTTTATTATGGAACATAAGATACATGTATCACTTATTCCACGTAGTGTTGCCCAAAATCGGTCTTGGTCTTGCAGTCTTGGTCTGTTCTTGCATTTTTCGCAAGACCAAGACCAATACCAAGACCGCCTTATTGTAGCAATACCAAGACCAAGACTGAAGCCTGCAAGACTTGAGCAAGACAATACTAAAGCCTGCAAGACTCTTGCGTCTTGCAGTTAAGACAAACTGAGATTTGGGCGTTATTAAGTAGGTATTTGGTTTCAATCCCGATTTTGAGAGACGTTCCCCAGTATTAAAACCGTTGGTATCGTCATAACACTAAACGTGCCGCTCGTCTGAAAGAACACTGAAAGGTATTGTATTGATTAGGTAGGGAAGTACTTATTATATTTCAACAATTTATTAAGTAGGTAGCGTGTTAATACTCACAAATCTGTTACCATCATCCCATGTGATAAAATTTACCCAGAATAACTTTCTAGCAAAGATCATACCTTGTTATACCAACAATAACAACTAACCTATAAAAATATATTATGCTTGTTTATGTCTAATGGCAGATCTAACGTTAGTACTGTAGGTTGGTATGTGCTTAAAATATAGCCAACTAAATTAAAACATTTGTAGGTACCTACTTATGTTTCAAAGTTTATATTATCTTCTATTTAGCAAAATTTAAAACTAACTGCGAGTCAGTAGGTCTAGTAAAGTTTTATGGTACAGACGCCAGCATCAGCTACTACAATCTGTCAAATTTCTTTAACAGATTTTCAACTTTATCGCTAAAGAATTAAGGTTCAAGGTTGATTGGGAAAATGTGACGTTCTGCGAATAAACTGTTCGGTCGATGTATTATATACCTACTTATTTGATAATTCACCGACAAAGAAGCCGCAGTTTGCAACGAGTGTATCACAGCATTTGACACTGTTTGAGCGCCGCATTCGGCCGACAAAGAGTCCGACAGAGGCCCACAAAATTGTTACCTATTTTGGTAGGGTTGGAAGGAGGATAAAATTAAATGACCTTGAAGAGTCTAGAGTAGGTAGGTATAAATTGAATGCTTGAGTTTCTTGTATAAAACAATCTCACACTGTGCACTGGCTCGAATTCGAACACTTCAGGGTTTAAAGCTGTCGGGGAGATGATAATTAATAACTAGTAGGTATTGCATCTATTGAATTGGAATATTTTGATTTGAAATAATCATTGTTAAATCGGTAAAAGAGTAGTGATATCCTAGGTACTAAAATGTAAGCAGCATAATTTAAAAGTGTTTATGCCATGTCAGTGCTTTCCATTCCATTTAAAAAAAAGCCTCAAGAAGAGTGAGTTTACCATTCAATTACACACAACAAATATGAAAAATATATTTAGACGGAGTACTTAGGAAATTAGTAGAAAAAATATTCTATCGTGGATACCTAGTTATTAAAAGTTGATAAACGTTGTGTTTACTTAATTTTATCGTTAAAATAATCGTCGTTATTTTTCTAAGGAATACAATTTTGTTGAAGTAGGTACCTACATCGTTTCTCACTTACACATACTTTAACGACTGTACCTACGTAGCAAAGCGCGCCAGTCACGAGTAACGACAAATTGCCTAAAAAATTTCCTACGCACACTGTAATGAAATCTTCTAATCTCAACACACAGCACTTCCTTATTTTGGCCGCAAGGTAGCATAGGATAGCCCGCGAAACTCAATTTTTTTTTGCAATAGGTAGTGCTAGATGTTGATTAAAATATTATTCGTGTAAGAGGTGACAGAGTCAACTACATACGTCTTACAGCGAATCATAATCTAAAATCTAAACTAACGTGTTCAATAAATAGCAATAGGTAAGGATTGCAAGTCTTGGAGACTTGCGAGACTCTTGCTGCAAGATCAAGACCAAGACCAAGACTAGAGCGCAATACCAAGACCAAGATCAAGACCAGGTGTATTGACGCGAGACCAATACCAAGACTGGCCTAAGTCTCGTTTGTCTTGCATTTGGGCAACACTAATTCCAGTCATTAAATTTGAACTTTAAGGCATCCCTACTGATCGGCAGAAGACAGAGGGTGTAGGCCGAGAGAAAAAGCTGGCGTAAAAAACTCTCGGTACTCTTTTAAAACAGCAAATCATCAAACAACACTTATTTAAAACAAATATGCAAATTAATTAGAAGTAGCCTGTTAGCACAGTCCCAGGCCCTTTTATCAACTAGATAATCGTTGACTTTAAGTAAGCTTTTTACACAGCTTTTCTTTAATACATTTCTTAAATTTATTGAAAGGCAGAGATAAAAGAGCCTCTGGGATTTTATTAAAGAAGAGTATCCCTTTCCCCAAAAAGAATTACTAACTTTAGATAGTCTAGTACGGGGAAATTGCAGCCTGGTTTGTTCCGTGTATTAAATGTGCGTAGTTTAGTAAACTTATCACTATTTTTGTAACATACATATTTTTCATAAATAATTGCGAGGGAAAGGTAAGTATATTAATTTCCTTGAATTTATCTCTAAGAGATTCCCTACATTTTAAATTATGATTGCACGAATAGCCCTCTTCTGCAGGATGAAAATAGTTTCGACATCAGCAGCATGACCCCATAGGGGCATCCACACGCTGGTGTTTGTCACAAACACCGCAAAAAGCAAACGAAGTCCCAAACACCAACCACAATCACCCAACACAAAAGCCATATACATGTTGGCGAACGTTCATAACATTCCGAATCGGCAAAAGGAGACGAGCTTGTTGCAGTATTACTTTCGTGACATATTTTTATTATAAATTAAAGAAGAGAAAGAAAAAGGAAAAAAAGAAGAAAGCAAAGACAGGTGGATGATTAAAAACAAGAAAGCGTACAAGGCTTTAGACCTATTATTTGAGCTTTACTTTGCCGTTTTTTTTAATTTTACTTAAAAGTTACTTAAAAATGTCGAATCGAGGTGCTCCAATCAGACATTTTTTATGCTTTGCGCGCCAACGAAAGTGTAGCAAGTAAATACGTCCGCCTCCCGCAGCTCGCGCGTATATGACGCTGCCAAACGTGTGGATACGTAGCAAACTGTTTGCCAAACATCCTTTGATGGCAAGATAAACCGACACCGAGCGAAATGCCCAACACGAACACAAACAGCAAACAACGACAAACACCCATCCAAGTCCGTGTTTGCTGTTTGCTGTTAGCTGTTTGCCATTGTTTGTCAAGGTGGGATGGGCTTTAATAATAAGCGGGTGTTGGTCTAGTGTATGTTTAATAGTTCTTAGGGCCAAATAAATCGATATGAACTTTAAACAAGTGAATCGAATGCAGTTACTATGTAAAATTACTGTAATACTGTTATGAGCCACCAATCTTTGAAAAGTATCTTAAGTAATATATTGTCTAATTACTGAGGGTATTTGGTAGTTGGTACCCATAGGGGCTGCACTCATAAACAGACTAAGCTTAAATTTAATGCGTTTATTGTAATCTGTTTTGTGATTAAATGACATTTTTATTTATTTTACAGAGTCAAATCGAAATCATAAAACATATAAAAAGCATTGTGTTAATGTAACAATATTTGTCAACAATACTTGTCTTGTCGTGCCACAAATGCATATAAAATAATTCTTCAACTTGCTTTAACTGACCGACTCGTCTCCACAGACGTTGTTTTTTTGTCTTTACACCTTTGACATAAGACTCTCTCAATTATTTAAGTTCCGGGCTTTTCACTAATGGGTTTTCTATATGCGCAATTACCCGTACGGTAAATTGTTTGACGAGTTGACTATAATAGTAATGCAATCTGTGTCCAAGATCTATATTGTGATTATTAAAAATATTGAGTGACGTAAAGAGGTTCCAGAGCTCACTAAATATAGCTTAATCATTGTTTAGATTAAAACCAGTAGCCGTTAGTATTAAGTGTTCGATAATATCCGGTTTGAAGAATTAAATATTCATTTAAGTAATTTGTACGGATATTAATTTATTACGAAAAACAACGATTTGGAATATTAATTGATTGGATACTGGTTTGTTATGTAATTAAAAATTCTAAATTAATAATACAATTAATATAATTCCGAATGAATTTCGATTGGTGCTTAGTTTTTAAATTAGAAATGTGAAGCAAAGATACGAAGTAGGATTAGGACGGAAATAAAATCCCGGAAACCACCACCTTAAAGGCCGGCAACGCACTTGCAAACTTCAAAAGAAAAGAGAGACAGAAACACAGTTTTCCTCATAGTAGATTGAGAGCTTTCTAGTGACACAGAATATAAAACCTTTTAAACGATGAAAGACTGTCGATCACAGTTCATTTATAATGTAAAAAACTTCATCATGTCAATTGTCAAAAATACCGTTCCTATTTCAAATAAAACACGAATCATAACTCCCGCGTTTTAGAAGACAATGCTCTATTATTTTACATCTAATGACAGCTCAGTAGTGAGGTACCGTTTAGTGAGTCAGCGTTTGAATCAGTGCGTTCACCCCAAGATTATCGGAGATTATGACACCTACACTGATTATACTTGATCTTCGTTCATTCATTAGCAGTTGCTTTATCGTATAGAAAAGGAAAAGGAACGAAAAATAATAGTTTAAATTTTATAACGAATTGGTGCAAGTGCAAATGTTTAATGAAATGTTTAAGTTTTTAATGAAAGTGCGTATTCGTATTTCTTAAATTACTTTTTCACTTATACATTTTTGACTTAATAATGTAGAAATCATCATATCATGTAAGTTCATTTGATTATCTATATTTTATGGGAAAAACTGATTTAATTAACCTAAAAATTGCTTGTAATATTATATTTTGTTATATTACATTTTCATAGCGGTAGCAGGAAGCGAATGGAGAAAGAGAGCCATAGACAGAGTCAGTTGGAAAAAGCTGGAGGAGACCTTTACCCGTGAAGGGGTTCCGATCGATAATACTGAAGGAAGCTAGAATATAGAATAACAAGCAAAAGAAAAAAAAAATTATAAAAATTTAAAATAATCTAAGCTGTGTATTATAATTTGTTTTTGTCATAATTGGAAATAAATGGGCTTTATTATTATTTATATTACATTTTCAGATTATACAATTAAAAATCTGTAAAATAAAATATGTACTTTAAATTTCCTCCTCAGATCTACAAATAATACCTATTTACAAGCAGACATTAACAAATAATGTGAATAAAATGAAAAATTCTTGAAACAGACTTCGGACATATTGCCGTAGAAAGTTGAAGCCCCTTTAGCTTCATCAATAGCGATGATTAAATAGTAATTGATGGCTTGTGATAACAGATGCTTCACATCGCGACATATGGTGTATATAGTGATTCCAAACAAGCGATGAATAGTGAGGTGAATAGCGCAAGGAGACACGAAAATTAACCTCTCAATTTTTCACGCAATTTCTTCATTCAGTAGAGTGTGGACGCTCCGTTAAATACAAACCTTATAAGCCTTCTTGCGAAAGTGAAATCACCGAGTATTGCACTGCAAACACTGTAATCTATAAATATGGTTTGTTTTGGACAAAAATGTACGAACAATTTTCAGGTTTAAAGATGTTTTAGCTTTAAGTTATTTCAGGATCTAGATCTCTATTTAAACCAAAACCTATTATAACCAGTATATTTTATAAATCGGCTGAACCAATTTTGATGAATTATACATCTTTAGGACATTATTTTAATACTGGTTATATGCAGATAACTTATCTTAGACTGTGTGTAAATTTAATATTTAAAATATATGTATATATTGCGTAAAAATCCGATAAAACAGTATTTAATTTATTGCTATTGTTTATACGGCAGGATGACAGCGGACAGGTGTTAGTGCGCCAGTCACCTACGAACCAGCGCGGGGGAAGGCTGCGCGTGCGCACCTTTAGATTATCCGAAGTACGTAGTGTTGTGTCGTGATTGTGTTTGTGATTAGTGTACTGTGGATTCAAGGATTTTTCTCGTAAGTTTTTATGTCATATTTCGATTATAATATCTAGGAAGTATAAATCGCGTTTATTCTAAATTGTATTACAATTATATAGTACCTATAATTGCTTGTCTATAAGTAATTACTCTGAGAACGAAGCCCGCCCTTTTATCTACTTTGCTACTTGTTATGTGATATAAATTTATTGTTTATTACATATAATTTTACATTATATTTCTCTGTATTGCTTGCGTCATGAACAGAGAACCAATTATACGTACATAGTTCATTTAAATGATTACCAAATAAATACACAAAAATACAAAAATTTTTTTTTTTTAACATAGCTGTACAAATGTTTTCCTATTAGGCATTTTGGTTTTAGTCTTTGATACCCAATTTGATTACTATCTAGTAATATTAATTAGGATTATAAATCACAATTGAATTGAACACCTACGAATAGTGGGTTCTATAACCATCATTAAGACAACGAATTGTTGGGGATTAATTGATTAATGTAGAAATTATTTAATACTATTATTCTCAAATTAAAGGGCTGCTATCACATGAAATATTTTAAGAGAGTGTTAAGTTCTACAGTTAATATTTCTTAATTTTTAATTATTATTATTACTATGTAGGTTGAGGCAAACGCTTTATTAACTAATAATATATAGTTACTAGTTATACGTCGTTTTCCCATGTATATCATTTATAATAAAAATAGTGGGTTGTACTTTTAACTTTTTTTTTTTCTATAAATAATATAAAATTTAGACTGACCTTTTAGGTGAAAATAGATGTCCGATTCCCCCCCCCCCCCCCAAAAAAAAAAAAAATTTTTGGGGGAATCGGGCCGGCCGTTTGGGGGGAGTTTACCCAAAACCGCGAGAGAAATGTAGATATTAGATGTTATACGAGTATATACTTATAGTTATGTACAACTGATTTGAATGCTCCAATACAAAACGACAGAAATGTCTATTTAATTTTACAGTTATGCCATTTTGAAATCCTAAATTAATCACATTTTAAGTCGTCTAAAAATGTTTTAATATAAGCCATAAGAGCAGTGTTGGCCTAGTGGCTTTATCGTTAGTAGCCGGCTTGCCTTAGACCCAAAAAGTCGACGGCGTGTGTCAGGCACAGGAGGCCCTGTGCCTCCATGCAGTCAGCTTATATGCGATTTTTCAATTCTTTAGATGTATTTATTTCGTAATATTTGAAGGTTATACAGGTCTTGGTAGATGTAACCATTCGTTTTATACTTAAATTACTGAGACAAGGCTTATCCCTTTTTCGTTTCTAGGATTCTAGGTCTAGGCTTAATCTTCGTGTACTAATTGTGTTAATAAAAACCCATTGCTGCCAAAGTCCATGATTTGAGGTTTGAGAATCTACCCTTTTTTTTTATTGAAATGCATTTTGCCCTCAAAAGAAAATCCACGTCGAGTAGTTCCCGCAAAGCCGCGTTACTGAGGCTCCGGGGTCTCTCTCACATTCTACCGAGACCTCAACGGCATGTTACACTCAAAAACCTCCGGTGCAGTATACACTATATAGGAGGTAGGAGATGTCCATATTATCTCCTACCTCATCATTTATTCTGGGGCCTAATATTCGTCCTAGAGCGGTCCCGCGTTCTGCTGCCTCCTTCCACATCACTACTTGCTCACAGAAGGGTACCGCTGCCTGGCTTCCATGACGACCATTTTTTGGATAACACAACGCAAAGCAAGGTTACAAATGACGCAGCTTAGACCACTGCGGACAATCCTCCAACGTGTGAAATGCTGTGCCATGTCATCATTTGCACCACAATTTGACAATCTACGGTAGGCTGAAAGTCAATTTAACAAAATGTTGGAATCAGTGAAGTTTTCGAACAAAAACACAAATGCCTCAATACATACATAATTAAATATAATAACGCTAGTTATGTCGTGACAAGGTTAAAATTAATTTACTTGTTTTACTGAGGACCAATGTCATTTTGTCCTTTACTTCATTTTTTGCGATCATCTCTGCTATATATATCCTGTATATTGAGAGATAATCATTTATTAAAACCTTAACATAACAATCAGAACATAACATTACTAATATAGAGTATTTACAATTTTCTCAAAACTCAAATAAAACTCAAACTCAAAAAAGTTTGGTTCCTGTGGCAGTGTACCTTTAACGCAGCATTTCCTTGCTGTGTTGCGATACTTATTCGTTGAGCGAGGAAATCACCAGGTCATCGGTACCATCTACCAGGCGCCAACTTAAATCTTTAATAAGCGCCTGTGCACTTGAAACTCACGGCCCAAGAGTCTCTACTCCAAAGGGAACAAAATCGAAGCTGTATTTTATATTTAACATAATAATTCACTTTTTTATTATTATGATCTTTTAAATAGTGTAAGTGAAATATATGTTATTGCAACATTTATGTATTAAAAATAGAAGGGGTTCAGTTAATATGCTGGAAAGCCGAACGACAAGCAGGAGCCATTCCTACTTGTCCTTTGGCTTGTGTAAAAAGAAAATCGACGGTTGAGAAATCATTTCTCCCAAAATAAAATATTTTGTATAGTTACCCGGAGATTTACAATATTTTAATTTTATTTTGTGGCCCTAGTGACCGCACCTATTTTATATTATATTTTTTTCTTTGTGTGTTATTATAGTTCATGTGTTGTATATGATAAGAAAAAAATCTTACACAGTGACAAACATTTTAATTATTATTACAGTAAAATAAATATTCCACTTAAAATTGTAAAGCGTCATTACAAATGTGATTTTTTTAATTTGAAAGAAAACGATATATTTCGTCCAGTATTTATGTTTTATTATTAAGAATATACTCGTATAAATGCACGATTCACATACCACAAAAGTAGGTCCTTAACAAGTGCATATAAATTGTTCTACCTGTATCGTAAAATTACTGAATTTGGTCAAAAACCTTAAAAAACACGTCGAAATAATTTATAACAAAAAACCCAGCTGCATACTAATATTGACATTAAATTTCTTGGTTGTTTTAATTCTTTTATTATATTATATCTCGTAAAATAAACGCATACGGTCGTTTTACATAATTGTATTTTTATTAAACACTCTTGGGTGTTTTAATTAGCTTAACGCTTGAAAAGTATTCGTGTATTTTATGATGTTATTAATATATTTAAAATGTGTAAAATACTAACTTTTTGAATTAATGTTAGTTTTTTTATTTCTTCATTTTTAATTATCATTATTATGACGTAGGGTAGGAATATTTTAAATTCAAAATTTTGTCATTATCACTCGTGAAAGTTAGTGAAGGTGACAAAACAGTCTTTAATTATTTCAGGTAAATATAACTGAAACTTTTCGATTTAAACTATAACTCCCTTATAAAATCTATAGCATTTCTAACATATACTGAGAAAACTAAGTGCTTCTTTAGTAAGTATATCTTAATAAAAACGTCTTCTTAAAAAATTTTTTGGATATATTAAACTATTTTATCCAAAAGGAATAAAGTAATGTAAAAAAACTGCCACGATTGATGCCTTAGTGGAAGATAAAAAAAAAACAATATAGTAAAAGCCATGCTTATACATATTTTCATTTATATAGTATCACGATTAATTTAAGGACTACTATAAGTGTTCTAGAAAAACGTATTGCATTATTATAAAATCATTTCTATTCGAAATGTATGTTCCTTGGCTAAGTAGTAAAATAAATAAAAATAAATCAGTGGCGCTACAACCTTTTTAGGTCTGGGCCTCAGATTTCTGTATCTGTTTCATGATAATTTGTTAATTTAATAGGCAAGTAGGCGTTCAGCCTCCTGTGCGTGACCCACGCTGTCGATTTTTTGGGTCTAGGGCAAGCTGATTTCCTCAGGATGTTTTCCATCGCCGTTCGAGCGAATGTTAGATGCGCATATAGGTAGTCCATTGGTGCAGCCGGGGAACGAACCTATGACCTCAGGGATTAGAGTCGCACGCTAAAGCCACTAGGCCAACACTGCTCTGGCTTGGTAGTAAGCTATTTAATTACTCCGACAATTTAAAATATTGTTTATCAAGTCGCTCTAAAGACCGCCAACTCTCTCCATCACAGGTTAAACACAATTTGAGAGAAAGAGACTATTATTTACTGCCAAAAGTATTAAATATTAATTAGATAACTGAATGCTTTGATATCAGAATAAATGACTCAATAAAACATGTCTTTGAATAAATAAATATTAAGCTCACATAAGTCGAGTTTGATTGGGGTCACGTTTAGATTTTATACATTGGTACGAGATGTGGAAATATATGTACTTATAAATTAGTCTTTCTTGGAAATTGGTATAGATTTTGTTTGCAATCTTTCTAACTTAAATTAAATTACTCTTAAATTTCCGGTACATAAATATTTTAAACTTTATCAAATAATTAGTTTTTTAGCACTATACATTAAATAATTATTAAATATTAGATTGGTCTCTCATGGTCTCAGATTGCTATATCGGTTTCATGTTTTGTCTTGTAATTTTATTTTTAATATTAGTATTATTAAATAGTGAAATAATAAATAAATGTAACCATTGCCCACTGAAGTATTTCCGAACCAATTCGACTTAGGGTCCTTCAAATAAAGAGCGTACCAATTCGTACGCAACTTTCTTACTTCTGCATGCCTTCTGCCTTCGTCTGCCACCTGTAACATAAAAAAATTGGTTTGAGGTAATGTTGTTCTTGTTTCCTTCACCAAATGAGAATTATTAATTTGGCTAATCTGGGTTCCTCTGAGTCTGCCAAAGTGTTACGGTCTGATTAGCACACGACCCGTCAATAGATCAATACGATTAGAAAAAGAACACACGTTGAATTGATAACCCACGGCATTTTTGAAGTCGGTTAATAAATAAGTACTGATAATATTAACGTCATGAAAAGCGGTTGCAAACAAATTGTTTAATAACAAATCCAGGATCGACATATTATGACGTTCTATTAAAGTAAATAGCTGTAGTTGAAATATGGTTGCAAAACATTTCAAACCTAGATTAAATACCTAGCATGTTACGGACAGACTTAATTTAATTTATTAACTGGCTTATCGTGGCGATTATTTTTTATTTTTTTATATATTGGAATATTACTAATATATTATAAAAAATATCGTATACGTGACGTCAATAAATATTCTAAATTTACTTTTTCTACCAGTTTCTAAATTACGCTCCATGTAAGTTTCCGCAACTCAGACGATTTTTTATATTAAATAAGAAAATAATTTATCAAAGCCATTGATTCCAGTGATATTTATTCATTGATCTGGTGGATAAAAAACTGTATAATAATATAAATTGAAATCCTTTAAACAAATTGTATGTAAATGAATTTTTACGTTTAATTTTTTAAAATAAAATAAATCAGTGCTACAACATTTTTAAGTCTGGGCCTCAGATTTCTGTATTTGTCAATCTAATAGGCAAGTAGGTCGACTCGGTCTAAGGCAAGCCGGTATCCTCACGATGTTCTCCTTCACCGTTCGAGCGCACAAATGCGCACATAGAAAGGAAGTCCTTTGGTGCACAGCCGGGGATCGAACCTATGAACTCAGGGATGAGAGTCGCACGCTGAAGCCACTAGGCCAACGCTGTTTTCTTTAAATCATCTTATTCTTTGCAAAACCTAGGTTAGTCGAAAAAAAGTTTCCATATGGTACATGTGTTTATTTACAATGGTTATTTGATTTTATTAACCTTAAAAGATGAAATTCATAGGGTCAATTAAGTAAATGTCAAACATTGCATAACTCGTGTTGCTATAGGATTTGTAATATAAATTAAAGATATTGTTATAGTTGCGAAAGATTTATGGCGTAATTGACATTGATGATTAACGAAATTCAAGGGCTTGTCTTAAGTACAAGTCGTAATTACAATCCGTAATTTTAATGAAAACCTAATAATTGTATAACGATCAGTTACAGTTACGAATAGTTTTCAAAGTTCATTTGTGGACAAACTAATGTACAAATTAATTAGGAGAAACCCCAAAAGCTGGTGCTTTCCTCGTTCAACGAATAAGTATCGCAATACAGCGAGGTAATGCTGCCAGCGTTAAAGGTACACTGCTACAGGGACCAAACTTTTTAAATTTGTTTTAATTTTCTTTTTAATTAATTGTACATATTATTACTTTCTTAATAATCGATTTATTTGAAGAAATACTCTCCTATTTTTTGATATTATATACTTATATGTGTGTCTTATTTAAAAAAAAAGACATTAAATCAATAAAATAACATATCATCAGTAATGAGAAATTTATAGACATATATAGGCTTAAACACGTAATTCAAAATGTCTATAAAACGATTTCAACAGCAAAGTTCACTATGTACCAAATAAAAGTAATTAATCTTAAGAATATTAAGAGAATGTACAGTTTTCTATTGAATCTCAATGTCTATTGTAACGGACTCCCACGCGTAGCGCGTTGATGTCTTTTCCTCAGGTTAATGATTTGCTATGTAACACTTAATTATTTCTTAGATAAGTAATACAAATTGCTCATGCAATTATATAATCTATAAACCTTTGACTATGTTTATTCAAATAGAACTGTTGAGAGGCTGTTTGATATATATACGACTAGTATCTGTCTTGCTAGGATGCAAAATAATATATGTTTATTCATTACAACGTGTAAAACTATGCATTCATGTGCATGTATATTAATACACATTAGTGTAAGATTTGGGAACCCTTTCTATTAAAAAATACCCGTCTCAGGGTTCCCAGGTCTTGCATAACAAATTTAACAGTTAAAGCAGAAAGTATTGTCTACACATCAAAATTAAAACAGACGGTATTAATGTATCTACTAAAGGTTGTTTTTCTTTGGGCAGAACGATTCCATATAATGAACTAGGTGATACTTTTGATAATGACTTTATGCTACATATATAGCTTATACTTATAAATAGCTTATACTTTTATATATTTACTAGTAATATATCCTTACTATTAACATTTTTACGTACGTAATTTTTAAGTACAGTTGAAAATGACGTGTAAGGCGTAAGTGTGTAGGTTATACAAAATAAAATAACTCCCCGTATACAAAAAATAAAATTTGATTTTTTTAAATGAAATATATACTTCAATATCCGTGTATTTAATGTTTTTTTTTATTTATTAATGTTTATGATAGGGTAAAGGTATTATTTACTCAGTTAAATTTATTATAATAATATTAGTTGACTATTTATACAGTGTATCAATGTAAGGATTTGCAGTTCCATTGAATCTGTTGTAAATTCAATCGCGATTTGATCCACGTACAAATATCTTCGAACTAATTCCTTCATTTGGAATACAATGAAAATTGATGATTTCACGAATTGTACGCGTTTGTATTTACGAAAATATCTAACACTTATTTTACAGTGGGTGTTTCACTTATGTGCACAATACACTGCTTGTTTTTTAAAGTTATTAAAGAAATATTATACTTACATCTCTTTCATGACAGTTGACAGCAAGATGAGCCTTTTATTGTATTTATTTATTAAAGTTTACCACATCATACATAGTACTAATATCCACGGTATATGTTACAAACTCTTTAATCTAAAATGTATGACAATTTCAGTGAACATAAGTGTTACAAAGAAAATATTAAAAAATACAATTAAAATATATACAAGAGGGGGCCTCAAGGTTTTTTTTTGGGGCCTCATAGCCTAGCTGTCTTATTAAGTGGCAATTAGGTGAGAGGTACTGGGTTCGATTCCCGGTTCGAGGGCAAGTTTTAATTTAATTTAAATTTGTTCTCGGCCCTTGGGAGGGTTGTGCGGTACCGGGCGAGTGCTTAAACCGTACATGAAGGACACAGTCGAATTTCTAAAGACAAGCACAAATTATAAAAAATCCTATACTTGACGCTGGATCGCGAGAATTCGAAAGAGAGCCTTTTGTCTGACACACGACACCTTCGATCATAGTTGTACTGCTTTCCTTAGTTATTTTTCTTTACTGTGTTAGCTATTTGATTATTTCAAAGTAAACGGTGTACTCAGTGTGTGGAAAGGATAACTCAAATATAAGGTATATTAAAAACGTCTTTAAGTAAGCAATGTATTTGAAATTAATCGTATCATCCGCGGAATGAAGTCATTCGGAACGGTGACGAGAATTCGTGAGTGGCATTGACATGGACAATGCGTGACGGGTGAATTCATGGAATATGTTTTATTGTTAACCATACAGGCCGTGCTGGCGATTATTCTAAACCCAGAAACAGAAGTTACTACTAAACAAATGGTGTTGAGCTGTATAATTTAGCGAAATATATAAAAGAAGAGTGCAGTTGTTCAATCAAAGAATGAAAATGAAACCATGCCTTTGAATTTGTACCGCTTTTGCGAAAACATCAAAATGAAAATCGATGACGTGTAAGATATTTGATCATCTACTTGCCTATGAATGTATATTGAACATAAAAGTTTGCTGTATCAGGAATATTGGGACTTCATA
Source organism: Pieris macdunnoughi (assembly GCA_905332375.1). NCBI lineage: Eukaryota > Metazoa > Arthropoda > Insecta > Lepidoptera > Pieridae > Pieris > Pieris macdunnoughi. Next base: position 10,010,413 of record CAJOBZ010000002.1, read on the forward strand.
CCATTTATAGTATAAAATGAGGACTGAAAGTATAACCTTTATTGAGTATCAGCTGGCAATAATGTTTTCATTCGTCAATTAAATAAGTGCGCATATCAAAGTTATGTCAGAGAAAATCTTTAAGTTTATAAACAACTAGCGGATATTTCAAGCGATTAGGATATTAAACAAAGTATGAAAGTACCGACTGCAGCGCCACCTGCCGGGATGAATTTTGAATTTAAAACCATCCAGGGCTCCACTCAAACGCATATAAAAAATCATTTAAATCGGTGCAGCCGTTTAAGAGTAGTTCAGTGACATACACGCGAATATACGCCACAACGTGACGCGTAATATATATATATATAAAGGAATATTATTATGGATTTTTTCTAAATGAAAACACAAAATTGTTTCTCTGAAATACAAAGGGACGACATTTAATGTCCACTTATCTATCTTTTTCCACTATAATCCACTAAATTAATTTACACGTCATCCGCCATTTTATCGCGTGTCACTCCGACGCGTCAAATTCAAATTAATGAAATATCATTCCATTACATCTCCCCCCCTAAGAGAAAAAATTCTGAATAATATATCTACACACTATACTTAATAGCTATCTTCATATTCGTTTTCCTTATATTTCATCTTCTTCAGATTCTGTTGTAACCGGTTGTAATTTTGTTATGTGGAACAAAGTTGATTCTGTTTTTCTGTTACCAGTGTCAATCCTATAAATGGAGTTCGATATTTTCCCTACTATCTTAAAAGGACCTATTTTTAATTCGTCTAATTTCTTTCTATTCAGTCTATTTCCATTCTCAACATATACACTGTCGCCTATATTAAACTCTTGCATTTTTCTTTTTCTATCAAATATTTTCTTATTGTACTTGTGGGATTTTATTGTATTTTCTAATGCCAATCTTTTATCAGCAATCCACTTGTCTTCTCCTTCTATTATTTTTAATTCATTTGGTAGAATGCTGACATTTGTACCATCCAGTAAATATTTTGGTGCAAAACCTGTAACGGAGTGTTCTGTTTCATTATATTTCTCTACACATTCTCTTGCCACTGTTGTCCATGTTCTCTTATTATTTTTCTCATTTATTCTACATCTTATTTTATTAACTATTGTTTGATTTAACCTTTCATTCAAGCCATTTGAGAATGGTGTATTCACAGCTGTAAAAATTAATTTAACATTATTTTCATGTAGATATTGCTTAAATTCTCTTGAATTGATGCCTGGATATTGATCTGTCAAAATTATTCCAATCTCATCTGTTTCTAGTACATTCTTTGTTAGTTTTATAAAATCACTTGCATTCTGTGTTTTTGACGTCACAATAAATGCATATCTTGTATAATGGTCTACTAAAAGGTGTAGGTACTTTTTTGTTGATCTAGATCCTCCAAAGCCACCTATAGTATCCATTGACATTATCTCAAATGGTTTTGTTGCTGGTCCCAGTTGTGACATTAATCCAAATTTTCATTGACCTCTTGATTTATTTTTTATGCATATTTCACATGTTTTACAAATATTTATGATATTCTTTGTTAGGTTTTTAGCTGTGTATATTGGACTTATTTTTTTTCTGCAATTGTCTGATCCCAATATGGCATAAATCTTCATGCACCTTTTTGATAAGTTTCTTACTAAATTCTTCTGAGAGGATAATCTTTTCATGTTTCTTTATTTTCTTATAATATATTGTATTTTTTTGTATTAGATTTTCTTTATTTTCTTCTATTGTTTCATTTCGCTCTTGATCTTCAACTATATCCTTTATTTGTATTAAATTAACTATTTTCAATAATTCCTCTTTGTTATCTTCTGATTCTAATACAGGATTTCGGCTTAAACAGTCTGCTTCTACATTTTCTTTACCAGGTATATATTTTACCGTAAAGTCGTATTGAGACAGGTAGTATGTGAGATCACCCAATTCTTCGTCTGTCCTCCATTTAATGTTCATGTTTTCTAAAGGTTTGTGGTCTAAGTAAATAGTGAATTGTTTTCCAATGAGCCAGTGTTGCCAGTATTTGACTGCTTCTTTCATAGCAAAACATTCTAAGTATATAGCTTTTTTCCGTTTTTGAGATTCATTCAGTTTTTTTGAAAAATATGCTACTGGTTTGTCATTACCGTCCAGTTGTGTTTGTTTTAATATTGCTCCGATACCCTCTAAGGATGCATCTGTAAAGATTTTTATTGGTAAGTCTTTGTCATATATTTCCAATACCGGTTGAGAACATAAATATCTCTTTATTTGATTAAATGATTCTTCACACTTCTCTGACCACACAAATTTTTCGTTTTTTCTTAATAATTTATGTAATGGATCTAAGATAATCGCGCTCCTTGGTATGTATTCATGGTAAAAGTTAATTTTTCCCAAAAATTGTCTGATATTCTTTTGTGTCTTCGGAGTTGGAAAATGTTTTATCGAAATCAAATTATCTTTTAACGGTCTTACCGAGTTGTTTTGAATTACATGGCCAAGATACTTTACTGAGTCTGAGGCAAAGGTACACTTCATAAACTTCAATCTAAAGCCTTCTTTTATTATTGCCTCTAATACATTTTTTATGTGTCTTATATGGTCCTCAAAAGTAGAGGAGTAGATTAAAATGTCATCAATATAATTTACAGAGTATCCTGTGAGATTGTGCTTTCTCAGAATATTACTTAAAACTCTCTGGAAAATTGCTGGTGATGTTTTTAAACCAAAAGGAAGGCAGGTCCACTGAAAATGGCCATCTTGTGTGACAAATCCTGTTTTATATCTATCTTCCACCCGTAGTGGTATGGCCCAAAATGCTGAGTTTATATCAAGAGTAGTAAAATACTTACAATTTCTTGTCTTAATAATTAAATCATCTATTAATGGGAAAGGTTGAGCTTGTGGTACAACAATTTTGTTAAGTTCTCTAAAATCTATACATAATCGAGATTTTCTATTTTCACCTTTTTTAAATGCTAATGTCACTGGCGCAGCAAAAGGACTGTAAGATTCTTCTATTAAATTATTCTTTAGTAATCTGGATATTTGTTCTTCGATTTCTAATTTATCTTCTATCGTACATCTGTATGGTCTTTTACTACAGTATGTATTTACAAGTAAATCTATGTGAGCTTCATAATCTTTAACTGATCCTATATCATACTTGTCCCTAGCAAAAAATAGTTTTATATTTATTTATAACTTCTTCTATCTCAATTTTCTTTTCTTTATCTAAATGATCTGTCTTACTAACAAATTCCTCTGTTTCTATGTGTTCATTGAAATTTATTGCATATATTTTTATATTCTTATCTTCATTTCTGTTATCTTTAGACATCCTGTCTATTTTCTTTTGTTCTATCTGCAAGTCCTCATTTTGGATTAATTTGAACTTCTTTATCATATCCAATCCGATTATAAAATCCTCAAAATCTTCATTTTCTACTATATATATATCGACCTCTTCTTCTAAATCAAAGATTTTTATTTTTATTGTTATCAAGCCATCTGTCTTCTTCACACCATTAACCGTTTTCATATATGTTATATTCACATTGTCTTTTTTTTCTTTTACTTTAATCAATCTTGAATTTATTAAAGAGATCTGTGAGCCTGAATCATAAACACCGCTCACTTCTAGTTTATTTTCTAATAATAGCTTGATTTTGATTAATGGTGTACTTACTCGTTTTTTTTCTCAGTATTCATATCTACTTCAATAATCGAATTATTATTTACATTTTTGGCTTTAAAAACCTTTTCAGATTCATTTTTATTTTTCTTGAACCAACATAACTCCTCCGGATGATATCTAATTCCTTTGTCCAAAGATTCACAAGTCTTACATGGCTTCTTCTCATTAATTTTATTTTTATAAGAATATATATTCTTTGTTATAGTTGAGTTTTTCTTGAAAATCATACATTCATATTTTCTTATCTCGTTGAACAAATCAGTAGTGTTGTTGAGTTCGTCCCTGTTTAACTTATTCAAGATAAAACTAGGTAAACCAGTTGCAATTAGATCTATCATTGTTCTGGAATCTATCGATTTATTTATATCTAGTATAAGCCGTTCTTTTTTTATAGCATAATCAATTAACAGCCCTTCTTTATACTTGAATGTGAAAGCAGTTGTGACTACATCCCACCCTTGGTTCCTAAAAGTTTCTAAAAATTTGTCTTTCCATTCATTCCATTCAGAATTTACTGATAGTTTAATTACCATCGAGCTATACCAATCCAAACTGGAGTTTTCTAAAAATAATCTCAATATATCTATTTTTGTTTCATCTTTTGTTATATTAAAACGCTCACACTCTTTTTCAAAATTCTCTATCCATTGCACTGCATTAGGATTCTTACTTGTGAATTTTTCGATAATAAATTTCTCTGAAACATGTTTTAAATTATGTTGATTTTCTTTTTTTGTTGCAGATTCTATTAATTTTTCCAGGATATGTTGCAAATTATCATCATTGCCTCTTGGTTGTTTTGTGCTCATTTCCTCTAAATATTGATCTAAAAATTGCATATTACCTTCCTCATCTATATATGTTTTCTTTAGATCTTCATCTAATTTTACCCATATCTTTCTGCTTTGGTGCCTTTTCTTTATACTATTTTTTATTTTTGAAAAAGTGTTCAATTTAACTATATATGTATGATGAATCACCGGCTTCAATTCATCAGGTAAAACATAACATTTTCCTTCTTCTGTCAATATTGAAGTTATGGCCAATATATTAGATTTGCCATCGATTGAGGCCATCATCGTGAACTCAAATTGCAGCCGGTCCATCTTCTTTTAGTTAACAAAAATGTCGTTTTATAAAGGAATATTATTATGGATTTTTTCTCTTATGAAAACACAAAATTGTTTCTCTGAAATACAAAGGGACGACATTTAATGTCCACTTATCTATCTTTTTACACTATAATCCACTAAATTAATTTACACGTCATCCGCCATTTTATCGCGTGTCACTCCGACGCGTCAAATTCAAATTAATGAAATATCATTCCATTACATATATATATATATATATATTAAGATGTAGAAGTAATTGTTTATAAAATTAAGTTAACTTAAATATTAAAATATCTCAAAGTGCTGTACAACATTGGTAGTTTGCTAGCTGTTTAGTATATTAATGTTACATTATTAGTGTCCTAAGTTTCGAAGATACACTCCATATATCTTTCTTTTCCCCTGAATAAAATCAAGCATCAAAGTCTGTAGGATATTTATGTTGACAAGAGAGAACCAGAGAACGCTCGTAAAGCTTCGTTTAATGCAATTTAGAAATTCTACCGCCGTGTTGAGAATAGGCAACTATTTTGACGATTGACTAAGATTCCCATTCCACACTTGAAATTAATGCAGCCCTGCGATTCTGTAACTCACTTTTCGAACTCACACAGCGGGAGCTTGTAGTTTATAAACAATAATAATGCAGCCCTGCGATTCTGTAACTCACTTTTCGAACTCACACAGCGGTTTTCGCATTCTGATAAACAATAAACTACAAGCTCCCACCTTTTCAGAATGCCAAATCATAAAATGACTGCTTCACGACTGATTTGAGAGCGACCGCCGATGCGAAAACCGCTGTGTGAGTTCGAAAAGTGAGTTACAGAATCGCAAGGCAGTTATCGCATTAATAATGAGTTATAAATCAATATATGTATATTACAATTAAGAAAATTTGTATTTTTCAAATTTAACAAAACTCAAAACTACTGTATCAATTTAAATTTAATTAGTAGATCCGTAAAGTAAAAAGCCGGAGTAGTTTGACGACTCATTGGTCTAGTGGTTATTACCCCTGACTGCGAATCCATGGGTTCCGGGTTCGATCCCCAGCTGAGACGAACATCGATGTGATGAGCGTTTGGTGTTGTGCTTAGGTCTTGGGTGTTTATATGTATATCTATTCATGTATGTATATCCGTTGCCTAGTACCCATAACACAAGCTTCACCAGCTTAGCATGGGGCTAGGTCAATTGGTGTGAATTGTCTTAAAAAAAAAAAAAAAAAAAGGAGTAGTAATAAGTATAATAAAAATATCTAGTAAACACTGTACATATATAAAAATGAAATGCTTTGTTTTACTAAAACTCGTAAATGGTTAGATCGATTTGGTCAATCTCTTGAAATATTTGTGGAAGTTCAGGAAAGGTTTAGGCGGTGGGAAACATAGATAGTAAGTAAAGAAAAATACGCAAAATATAATGAATTTTCCAATAAAAACTTCCTAGAAAGCAAATATTTGATATCTTATAAATTATTGACAACTGTATGGACAGGACCAAGAGGAAGAAGGAGAAGAGGTCGCCCAAAAAAAAGGTGGATAGAAGAAATAGAAGCGGTAGCAGGAAACGAATGGAGAAAGAGAGCCATAGACAGAGTCAGTTTTCAAAAGCTGTACGAGGCCTTTACTCGTGAAGGGGTTCCGATCGACGCGACGGTACCTACTGAAGAAAGCTAGCTTTTGACATGATTGGAAATAAAACGGGCTTTATTATTATTATAAATAATTGTCACTTGGCTGAATATATTTATAGAGACCTTCAGAAATTTGTGTAGTGTGAGGGCCGATCTATTTGCTCTGTTTAAAAAAAAATTGCATTAAGTTTTGCCACAAACATATGTAGGTATAAAATAAACTAAATAAATTTGACATTTGGATATAAGTAAAAAGTTTTCTCGCTTCTGATGCACATGACATTTACTGTGACAACTCGCTTACACAATTACTATCGACCATCTGCCAATTACCGTACAAAATTTGTGAACACGGGATGCTTCGTAATGGTTTAGGAATGTTTATACATTTGTTTACAAATGTATTAAACTTAGAGAAAATAATTATTATCCGTTATTTATTTACTCTTCGTGACATTTATAGAAAGAAAGGGGTGATATGAGAAATGGAAAGGGCTTTATCGAAGCAACCTCTTCAGGCAACCCTAGTAAGGTTTAAAACTAAAAAAAGAAATATGATGGGTAAAATAAACTAAAGAAAACTAAGGTTCATGAATTGCAATGCAATACAAAAGAATAAGAAATACAAGAATTACACAAGTCACGATTGAGCAGGATAGTATATGGTTAAGAAATGTTTATGTAGAAGAGTTTTAAAAGATGTAAGGAAGCCAATCGTATGGAGTCGGGCAGCCTATTCCACAACTTAATGGCGGAGATCCGAAACGAATTGCCTAAGAAGGATGAGCTTTGAGATGGAATTTCCAAAAAGCATCTATCAGAGGAGTGTTACATATAGTTATAAGGCCCCGAGAATTCGAATTCATTTTTAAGATAACAGTTAAATGTATTAAAATAATGTTTATAGTTCTTGTATTGTCATAATATTATCCTACGCGAGTAAAATACATTTCAATTAAATAAGTGCAAACTTATTTCATTAATAAGTTGCTGTTTGTTTTTACCCGTAGTCTAGTCAGGAGATAACAATATGATTACTTTTTATTAATTACGTACAGCTAACATAAATTACATGTAAAAAGAAACAATTTTACTAAAGATATAGCCAAAAGCGGAGTACATAATAGTCTGTTAAAATGTCGTCATGTTAGCGCCATTATTTGCGAAGTTGTTAAAAGTAGTTGGGGGATAATTTTTTTTTTAAAACTACGATGATTTTGTGTCTCTCGTCTTAACTGGTTAACACATCCATATTTTTTTTAATTAAGGTGGCCTAAGTGTGTAAAAAGTCCAAATAAGAACGTGATACTAATAAGAAGTTTAAAGCTTTTAGATTTTAACACGCTTTTTGTTTGATATAAAAAAAAAAATTCAAAATTCAAAATTCAAAAATCATTTATTCACGTAGGTAACACAATGTACACTTGTGATTCGTCATTAAAGAAATAAATATTAATGCTTCTAATTTTACATTTACTGCCAGTTCTCAAATCAAGGGCGTAGAACGGAAGAGAAGAACTGGCAATAAACTCTCCGCCACTCTTTTTAATCGCCATGTTTTTTTTTTTTTTTTTACACAACGTTTGTAAGGAGCTGCAACCATTACACCATGTTCCACATGACATTTTAAGTAATTAATAATAATAACATAAATAAAAACAAAGACTTGTCCCCTATCAGCAGGAGGCATGGTGAAATAGGAGCACGCACTTACATTCTCGTGGGAACAACACGCAAACACATAGTCGAAATAATTAACATCACCGCATACACGAATTCAAGTACGACCAGTCACCACAAGTAGCACCCGTTCACGAGTATGACGCATGGCCAGCCATCGACCCCCTCGCCATATTTTAGGGAGAGAGACAACCCGACGCATGGACGCCGCCATGCTATACAATTGACACAAGAATAACTTCATAATAATTAAAAGTTCCTACTCATTTTTATATTACATTTATATGCAATTTTGTTATAACATAAGTATTAAGTATATAGTGATATAGAATATGTTATTAGTAATCATTACAATCAAGGATACTTTTGGAGGAGGTAAATTTTTTTTTCATATATAGTTTTAATTCTTAGATTTACCCAAGCGTAATCAGACATATTTCTCAAGACATTGTTGCAATATATCGTATATATATATTTTTTTCGATTATTCGAAATGTGATACAGTAATACATTAGGCTAGCTTATAAACTAATTATGTATTACACTAGTAAAGAAAGAAAAAGTATATATAGTAGGAACGAAATAGTAGACTTAAGACTTTTGATTACATAGAAATACAAATAAAATAAATAAGGATAATACAAACAGATAGGTGACGGTATTTTAAAATTATTCAACATAATCTTATTGCATATCCAATGCATCATTTTACGAACCCGCGTTTTTGTGATAAAAAAAAATTAAGGCTACATAGGCAAAAACCCGCCATAAGGATGTGTCCATATTTTTAAATAGAAAACCCGTTCTTCAACAGATATGAATCTACTGTGTACTTATAATTCATATCGTTACTGGCCTAATTAAGTAAATAGAGTTTAAAAACCTACAGCATCCTATTGGCTAATGATACAGATTGATCCAAGTGTGCAACTCTTATCCCTGAGGTCATCGGATCAACAAAAAAAATAGAGCTAATGAGAATGCCTTATACCCAAAGTCGAAGGCGTGTGTCAGGTACAGAATGCGTTGGCCTAGAGTCTTCAGAGTGCGACTCTCATCCCTGAGGTGATTGGTTTGATCCCCGGCTGTGCACCCATGGACTTGATTTGTATGTGCATATTTAACATTCACTCGAACGGTAAAGGTATCGTGTGGAAAGCAGCTGCTTGCCTTAGACCCAAAAAGTTGACGGCGTGTCACAGGAGGCTGATCACCTACTCGTCTATTAGATTGACAAATGATCATGAAACAGACTCTGAGCCCCAGAACTATAAAGGGCGTAGCGCCACTGGCTTTTTTTATATTGTAAAAATATTTCATGTATGTATTCTCTGTTGAAATGCTATAGATTAATAGATGTGTGAGAATTATTGGTTGACCCTTATGTAAAAGAAATTAATGAACATGTACCCCTGATTTGAATATTAATGCATACCAAGAATCTCAAAATGAGTATTACAAAAACTATAATTGTATTGTCTGACCATCGTTTATGGTCATAGACAGGTGATGAACTAGTGTTTTTGCGAAGGCTATTGACCTGTGATAATTTACATTCAGTTTTAATTAATAATGATAGCTGTGTATGGATGTTTTGTAAGTTTATTTGTGTAGTATACTTGAATTCACGCCTTCAAAATACGGCAATAGATTTTTCTTTCTATACATATTTATTACTTGTCGATACGGTGCAGGCAATGATAGTAACGATACTAATTTTAGACCATCATAATACAACGACCACTATCCACTAGTCGCACACAATCACTGCACAATTAAGACTCAAAATAACTTTATTCATATAGGTAACCAAGTACACTTATCCAAGTCACCAAGTCACCTCAACAGAAAAAATGTTAAATTGATTCTAAATTTACATTTACTACCAGTTCGCGAGGGCGTAGAGCAAGAAACTGGCAAGAAACTCTCCGCCACTCTTTTTAATTGCCAAGTTTTGAGTCATAAAAATTGTTTGAGCTGGAGCAAATTACTCCCAAGAGTTAGGAGCATTTAAATAGTCGTCAAATTTATGAAAAGCTTTATTGATTAATTTACGTTTAACGAGAGTTTTGAATTTATTCAGTGATAATTATTTTAAGAATATCCATAGAGCTAAATCACCTGGATCATGAGCATACAAACATACACACTCTCACGTACATACCCTCACTTTCACATCGCACAGCACAGCCTTATTACGTATTTAATATTTTTATAGATTACTAGCTGACTGGGCAGACGTCGTTTTGCCATGTATATCATTTATAATAAAAAAATAGGGGTTGATCGTAGAGGGGTGAAAGTTACGGGTTGTATGTATTTTTTAATTCTGTATCATAAAAAAATAAAAACAGAAAAAAATATCTATAAATAAAAAAGATATATTTAGGGGTGGACTACCCTTAACATTTAGGGGGATGAAAAATAGATGTTGTCCGATGCTCAGACATACCCAATATGCACACAAAATTTCATGAGAATCGGTCAAGCCGTTTCGGAGGAGTTTAACTACAAACAACGCGACACGAGAATTTTATATATTAGATTTTCTTTCGTAAATATTTCATCCTTTTTGTATACTTTGTGTTCCATTTTTAGCTATATGTTTAGTATAATTGTTTTTTATTATATACAATTTATGTTAGCTCTAAGAATAAAAATAAATTATCATCAGGCACAGAAGGTCGCGTTCAGAAGAGAATATCATAATTTTGTATCAAAAGTTTGTGAAAAAAACAGTGTTCTAAACCAACACTCCCCTTTTTTAAAAAAAAAAAAAAAAAAAAAAAAAAAAAAAAAAAAAAAAAAAAAAAAAAAAAAAAAAAAAAAAAAAAGGGGGGGGGGGGGGGGGGGGGGGGGGGGGGGGGGGGGGGGGGGGGGGGGGAAATTTATATTTTTTTTTTTTGGAAAAAAAAAAAAAAAAAAAAAAAAAAAAATTTTTTTTTTTTTTTTTTTTTTTGTGTTTGGGGGGGAAAAAAAAAAAAAGGGGGAAAAGGGATTTTTTTTTTTTTTTTTTTTTGGGGGGGGGGGGGGGGGGGGGGGGGGGGGGGGGGGGAAACACCCCCCTTTTTTTTTTTTTTTTTTTTTTTTTTTTTTTTTGGGGGGGGGGGGGTTTTTTTTTTTTTTTTTTTTTTTTTATGGGGGGGGGGGGGGGGCCCCCGGGGGTGTTTTTCCCCCCCCCCCCCCCCAAAAAACCCCCCCCGGGTTTTTTTGGGGAGGGGGGGGGGGTTTTTTCCTTTTGGGTTTTTTAAAAAATTTTGGGGACTTTCAAAAAGCTCCCTAAAAGAAGCAAAAAAAAAAAAAAAAAGTTTTTTTTTTTTTTTTTTTTTTTTGGTTTTGCCCCTTTACAACTAAATTTATCAAATTAAAATAAAGTGGACTTTTACCTATACACGCATCACCGTAGCTTACATCGAACTGACATACAATAAAAATATTTAAAACATTTAGAAACAATCGGGCAGTATTTATTGATTTTTGTGTGATATTTTTGTGTTCAACTATCCCAATCAATTGTTTCCTCGGTAATCAAACCTGTTTCAATATTAAGGTAAACAAACCATTACTTATAAGTGAATTTTATTTAAATGGCTCAATAAAGTCCAAATCCAATGCGCATTATATTATCCACGTAACTTCTGCTTACCAAAACTGAATTTTTATATTTGGATTATTAAATTTATTAAGGATTTTATTTCCGTAATAATATTAACGGTTTGGATTCCATAGAACTAAATAGTGTGATCTATTTTACGAGACTGACTCAGGTTTTTTTAAGTAGGTCGTAAATTAAATAAACAACCCTTTAATGCAGACATATTTATGTTATGAGAGAGACAAAAACCGCGCGTTGCTTTATGGTTGAAGATGAAATTCCTATCATTTCTGTCTGATCTTCTATTTCACCCTTTCACTATTTGACTGTCCATCAGTCGGTAGCTCATGTCTGGGGGGCCGTGGTCAGCAAGGTAACATCTGGAGCGGACTATCTGTTTCCACTGATTTCAGTCCAGCACCTATCATTACAGTGTACAGTTTTGAGGACGATGAGTCTTTCACTTGATCGGTCCATTGGTGAAGGTGATTCATTGTCTTCTGTGTCAACCACGATCAATTTTTCCAAGTTCTCATCACCTCTGCACTGAGGGCATGTGGCAACGTTGGGAGCAATAGGTATATCAAGTAAGCCGAAGCCATGGAAAAGCTTGTACTAAGATATCTGTCCTGCGATTCTTAACTCACTTTTCGAACTCACATAGGTTTTGATGGGGGTGGTCTAAATATATTTTATGATTTGCATTCTGAATAGGTGGAGCGTGGTTTTGTCAAATTATTATTTCGTCGGGAATCAAACATAGTATCACAGCTATAACTGCTAATATTTAAATAGCATTTATTCTTCAATCAACAAATGAGCAGTGTTGACCTAGTGGCTTCAGCGTGCGACACTCATCCCTAAGGTAGCAGGTTCGAACTCCGGCTGTGCTTCAATCGACTGTCTTTTTATTTACCATTTACACGAACGGTGAAGGAAAACATCGTGAGGAAACCGGTTTGCCTTAGACCCAATTAGTCGACGGTGTGAGTCAGGCACAGGAGGCATCTATCTGATTGACAACAGATACAGAAATCTGAGGCGCAGACCTAAAAAGTTTGGAGCACCACTGATTTATTTATTTATTTATGATCTTCAATCATTTCTGGAATCAAGGCAGGGTTCAGACTTTTTCCATCGATTTCCTCTTGATGTTTCATTTTGCAGGAGTGTTAGAGCGAAATAAATTTGATTTTGATTTCTCAATACGATGCCTTTTATGATATTTTAAGGCTTAGTGAAGCTCGTAATATAAATAATGTTACTGTTATGTTTCAATTTTCGATAAAGGATCGATATAAAATTATTATGTTTGTCGTAAATGTTTTTATTACTGATCCACTTGGCATCATGAGAATTTTCAAATTTTATCACAGTTACGCATTTTTTGAGGACAAAATCGATAAATGACATCGTTGGTTGTATACTAGCGTAATTGGCCGTGAGAAGGAAAATGCTGTCAAAATGCCAACGATTCGTTTCCTAAGGAAGCTAATATGGTCCCACGGTTTCATATGGGTCACCGGTTCAAATGCAATATGCCGCACAATATTTGCTTATCTGGAGGAAGGAGGGTGCACCACTCCATCAACCCAAAGGATCCTTAACCAGGTTCACCACTGACTGGCCCAAAGGCCCCAATGGCTAAGGTCGAGAAGTAGTATATTCGGCGCGTTCCAGCGCAAGCGCAGATTGGCACACTTGTCTCAGCTCCGTCATAATCTTTGATTTGTTAGTGCCATGTGCTGTCGATAAAATGGCTGGCAGTGAAGAAATATGGAATGCAGTGGTATCCGTCTGTCAGCAAGTAATGTTACAGAAAGAGGCAGCTATGCTAATGCTACATGAAGGACCACTCTAGGATGAATCCTTGGGTTAGAAGACGCGGAAGAAATAGGAGAAGATATGCCCATCTCCTACCTCCTATGTAGTGTGTACTGCAGCGAAGGTTTTAAGGGTAACAGGTTAACCGTTGAGGCCACTCTTACCATGGCCGGATAGTGAATTTGTGAGGCTCTGGAATATAACAGGAAAGTCCCCCCTAATAGACACGCGAAAAGATACACCGACCGAAAACGAGCGACGGAGAATTCTCCGTTCAGACCGACAGACGTGCATAGCACATGAGTTGGTTGATCTCAGGGATTCCAACCTTCATTCCATCATTGGTATTTTTTTAATTTCCAGATATTTAAAAAAATATATCCATGATCGATTCAGTGGGGACTGGGCCCTTTGTATCAACGGGGCCCTAGGCTGCAGCCCAAAAAGCCCTTAAGTAGTTCCACCCCTCTCTCTATAAGCCCTCGTAGGAACTACCCGAGGTGGTTTTTGTTCGTATTGCTCACCCAGTCTCTGAATAGCAGAGATTCTGGTTGTCGAGTCCCAATTCTGCAAATTTCGGATGTAAGGAATGCGCAAATGGATTTCCACCTCGAATATCACCCAAAAATCTACCTGAATCAGATATTCAACAACGGGATATTACATTGAATTTTTGTTTCCTTGGTTGTCCAATCCGTAGAAAACAAACCGATGTGTATCGGTGATTGTGGTTAAAAATATTGCGTGGGTGGATTGAGTCGGTGTTATATGGCAATTACAGAGGCTCTTTGTTTTGAAGGTGAAAGTTGTTTAGCGAACTTGTTATCTACTAGAGAGCGATGGCTCTATTTGAGTTGGCGACTCCAAAAACTGAACATCACGTAATAACATTATAATTATAATACAATTTATTAAATCGATTCTAATACATTTTACAGTAGTGCTCTAAGGAACTTATATCCCTGGGGTTGTAGGTTCGATTCCCGACTGTGCACCAGTGGATTTTTGTCTATGTGAGCATTTAACCCTCGCTCGTACGGTGCAGGACAACATGCATACCTTGGACCCAAAAAGTCGACGGTGTGTCAGGCACAGAAGATTACTAAAAAATTATTACAGATACAAAAATCTGAGGCCCAGACCTAATAGGTTATAGAGCCATTGGTATATATTAATTTAATGTACCAAAATAGTTATCATTAATTAATAATTAATTAACTAGCTATTCAAAGGGGGAACGCTGCCAGTATCGGAACCTTGCCTAAAGGGACTCCTTTTAATAATATATTTAAGTTATTATATTCTAAGGTTAGAATATATAATAACACATTTAAAATGTAATAATTAATAAAAGTTGTTATCATGTCATTTTAAAATGTGTACTGTAAACGAAACATAGAAGAAAATATATGTTTGTCAATCACAAGACAACACACATTAAATACCTATTTGAGCCTTGAAGAAGGCTTTTGTTTATACGCGCAATAATAACGGTGTGTTCATTTCTTCTTGTTAATATTTAAATTTAATAACACGATGAGATTTAAGGCGTATCTCAAAGCTCCGGGCGAGAAAGTTCTGTCAACAATAAATTTTTAAACCTCGGAATTAGCTTCGAGCAATGAAACGTGATCTTCGCTGCGCCCAAAGCGTGGAAGGGCATTCTTTATTTTACAGATCTAACAGATTTAAACGGACATACCGATAAGCCTCGTAATGAAATGAAATGAAATGGACTTAATAACTTAATATTAAAATATTAATGCTCAGATAATATACGTTTCTTTGTAATTTATTCAAAACATAAATTCATAGGAAATAAAAATCTTATTTATTAAAGCAATACGATTTAATGTATTTCATAATTAAAACTCTTAAAGAGAACTCTTATATAACATACACTCGGTACTCTTAATAATTTTATAAAAAAATACGAATACAATCAAGTATTTAAAAATATAAAAAAAACATTATTTACTTATGAACTTAGTACTTTTGAACTTGAAATTATTTTCTCCTTACAGTGATATACTTTCAAATGTAATGTTTCTTGCAATTTCAGGTATTTATATATTTTTGACAAGATTTTTCTGTAATCAGACCGAAAACAATTGAAACCTGACAACGCGAAGTTTGACACGAAATAATATCTCTGAATACGATTATCTAAACTTGGCTTGGCTGCAACTCTGCTTGGAAGGTATCCGTTCAACTCATCATGGATAGGACATGTCGATCTTCCCGCGATGTCTCTCGTTCTCCGTATAAGAAATAAACTATGCTAAATAAAAATACATCGGCACACTAGTATAAAATTTCTAATACAATAGGTTATCTATTCAAACAACGCCTATCCAGAAGTACGCTGGAGACCCCCCTTCATTGTTGACATCTCCAGGTGCCCGATTTGAATTGTCGTTTCTTGTAAAAATAGCAGTGGAACTCCCAGCGCCCTTCCACCTTCCCTAGACAGTTTAATATGCGTTCATTTAATCGGCGGTTAATTAGGGATCTCCTGGGCAGGTGCCCAATAGGCCGCATTTGACTTAACATCAGGAGGGATTGTTGCCATACGTCTATCCAGTTCTGTATAAAAAATCTATGTGAATAAAATACTTGAAGAGGATTATGAGTCGCATCCTATCACTTCTATCCAAAATTTCATCAACATCTCCTTGATGGCTGGAAGTCTTCCACGGTCCGTTTCACAAGGCACTTTATTTTTCGCTAGAACTGTGGTATTGACTCCCGGTGGGTCCTCTATGGCCTCTATTCAAAGTTGGAATCCATCAAAGGCCGGCAACGCACCCACTAAAATTACTGCTGAATGATGACTGCCCTTTATGGGCGTCCCGTAGGCTCGTTTGCCCCCCACTTATATAAAAAAAAACATCTAATATTCATTCATTTTAATTTAAATTTATGTAACAATATTCGTTTTCGAGTTGTAACCAAAGGAAGGGTCTGTCAAGTTGTATGTTCTTTGACGAGGGGTCAGTAGGTCGAGCTTATCAGGTCTCGCTTCCTGAGATCTTGGGGTAGTTAATACTATGGTACCACGCTATGTGGGAATTATACGTTATTTCGGCCGTAAAACGTTATTGACCGTTATAAAAACGATATTTTTGTTTGAGTTTTGCTCGGTAATTTTGCTTCGTGGTATTAGCAAGAGTTATTTTATTTATTTCTACACGTATAAAATACTACCACCTTTTTAGGTCTGGGCCTTA
This sequence comes from Pieris macdunnoughi, assembly GCA_905332375.1. Classification (NCBI taxonomy): domain Eukaryota; kingdom Metazoa; phylum Arthropoda; class Insecta; order Lepidoptera; family Pieridae; genus Pieris; species Pieris macdunnoughi. The sequence continues at coordinate 10,027,192 of CAJOBZ010000002.1, forward strand.
GACCTTTGTATTCATGATCATTTGTCAATCTAATAGGCAAGTAGGTGATCAGCCTCCTGTGCCTGACAGACACCGTCGACTTTTTGGGTCTAAGGGAAGGCTTCCTCTCGATTTCCTTCACCGTTCGAGCGAATGTTAAATGCGCACATTAGTCCGGTCAATATAGACATTTGAAATAACAAAAATTCCCGGAAAGCCAAAAATTGGTGAAGAGCTGGGGTACACCATTACAAATAAATTTTTAAAAATCCCCATCGATCCTATGTGTGCTAAAAAAGTTATTCGAGATGTTAAAATTTGAGGTTTTTTTATTTTTCTCGAAAACGGTAAGTTTTATCAAAAAACGTTTCAAGCCAAAGTTGTAGATCTTAAAATGTTCTACAAAAATGATGGTTACAATTTTGTTCCTAAGAGTTACCATTCCTGAGATACCGCGCTTCTAAGAGTCACATTATACATGATATGCACAAATAAGCTACGTGTAAAAATAAGACCAATACTGCTCTCATACTTTTATACGTATGGCACAAATGAAATTATATAGACATACGTGTATGCATAAGATGTGGAAGAGGATAATTAAGAAAAAAAATAGGTTTTTTTACGTAACATTTATAATAAACACTGTTCCATGTCTAGTATGTTCCACTGAATTCGTATAAAACGATTTCCACAATTTTAGCCAATAGATGGCGCGAAAGGTTAGTATCAAGTTACTTCCCTACAAGTAGTTAAAGTGCGCGTGCGCTGTTACGCCAATCCAAGTAATTACAACTCGCCCTACATACCGTAGCACTAATTGCGTGGTTTCCGCGGAAAACTGCGAAACGTGAGTCACAACTCACCTAGATAAAAAAATATTTTTTAAGTGAATTATATCTTAGGTATGTTTACGTAATAACATATGGTCACCCTTGGCTTATAAATAAGATTTAATTAAAAAGTGATTGTGACCAAATAGTTTGATTCCTGGAATCTAGGAACTCTTCGAATTTGATTTTAGGAACATGCTGACATAACACAGACCCAATGACATGATTGCGTAACTATTTCTAGATTATAATATTTTTTATTTGTTTATTTAATTACACTACGTTACGTACTTTAAAAATAAGTTATTAGGCAGCCTTATCGCTAACAAGCGATAGCTTCCAGGCAACCCTAGTATGTGGAAATAAAAAAGAAACCGCTACAGAGGGTAATGTACAAGAAATGCATAAATAATGAACAAAAAAGAAGATCAAATAACATGTAACACTAATTATAACTAAAATAAATATCTAAACAAAAATGTAAAAGCTAATCTTAGGGTTAATGAATCACAATTAATATATTTATGTGGCTCATTACTAGGCAGAAGATATATGAAAATGTTATAGAAAAGAAGTACTATATAAAAAGGCAATTTGGGAAAGTTTCAAGACCCTTTTACATAATATATATATATATATATAATATATATATATATATATATATATATATATATCTTTAATATAAACATCTTGCTCTACTGATTGGTGATTTACTGTTTCGTATATTTTGTTTATCAATGTAATCTGTTTTAGCTTCGTATATTGTCTAATTGTTTTCTTTTAGAATATGGAAATGTGTAGCTGTAAGATGAATTATAAATAAATAAATATATAAACAGCTTTACTAAAATACCTTAAGTAACTCTTAAGTAATACTTACTATTCTTAATTTATATAATGAGGCACATATCGGATATAATATTGATAAAGATTCGTAGTTGACATCGGTTACTACCCGAGACAATATTTCTGACATTTAACACGTTCACTGCGTAACAGGCCGATATCGGCCTGCCGCGGTATTTCAGCTGGTGCGGACGAAGAAATCTATGTCCCTCTCGCTGGTGCGTAACGATTATCTCAGGTGTTTGTAAAAAATCGACAGGGACAAATATATATTTCATCTTGCGGTCAAAATTGTAGGTGTTCCCCATCAAAACATAACGGCAGGCTTTTATCGACCTACCACGCACTGACGCTGCTGTGCATCCACTGAGAGTTAATCTATCCTAGTGCTGTTGGGTCTAGAAAGACCTGCCACGCACTGGCGGAAATATCATTGGGGGCGCATTTTGGCCCGCCGCCGCACCTGATGAAGAATTATGATTTTACTTGCCGCAGTGAACGTGTTAAATAGTTTTTTTGGTAAGTGAATTAAGGACAGTTGATAACAGAAATTGATATGATTCATAATGTAATGTAATATGTAAAATTCTTTTAAGAAAAATTTGCACGCATTTGTTTGACAGAATATGCGAATTTTAGATTGTACCACCATAATATTTTTGTATATTGCAAATAAATAATGATTATGGTATATATACACGAGCATAGGTATTCAAGCAGGCTTTTTTCGTTCAGTGCGTGGGTCAATACAATGACCCGTGACTCATAGCCTTAAGTGCCAACAGTGGCATTGTGTTATTTCATAGCCTGGGAGGTCATATTGCATTATTATACACCGAGTATACACTTGCAAACGTGTTCATCCAAATACGCGTTGAAAACATTTGACGATCGTCGAATTGAACATTTTTCTTTCTTTAAGATCTTCCTTAAATCAATACACGTTAATTGAAATAAATGTTGTAAAATTTTTTTTTTCAAAACGAAATATTTTTGAAGTGAAACTTCTTTAGGCGCATGACGGTATTTTTTTAACGGATGAAACGTCACAAAGATGTGCAGCGTTTTTGTCGAAGAAAAGGGGGAGAGCGATTGAGACCGATTAAGAGAGAGTGAGAAGGGCGAATTACCTTATAGAAATTCATTTTTTTAAATTAAAATTTCGTTAAAAGAAATTATTAAAAATTTGTATATTATATTTTATGCAAAATTTATTGAAATCTGAAAGGACCAATTGTAAATAAAAATGCCACGTGTTTTTATTATGGAAGAAATAAATTTAATTTACTAAGGAAAATATTATATACATACAATAATTATTATTAATTTAAATTAAAATTATAAATCCAGTCGTATCGGGCGGACTAGATATAGTATGTGTTTAAATATGCGCTATTCGCATTGTAATATTATAAGTACCAATTTCGAGTCAATAGGACTTAGGACTTAGGCGATTAGAACGAAGAATAAATGCTTAGACTTAACCTTCGATGCGCTGGCGCATGCCTCATTGTTATGTATGGAACGCGTGTGAAAATATTCGCCATTCAATGGCCACTTCACTACCCAATTAGCCTATGTTTTCAAAAGAGATTGGTCAATCTTTTCCTACTAAATAAAAATTACTGTTATTAAGTGATATATTACGAGGTGTGTTATGATCAAACTCAGAGTCGGTCATTAAGTAAAGATTTAAATGCATACGATTTCCATGGAAACCTTAGATTTAAACCTTAGTTTTAGAAAACTTGCTGTGTTAATTATTTGGTATTATTATTATTTTCTTTATTCCTATAACGTTTACAGTGTATATTCTTGTACACTGTTAATATATTGTGTATATTCTTATATATAAAATTCTCGTGTCACAGTTTTCGTTGCCATACTCCTCCAAAACGGCTCGACCGATTCTCATGAAATTTTGTGTGCATATTGGGTATGTCTGAGAATCGGACAACATCTATTTTTCATCCCCCTAAATGTTAAGGGTAGTCCACCCCTAAATATTTGTTTTTTATTTTTAGAATTTTTTTCTGTTTTTATTTTTTTATGATACAACATTAAAAAATACATACAAACCCCTAACTTTCACCCCTCTACGATCAACCCCTATTTTTTTATTATAAATGATATATATGGCAAAACGACGTTTGCCCGGTCAGCTAGTATTCTTATACATATTCGGATGCTTGGAGAACCCATGCGACTTCATCAATACAAAGAGTCCCCTCATGAGTTGTATGCTGAGATATTGCAGGCAATCGATTGTAAGCCTTCTTAGGTTCTCTTGTCATTAACACACATGTATATCCTTTCTATAACATTTAAAAGTATCTGATTGTCCTCCTTGAAACATGTGTGATTTTTGGGAGCAAAAATAAAATATAAATAGCATTGCAACGCTAAAAAGGCTCAATCTTCTGTTTCCTTAAACGAGTCGTTATGTAATTGGTTTTAGAATCTTAATGTCTGTTACAACTTAAAATTGAATAACAGTTAAACAACACAAAAAAGAAAACAGGACAAAAGAATATAAAGAAACAAAAACAATGAATAATAAATAATAGAAGTAATTTAACACATAAAGCACGCCAAACATCTTTTATAGGCGCCACTGTGTTGGCACTTGTAAAGGCAGGCTATCAAATAGTTGCGCTCCCTCAAACATCAGCAAACTCTTGCCGTACTACGTTACTAGCGGACCCGACAGACGTTGTCCTGCAAGATATTTCAAGCGATTAGGAAATTAAACAAAGTATGAAAGTACCGACTGCAGCGCCACCTGGTAGGCTGATTTGTCGAGAGGAGTTCAGTAACACACGTTCAGGAAAGTTATATATATATATATATAAAGATATTATATAATGATATATGTAGGATATTAGCTCATACAGTTTCTCCTTGTCTCCCTTTCTAAAAGTTTTTTGATGTAATGTTCTGATCTAGTTATAAGTATAGTCTGTTACATATTTTACCTTTTTTTAAATAAATTTATTGATTATTATTTTATATGTATTTTATCAACATTATGACCGACTGTGACTGTAGAGTAGAAAATAAATTCACCCGTTACCTCTAGAAGAGAATGTTTATGTAATGTATTTGTTCTATGCATGGTGGTAATGACAAGCTACACCTCAGAAGAGAGCTTGCTTTTCCAGTGTACTTGGATACTTACGGGTAGGCATTAAGTGGATATAATGGAGAGACTGGGTCTACGGACAAGCAAGAATCTAAGGCAGTTGTCACAACTCTTGGATGTACCGCGCGCATACTCCAACTTGGTTACTGAGGCGCCATACTACACACTAGGTAGACCTATTTGTATCTACTCTGGCTGAGTTCACTAGAGCTGCTTATTATTATAGGAAGATATAGGTATTTAAGTATTTGTTAAATGTATTTTTAATTGTAGAATTTAAAGTCAAAGTCAAAATCATTTATCCATGTAGGTAAACACACTTATGAGCGTCAAAAAAGAAATACATATTAAATGCTTCTAATTTTACATTAACATTATCGGTGTATTAATAGTTGTAACTGCTAAGATGTGGGAAATAAATATAAAAATTTACCAATTGGTAACATTTACTTTCGTAACTTCCTATTCATAATAGACAGTTACAACGTTGCATTAAACGTAACAAAATATCCACAAAACAACATAATACAACAATCACGTTTGTTTGTTTATGCAAATCTAAGTCGTGACCGACAATGATCGACTAACAGCACTGACCTCGCAATTCGATATTATAATCGATTACAGCAGTAATCAATTATTACCATCATAGTTCCGTAATTTAATTTGATGAGTGTTTTAATTATTGTAAGAACAGGCTTCAGTGCTCTCATCCCTGAGGTCGTAAGTTGGATCCCGGCTGTGCACCAACTGCTATGCGTTTAACATTCGCTCGAACGGTGAAGGAAAAACATCATGCGGAAACCGGCTTGCCTTACTTAAATTCAACGGTGTGTCGGTAGTAGGCTGATCACTTGCCTATTAGATTGACAAATGATCATGAAACAGATACAGAAATCTGAGGCCAAGTCTAATTGCACTCTTTAAACTCTTTTGTTGGGTTCTGTTGTGAAATTACGCTGTGATGAAAAAATACTGATGAATATTACAAATGGTGCCAGACTGATTTATTTAGACCTAAAAAACGTTGAAGCAATTTATTTTTTTGAATTTTAAATTATTGTATTAGATTCCGTAGAAGGCTTAAAGGGTTATCTTCTGGCATTCTATCTTGCTAGGGCATCAATCCTTGGCAAGGCGTTCTCTAACAATTTCCACAGAACTCTATGACTTTCTATATACTGCCGATTTAATTCAAGACTCTGTGGACTGACGATGTATCCAATTACTAATTTTCTAATTTCTTTTGTTTCAGACGCAAGACATTTAGAACGCTGTCGAAGTAAGTTTAATAAACCCCTTGCTTTGGTTGAACGGTTAGACTCTATCAACTATAGACACTTACAGTGTGAGGGTAATAACTTCTCTACTGACAATACTTGAAATAAAAACAAACGAATATTTTTTTTCGCAGAGATGTGGAAGAAACATAAATAAAAGTACACTGAAGTTTAACCCGTGGGTAGACTGTAGAGGGATGAGCTTAGCTATTACTCCATCAAGAAAATAATTTTATTATTTAATATATTGTTAATTGGTTTGCTTAATGTCCTATAAGCAGATAATGATTCAGGAAATAATGTAAAAAAGTAAACGTTGAATAGACTATAACATTAATTAGATAAACTGTATTATAATGAGACAACCAACTGCCCCCGGGGCACCAAAACCCAAAAAAAAAAAAAAAAAAAAAAAAAAAAAAAAAAAAAAAAAAAAAAAAGGAAGGGGGGGGGAAGGAAAAAAAAAAAAAAAAAAAAAAAAAAAATAAAAAGCAAAAAAAAAAAAAAAAAAAAAAAAAAAAAAAAAAAAAACAACCCCCCCCCCCCACAAAAAAAAAAAAAAGGGGGGGGGGGGGGGGGGGGGGGGAAAAAAAAAAAAAAAAAAAAAAAAAAAAAAAAAGGGGGGGGGGGGGGCGCCGCCAAAAAATTTTGGGGAACAAAAAAAGGATTTGTGGGGTCCTTTAAAAAAAAAAAGGGGGGTTTTTTTTTTTTTAAAAAGGAATTGGCTTTTTTTTTAAAAAAAGGCCCTTTTGTAATTAGGTAAAAGGGTTATGAAACATACTAGTGATTAAATTGAGTATAAATATAATAATCATAAACACTATTAATGCTAAAAAAATATTAAATGTTATTAAATTATTACGGGTTTATTTTTAATATTTAAAAAATAAAGAAGGTCGAAAAAAGATTTTATTTATTTTTATCATATTAATATTTATGCTTCTACAAAAAAGCATGAGCAGACGGAAAATAATAAACGGCTCAAATATAAGAGTCTTTCCTCCAACTTCGATTTTATTCCATTTGGAGTAGAGACTTTTGGGCCGTGGGGTTCAAGTGCACAAGCGCTAAAGATTTAAGTTGGCGCCTGGTACATAGTACCGGCGACCCCAGCGCTGGTTTATTCCTCGCTCAAACAATTAGTTATATCGCAATACAGCGAGAAAATGGTAAGCGTTAAAGGTACACTGCCAAAAACAGGGACCAAATTTTAAAATTTTTTATATTCTTAAGGTTAAGAAAATTTCAAATACTGTACGTAATATTAATAAATAGATAGTGAATATATAAATGAGTTACGAATTATCGATAGATGTAACTGAGAGTGTACAATATTTTGACAAGTCCCCTGACAATTTACATTTATTTTTATCTGGTATATAAATTCTAAATTGTTCTACATACAAACTTGTTTGTCGAAGATATTATTAGACTCTTAATTTGAACAGAAAGAAAATCGAAAGTGAATTCTTGTATTTACGTAATCGGATAGTTCAACTTATAAATATTTATAAACATAAAAATTTACGATAAACATTCAGAAACACGATAAAAACAACAAAACTCACTCCAATTTGACATATCATTGATTGATTGATGAAGTTTATGGCTTAAAGGTGGAGTCGGTGAAGGTTTTTTCTGGACTAGTTGGGGCTTTTTGGGTAGCCATTTTAATTTTAAGGACTGTTTATTCTGAGATCGTCAAAACATAAAAATTACGCTAGCCGAATGGTATTTCGATTCGATCGAGAGGCCTACGTATTTTGGAATGACTCTGAGGTTCCAAATTCTAACACATACACAGCGCACAGTTATAACATCAGCTACATTCTTTAAATACATACGCACACACACCCGTTCACGTACATACATTCACGTATACTTAATCTTATACGTGGGGTGTTTGATTAGTTTTCAACTAATTTACTACCACTAAAACTACTTTTTGTTAAAAAATTGTTTCATACATGCACCATGCACGGGACAATTGTTATCTATCAACAACATAAGGGCCCTGGTGTGGAGATAGATGCATTTTGTCACAACCATATTTCTGTCACGAATCAAGTTTTTAATTTTTTATTCGACGCACATTAAAGTTTTCGTAAGTTTCTTCTCCTACTTATAAACACATCCCCGGTCTTCTGCTCTCAAGTTACGTAATATTTATATTTTTTTGTACAATAACTTATTTATAAATAATAATAAAAAACGAGGTCAAACATGACGCCGCTGTGGCTCGTTTGTCTGCAAAATTAATAACTAATTTGCGTTAAAAAGGTTTCGAAAACCTAATGCCACCTATTTGCCATTGATATTTTTTATAAAATTATTAGGCGTTGCTAGACTTCACACAGTATGGTTTAATAGCACTTTACTTCATTGATCATATAAAATACTATGTTGGTAATTAAAAACAGCGAGTGGCAACATTAATGTCAAGTTGGATATGAATATAATTAATTTCGATTTTATAGCGCGATTAATGGAGATTTTACGACATCAACTATAAATATATTTAGATTTTACGCGCAAATATAAAATAATACAAATTTTATTCATTCACTGTTATGAATAATGAATAACTTTACAAACTTATTCATTAATAAAACTAAAATGATTGAAATATTACAAAAATATTTCTACCGAAATAATCACACTTGGGGTGGTTTAATCAATCACTCACAGATAATAACACCTGATACAATACGCTTTGACATATGACATCTACAGACTACATGGTTAAGTCATAAAACACCCGTTTAGTAATGACAGTTATAAAACATAGTCAATATTTTAATAAAAATATATTTGAAGGGCCTCATAGCCTGGCGGTCTTAGGGTGTAAGTGGCTGCTGGGTGAGGGAGACCGGGTTCGATTCCCGGTTCGAGGGCAAGTTTTAATTTAATTTAAATTTGTTCTCGGCCTTTGGGAGGGTTGTGCGGTACCGGGCGAGTGCCTAAACCTTATACTTGACGCTGGCTAATGCACAAACCGTGCCAGAGCCATAAATAACATATATATAATCCGGTGTAAGTTATTTTCTATATTTGACTCATAAAAATATTTAAATTACACGCAAAGACATTTTTTAATTAGTTCATAAATCTTTTCTCGGTCATTCTATCTCTCTTTGGTGCTACTATCTCTTTCTTTCGCCTTTGTTAAGTCCACCAATTCAATGAGAAACGTTAAGTGTTCAAATCAAGAAGGTTCTAGAGACATTTAACATACATATATAATCTTTATCTTAGTAGATAATTTATTCCGTATATGACTTGCTTAAAAACGTTTAAGTACAAAGAGTGTCACTAAAAATACATCCAATGAACATAAAATACCAACTTGAAACATTGTTACTGATAGGGTGTATATTCTGTTGGATTTCACGAGACTTTTTTTTGATATTTATATCATTTGTGTTCGTTTATATTATTTTTAAATGTGATGTTAAGAAAGATGTTTGGAAGCAAATTTGATTGATTGTTTGATTTAATGAGCAATTGAAAAATATTCAAAAACAATTGCGAAAACCAATTTAACGACTACAAATATCTTTTTCCGTAGTTTTTGAAGTGAAACTTCTTAAGGCGCATGAGGGTAATTTTTTTAGGGATGAAACGCAATAATAATAATATTAGCGTCACGAAGATGTGCAGCGTTGTTGTCGAAGAAAAGGGAGAGAGCGATTGAGACGATTGAGAGAGATTTTTAAAATTAAAATTTTCTTTGTATGCACGCACTTTTACATTTTAAAAGTCTTTACCTAGCCCATATTGCTACTGTGAAAAGCGCTCATGAATTAGTTAGCCTCAGAAGCGTCGTGTCGTTGTCGTGGATTCCAATTATATTCCCAAGTAGCCGCTTTATTGGAATTCGCAAGAATAGCGGAAATGTCCAAAGTATACCTGACGTCGTACAGATGGAGATGAGGAAAAGAGAGCTGGAAAGACTTGGAGTGAGGTGAAATACGAGGCCCAACACCGAACGCGATGGAGACCATGGACGGTCTCATCTGTGGATTAGTGCACTAAGGCCGCCAATACTTTAAAAGGCCCATCCTCGCAGTGGGGTTCCATAGGAAATCAATGAGCCTCCTCCGTTCTATATAAAAAAAAAGTCAATATTGTCATGTCATTCACAAAACTGTGTACCTATTTCCTATTTCCAGCCAAAGTACCTATTTCCATTTAGAAAATTCCATGAAATTCCAGAACCATGGTCACTACAAGTCAACAGTTTAAAACTGACGACATCACATTACACGAAGTGCTTTGAGTGTACACAAGTAGTATTTGAGATTTATACACCATAACTAATGGACACGTCATGCTATACTTAGAATTTAATGGAGCTTCTATTTTACCACCTCATGATTATATTTGGTACACGTCATCGAATATTAATATATCATGACTATGTGGTGCCCGTGGGCTCGGGTCTAATAGCTGTGTCTGATAATTTTTTGAGTAGTTCAGTCTTATTCCGTTATTCTCCGATGTCCCATGCATGTTGGTCCGTTCTCACCCCAGTATGGTCTAGTGGCAGCCCTAGCCTAGGGTTACCGATAATAGATAGAAGATTATTCGAAGAATTTTGGGCCCTTGCGACAACAGTGTTTGGCGTTATCGCTTCATTGAAAAAAAAAATTACATAAAATGACACCAGCTTCGTCCAATTCATAAAAGGCACATGTGCACTCAAAGGCTTACGGCTGAACCCCAAGGTCCTTACTCATACTCAAAGTGGTGGTGGAGTGGTCGTACACTCAAATTAGTTCTATTTCGCGTATTATACTGGTGAAAGTCACAATTTGTTTTAAAACCGTTTATATTTTTTTGTACATACAACAAGGCTTCAAGAATATATTGACCAGATAGTGTCATAATATTTATTCCCTTAAACTTATTCCGTACCGACTCCCTCGGAGAAATACAACAAATACCCCGAACAGCCCGCTTCATGGAGTGGTCATGGACCCAACAATAGTTGTTCGAAATTGGACGTAAGAAGCATATTATGATAGATTGCGATCGCGAAGGATACTTACGTTGGCTAAGGCCCATACGGGGTTGTACAGCTATTGGTGATAATAATACTAATTGAATAAGGTGCAAAATGCGTTGTTAAACGTGAGTTTCACGTATGAATTCACTAAGGTACATAATAGTCCATTGTCCACAAATCGATTCGCTAATTAACATTCTTTTAAAAGCAAAAGAAGTAAATTTATTGTATCAAAAGTTTATGAAGTGTTATAGAATTAATAACTGTGGAAACAAGTCAATGTATCAATAATTCATTATTAAAAATGTTGTGATACAACTTAATGTACAAGCTTTATTAAGCATGGTTTCTTCGATTATACGTTTTTTCGAGTCTTTTGTCTTTTGATTGTAAACATTTTATTTTGTTTGTTATAAACTGTAAGTGTTTTGTTATACATATATGTATTTAAAAGCAGGTGGTACATAGTAGAGAGGCAGAGTGCCAGAAATGGCGGGATTTGGTTTAGGCCTACGTAAAAAAGGGGGCACACATATATGTAGGAATAAATGGTATTATACAAATATAAATGTATTTCAATGTAAAGTATCTGAGATAAAAGGCTTTTATTATTTATTATTTAACAGCATTGTTCAGCATTAAAATAAATGCTAAAGTAAAAATGATGATGTTTAAAAACCTTGTAAAAATAAAATAAAACAAAAAGGCAGACCTCTAATTTTCAAGTTATCAATTTTTAAAGATTTTTTTAAAATTAAAAAAAATATAGATAGACTTGTGGACCCGACAGACGTTGTACTGCATGATATTTCAAGCGATTAGTATATTAAACGAAGTATGATAGTACCGCAGCGGCATCTGCTGGGCTGATTTGTGAATCTAAACCATCCAGGGCGTCACCCAAACGCATACAAAAAAAAAACATTCAAATCGGTCCAGCCGTTCAAGAGGAATTCAGTGACATACACACGTACAGTAGAATTATATATATGTAAGCTGCACACGGTGTGCAAATTTGATTGAAATCGGTTTAGTAGTTTAGGAGTCCATAGCGGACAAACAACGTGACGCGTAATTTATATATATTAAGATATCAAGATATTAAATGCACCATACTTAAAATACTTTAAAACACCATGTAATAGATACATTGTTAAACTAAAACAACACCTTTTATATAACTATTATTAAACTTAAACCAACCAAATGATAGTAATGTATACATTTTTGCATAGTTTATATAAACTTTGTAAGCAATTCCAGGACATAATGTACAAGTTTTTGCTACTTCAAGAATTCAAGGTAATTCGTATGGCACACTTTAGAGCTCACCGTTACAAAATAGGCTTAGCGATAAACTAGTTTTCAAATTTTACTATTTCTTGCAAGTTTCTTACTTTGTAACTAATGAAGAAAGGCCCCGTGAAGCAATTGTTAGTTACGCACTCAGAGACGTCAATTAAAGTTGCCAGGTACTCTAATACAGACTTTTAATGAAATTATTTGTCTTTTTTTAAGTTAAAAGAATACTGAAACTTAACTACCAAAGTAAATGTCAAATGGATTTAAGAATACATTAATTTTTGATGATGAACATATATAATATTTATTATGATGAACAACGAACGACTCTAAGTAAGAGAGGATAAGCCATCATCAAAAAAAGGACATAGATGTCAAGTGACCAGATCGTCGGGTTCGATTCCCAGACAAAACGCAAAATTAAATAAAATTGGTAAATTGTGTCAAGTCAATTGTGTGAGTGGTCAATCATCTCACATGGTAGGTAGAGGAACTTCGCACTGAGGTCAAAGACGCATGACGAAGACGAAACAGGCGTCGTAACAGGAAATCTATGTTGATGATTACGGCTATATTTCTGGGGGTGCGTTCCGTCTAATGGTTAACAGAATCTTCCAATCGCGTAAGCACGCGGCCTCGCACGTGATACGAAAAGCACGATTGCTAAGCACAAGAAAACGCACGGTTTCGTCTTTAGATTTTTGTTTAAAGAACTGGAGGTTTTTAGAAAGACTTGTCCTCTACAAGCTCTGCTCTTCCTCCAAGGATCTTCAACTAGTATAACCACTGACTGGCCCGAAGACCCAAGTGCTATTTTTTTAAATACAATATCGATATTGTAGGGACTAGCGCGAGGGCGTTTCCTACGAGATTTGGAGCTGGGCTTGGGCCGTCGCGTGGCGGTAAATTGGCTGAAGGGCAAGACAGAAGCGAACCGCTCAATGGAGTGAGCGAAGTATGAATTAAAAGTCCACGTCTTCCCCGGTGAAGGTGGTTTTTTATCCTAGACTAGCCAGTGGATAAAGTCGAATTGTATATATACTTAGCGAGAAATACTGCGTTAGTGCGGTTCAGTGTATGTCATCTTCGCATAGATTTGTAGGCGTGGATTTTAAATGCAGGCTTTAGGGGTATATACTATAAACTAAGTAAAAGTGTGAAACTTAAAGCTGTAAAACAAAAAGTAGTAAAACATCAGCGTAATGTTTTACGTAAACCAGTTGAAAAGAGGTGTTAAATTTTTTACGCTATTTTCATGTCGACATAACTGTGAAACTAATAATGTGACAAGACACTTTACACTTATCAAGAGTGAAAGAAATGTGAGAAACAATTCTATGGAGCTTCCATATATTGGTTTTTGTTTAATTATAAGGCTGGTAAAGCTTCCGGCTGCAGCTCACCCTAGAGCTTTTTTGCGACCTCTCTTACAATAACCATATTGCTGTCAAATTACATATTACTATAACTAGTCATATACGTATCCTTTTATCACCAATAATCAACTATCAATTGGTTAACTGTACAAACGATAGCGTGGTGTGACGCCATTTAATAATATAATTTCACATGTTATTACTAATAAACCTACATAGTATTAAAAAATTAAAACAAATTTAAAAAGTTTGGTCCATGTGGCAGTGTTGGCAGCATTTCCTGTACCTTTAACGCTGGCAGCATTTCCTCGCTGTATTGCGATACTTATTCGTTGAGTGAGGAAAGCACCACCTCGGGGTCACCGGTACTATCTACCAGGCGCGAACTTAAATCTTTATTTAGCGCTTGTGCACTTGAACCCCACGGCCCAAGTCTCTACTTCAAAGAGAACAAAATCGAAGTTGGAGGAAAGACTCTTATATTTGCTGCTGTTTATTATTTTCCGCCTGCTCTGCGGCTACCCCGCTTTTGCTTGCTTGTCCGAGGGATGTTACTAATTAAATATTTCGTTTTTTTTTAATTATTATTTTACGGACGGAATTTCTTCTATATTCAAAAGTTATACCTTAAAATTTGACTTCATGGTTTTAGTAGAAAATTGGTAAACCGATTTCTATGAAGCATGAAATACAGGCGTGGATCACGCAATCAACGGTTAATCATTTATTTATAAGTAACCGTGACTATAATATAAAAAAGCTCATCCTTATTTTGGGTACAAATCAGTAGACGAAGCTCGTCTCTGAGGTCGTGCTTTTGAATCCCGGAATATTAAAATCTTTACTAAATAACCTTCAAATATATCTCTATGTATAAAATTCTCGAGTCACAATGTTCGTTCCCACTTCCCATACTCCTCCGAAACGGCTGGACCGATTCTTATGAATTTTTTTATGCATATTCAGTAAGTCCAAGAATAAACTGCTATCTATCTTTCAAAACCCTAATTGATAAGGGGTGTCCACCCAAAATATTTTTTGTATTTTTTTTATGATACAGCATACAAAAATACATACAACCCTTAATTTTCACCCCTCTACGATTAACCCCTATTTTTTATTATAGTAGATAGTTCTTGTATTGAACTAAAAAAATGTTTCCTAGAAATAATATACATGGCGAAACAACGTTTGCCGGGTCAGCTAGTACCTACGTATATATAATATGTATATACTTAATAAAATGACTGTACTACTGTCAAACGCTTATATTATAACTGAGATGTCACCAGTCTTATTTCTGTCGTAGAATATCTTTATATGGCTTCCGCAATAAACTAATTTGATAATAACAGCGGACTCCACAGACGTCCTGTACACACATCAAACCGAAAAATCATCTAAACTGTTCTCGAATCCTGACTGATTAGAACAATTGAAAAATTTCATAAAAATCTGCCCGTTAAGGAGAAGTTTAATTACAAACACACACACAGAATATTTATATAAAGATATCAGTAGGAGAGAGTAATGGTAGAAAGTTTCCTCTCTTCTAATTTTGTATTTTTTTCATGGTTTCTTAATTTTCTATTTAACAAAGCTTGTCCAAACAAACTAAATAATTATCTAAGTAATCAACTCGCAAGAAACAAATTAATTTATCCTGATTAGGGAAATGCGGTTCTTATTTACGTATAAACATAGTAAATGTCGTGGATATGCAAACAGTATGAAAATTTTAATATACAATCTATAAGCAACGGCTCGAACAACTAATATAGTATAAAATTTACAATATTCCACACATAACGGTGACTGCAACTGTGTTATTTGTGAAATATAAAATAGCTCGTGTCTGTGCATGTGTGTAATGGGATAGAGTATCTCATTGTGTGCTCGGGTTTTTAAATTTACTTATAAAACCCGAAGTTTTTATTTAACAAACGGGCGGGGATTGATGTGATATATATCACCGCCTATGGACAATCACATTGCAAGGCTTGCAAGTGCGTTGCCGGCCTTTTGAGAATAGGTACGCTCTTTTGAAAGACCCTAAGTCGAAATACTGTGAGTAGCTGGTTCCACATAGTGGTGGTGCGCAAAACTGCTTTAAATAGCTCTCAGTTGTGAAACGAATGAGGTGGTATTGTTTGTCTAAGAACAGAACACGGGAAGATTTTTATAGAACTAAGCTCAGGTAAAAACGCGTTATACAACTGAGCTAACGGGTTAACAAGTGAGTGTTTTTAAATATTAATAATATTCATAATAAATCTGCAGTTTATAAAGCACAAAAAATAAGTATAGTAATATATGAGTAATATTGCACCAGTCTTGCTTTGATAGTTAATTAATGTAAGTTTCAATTACTAACAACACCTATTCGTGTTTTTAAACTCTACACGCAGTCCTTCATTCCGTTTGACCAATCACAAACAAACGAAACGCGCCATCGTTATGTTTTGTTTTACATTCCTACATCACATTGATTTCGTTACAGTTCCTTAAAAAGAACCCACTTCTAAATGTACTTAAAATAACAATATTTTTTGTATTACCAAGAGAATTAAATGTATTAAACGATAATTAATTTATAGACAGGGTAAAGTTCATAAAATAGGTCTGGATATCCGTAGTTACTCCCACACATTGTAATCGATTGTTTATTTGTATTAATCGATCAGTGTGCCGAGCCTTGGCAAGCTTTGCAAGAACGTGCACAAATTACACCCGAAATGAAAACGTCCTGTTTCTTTAAAAATGTTCCGTAATATTCGGTTAAAATATTCCTCTATATTTAAAAAATTATACAGAGTGCACTAACGCGTGCTACTTTTGAATAATTATGCAAATTCGCTGATCAAAAACGCCGAGCGACCAAAGCGCTAAAATAATTTAAATTATCATTTTAATTATGTAAATAGTGATACGGTAATACACACGCTTTTAATATGGCAGATATATGTAATAGTTTTGCGTTGACAAAAATGATTTATACGGGAGACAATCCTTGAATAATATAGGAATAAATATAAGATGTATATTTTTTGTATGCGTTTGGGTGCCGCCCTGGATGGTTTAGATTCAGAATCAGCCCAGCAGATGGCGCGGCACTCGGTACTATCATACTTTGTGTAATAAACAAATCGCTTGAAATCATGCAGGACAACGTCTGTCGGGTCCGCTAGTTATATACAGAATGTCTCAACTTAATTTGTCTAAGAAGGTTCAGTTTTCTAGGTAAAATCATTTTATTTTATTTGCAGCATATCGCAGTATGCCAATTTTTATGATCCAAATGGTCTGAGAAAATTATATTTTTATTATATAAAAAAATAAGATTGATGCTACAACATTGTTCTAATCTTTAAAGGGCACTGACCTCTGGTGGTGAGGGTCTATTTTAAAAAAAACACTTACTTCATATTGTTTAATATAATATTTCCTAAGCACAACACTATTACACTTACATATTCATGACAATAATATTCACAATATGTTTATAAAGAGCCAAAGATGTTACACTGTCCGCGTCTAGAATAAAAGTACTAAAAACAAAAAAACAGAAACTATCTTTTTATAAAAAACTCAAACAGGTATTCTAATATTCGAAACTAAAACTTTTTCTTCACATGTGACAAGTGTTGCCTGCCATTATTTACATATTCAAACTCCGACACATACTGAAGCCACTAGGCCAACATTGGTCCATTATTTTTATTATATAAATATTATTATTAATGCCTGAGCAAATATCTCTCCAACTTGTGCGAAGTTCATGCCATTATCTATTTCCACTGGTTTCTGTCCAGCATCAATGTAGCTTTACGCAAAGTAATGCTTATTACACACGAAATTCCTTTTATCCATTTTCTAAACAAACTAAAAGTACGACAGTTGTCAAATGTAAACACGCGTCTTTTGAAGGTTAGGGTTAACTTAAAATCAAATTAATTTAATACTGTAGCACCATCTGTGTGTCTGTGTACGAACTTTTCGGCCTTATACAAGAAGACACTCAATTTTCAATTTATTTATCGCAACTCTTTCATGTATTTCAAAACAACCAACTCGTAAACACGCAAATGTACGTCTGTACAAGTAATTTTATATAATTTATTCAAGAAATCATTGCAATAAGTTGTATAATAAATAGCGAATGTGTGGTCTGCAATTTGCTTAGGGAAATATTGTAATGAACTAGCAGGTAAAATAACGGTGATTCTTTATCCAAAATACTGCCTTATTTTAGGAACGGCGCAACTCGTAATATATGCTTAGCATAAACTTGATACATTGGTATAAAAAAAAATCAGTGGCGCTACAACGTCTTTCGGTCCGGGCCTCAGATTTCTGCATGTGTTTCATGATCATTTTTTAGTCTAATAGGCAAGTAGGTGATCAGCCTCCAGTGCCAGACACACGCCATTGACTTTAGGGTCTAAGACATGTCGGTTTCCTCACGATGTTTTCCTTCACCGTTCGAGCTAATGTTAATGTGCACATAGAAAGAGAATCCATTGGTGCAAGGCCGGGGTCGAACCTACGACCTCAGGGATGAGAGTCGCTCGCTGAAGCCACTAGCCCAACACTGTTCGTACAATACACATTGCTATTATCAATTTTTAATTATTGTTACCCAGTTTTTAAGGCAGATTTAGCCGCCTATCCTTTCTTTGTACTGACAGATACAGGAGTAATACAATTCAGAGGACTGTCAGAAAAGAGCGATCCAAATTTTTTATACAGAACTGGATTGTTTGGTTGAGACACTTAACACCTGATGTTAAGTGAGATGTGGCCTATTGGGGGACACGCCTGTCCAGTAGAGGCCTATTTAACCGACCCTTAAATGCTCCACCCCTTTGCTGTTTTAACAAGAAACCACAATCCAAATAGTGCGTGCACCGGGGTATGTCAAGAACAAAGGGATGAAATTCCAGCGTGCTTCTAGATAAGAGTTGATTGAAAGAGGATGTTCAATCAGGTTGTGTAGTTCCATGGAGCATTCTCCAGACAATCAACTGAATAGAAATGGGTTGAACTGAACATCAAACGAGCCGTATTAACTCAAAATTTCATCCGCATCAACTTGATGGCTGGAAGTCTTCCACGGTCCGCTTCGCAAGACATTTTCTTTTGCAAATTTATGGAATCGACTCCCGGTGGGGCTCTTCCCTGGGAGATACGACCTCCAACTATTTAAAAGAAGAGCACACTCCTCCCTAGGCCTGCAACGCACCGACTAAAATCGGTGTCCTTAGCATGACTACCCTTTTTGGGCGTCCCGTAGGATCCCCTATGCTATATTATTACGTAAGCACTTCAGTTGGGGCTTTGCTTTTCTTATTTGGTGATTACATTAATTATTTACTTTTTTATACTTCGCACACATTGTCCATGTTTAAAAACGAAATGCATTTTCAAGGATTTCTACAGAAAATTAATACATTTATGTACTATTATTTTTGAGAGCTTTGCTTACTTCTGGTGACAAGATGAAGGAGGAGTGGATAGATTGCAAAACCCTTTAGCATATAAGGATAATCTTTTACTTGAACATAAATATAGCTGCTTTTACGAAGTCAGTGACGCTCAGTAATCCATTTATAAACCAAAACGCAATGCGTGTCCCATAAACACTTACCATAATAATTTATAGTTCTATAACGAACATTACGTTCCGTTGAACCTTACAAAGCGATGTTAGTCGTAACGAATCGTTAAACGTTTGTAATTACAACGGCGTGACCTATCGATTTGAGTTTACCTGTTGCTAAAGGCAAATGTACTCGTATATATTATAATAATTAAGGATTCTCCTTCATTGCCCGATCTTGCCCCATGCGTTCAAGGTGTCAACCATGATGCAGCTGAAAGCCAGTAATTGGCGGGAAATGGCACACGGAGCGCTGGAAGATTCTCAAATCGAATCAAATCAATTATTCATATAGGTAACACAATGTACACTTATGAACGTCAAAAAGAAATACATATTAAATGCTTCTAATTTTACATTTACTGCCAGTTTCCATATCAAGGGCGTAGTACGGAAGAGAATAACTGGCAATAAACTCTCCGCTACTCTTTTTAAACGCCAAGTTTTTTGTTTTACACAATGTTTGCAAGGAGCTGCAACCATTACACCATGTTCCACATGACTTCTTCAGTAATAAATAATAATAAAATAAATTCAAAACAAGACTTGTCCTCTATCAGCAGGAGGCATGGTTAAATAGGAGCACGCACTTACATTCTCGTGGGCACAACACGCAAATACATAGTCGAAATAACTAACATCACCGCATACATGAATTCAAGTCCGACCAGTCACCACAAGTAGCATCCGTCCACGAGTATGACGCATGGTCAGCCATCGGCCCCCTCGCCATACTTTAGGGAGAGTGAAAATTTAGAAATAACCAAATAATGCTAAATGAATACTAAAAACAAAAAAACATATATTTCTATTCATATATCTTTACTTATATTATAAAATGGAAAGATGTTGTATGTTTGTAACTTCTTGGCTCAAAAAGTACTGGACCGATTTTAAAAATTACTAAAACTACAATAATGTTACCCAAGGTGTAAAAAAATGCCTATAAAATAGCTAACATCGCATGCGCTTAGAAAACTATTAATGAAAAAAAACAATCTAGAACAAAAAAATTAATCATAATATTATAAGATATTAAATAACATAAATATCTACAAAAAATGTTTAAAAATAAATGTCCACCCGAGCGAAGCCGGGACGGGCTGCTAGTTTAATTAAAAAGGTTTTTAATAGACGTGACACGGTAGGAAATGTACAAATGTATTGAGACACAGAATCTTTGACCTGTTGATTTCCATAAGAACCATTTCTACTAAATAACGGTAGCTAATAGGATGTAATTGACTTATTTCAAGATAACTCGACAAGTCACTTAGCAAGAAGTAATTATTTGAAAGAATATTTTAAGGAAACTGAGAATGTATTATACGGTAAAAATATTTAAATATAATTGTCAACTGATATTATGAAGTCTCCACTAATCAGTGATGCCAGCTCCTACAGATTGTTTCTTCTATGACCAAATAATGGTGATATCAAATATTTACTAAAAATATATTCAAGTAGTCTTAAATAGCTATTATTTTGATCTTGGCTTAGCATTTTCATATTTCAGTTATAGCTCGAAGATTATATTTGGTTTAGTTTATTAGATAGGTTCGAGGTTATAATATTGTTACGAAGACTGGTTGACTGCAACGATTTTTTCACTCGATTTTTCCACTAGTTATAGACGTTATCTAGAATAGAACATACGCACAATGTTAATACTCGGAACAAACGCAGGCTGCAATTTCGCCGTACTAGACTATCTAAAGTTAGTAATTCTTTTTTGGGAAAAGGGATACTCTTCTTTAATAAAATCCCAGAGGCTCTTTTATAATTTAAGAAATGTATTAAAGAAAAGCTGTGTAAAAAGGCTTACTATAAAGTTTACGATTATCAAGTTAAAAGGGCCTGGGACTAGTGCTAGACAGGCTACTTCTAATTAATTTGCGATATTTGTTTTAAAATAAGTGTTGTTTGATGATTTGCTATTTTAAAATATTTTTTTTATCATCAAGCTGAAATGTGAGCAATATTATTAAACAAGAGGATAAATTGTATGAAATTATGCGTTAAAAAATTTGTATTTAGGGGATAGTTTGCCTAAACACCCCTGGACATTTTGATTCCACCTAAATTTGGGGGCAAAACCCCCTAGTTCACTTCCACTACTTTTTTTTCCTACAAAGTTCATAAAAAGAATGCGACTATATGAATTACAATCTAGCCTATGCAATAATTGTAGGTAATAAGTAATATTATGTTGACTTAATTTTCTACAATAATAATGAATGGCTTAGTTTACTAAGGTAATGTTCATTAACAGTCTTAGTACTTCCACCAATAAGACAATGATTCTGACAGAAGGCAGGTTGAAGGATATACATAGGTTGACATACGTCAATATTTGGGTCTTAGATGTGCTCTGTGACGTGGACGGGTTGTTTACGTATTTTGCTTCGTAAGAGGGGTGAATTAAGCACATAATTAAAAACCCCTGCAAAGTACGAACGCTGGACTGTTATCCTGTGTAATATTAAAGTAAATTAATAAAATTATTTAAATTAATTAAATTAAAAAAAAAAACGTGTGTGTACTTATGTACACGCGTTAGAAGTTATAGTTTTTGGGCGTAACAAGATAAAAATCTTTTCAAAAATTTTATTCTACGTTTGTAGAAAAAACGACACTAACTTCAGGGTGTCGGTGTTTTATGACGGTGTGCGCGCGTACTCTCATAATTTTTCCAACGCGCCAAAAGAAGTATAACTTCAAAAATTGTGTCTATTGGCCGTGTTTTTAGACCCAGACAGGAAACCGGCTTGCCTTAGACCCAAAAGACCAAAAACCCACGGCGTACTTGTCATTTAGATAGAAAATGATAATGAAACAGAGAAATCTGAGGCCCAGACCTCAAAGGTTGAAGCGCCATTGATTAATTTTTAAAACATTCATTATCAAGATTTTAACAATAAAACCGTTCCCTACAGTTAAGTTATAACTATATCAACCACCTGCTACTGATCCTTTGAAACCGTTAGACCCAGGAAAAAATATAAATATACACGCCAGGTGGGAGTTTAAGAGATAATGACCTAATTTTTGTATGATATTTATTATATAAGCAAATTTTCAATCTTTTTCTGAAGTCTTCAAAACTTTTTTTTACATCTATATACAAATCTTTAGCAGTACTCATTTAATAACAGTGAACTTTTTTCATCGATTCTTTAGGACCGCAGTAGTGAAATAAGTTTACAGATTTTATTGACAAAAAGGGATTTGACGTTCCTATGCATGAACAATTTATGGCGTAATTCGGAGCCGAGTTGTACTGTAGATAAAGAATTTATTGACATATTCCTTCTTCTGGTGCCATTTTATAGGTTGGCTGTTAACAACATGAATTGCTGGATATCTTGTGATAATTTAAAAAGCTCCTCGGCGGATGTTATGCCGGTCCAGCCCCGTACGTTCCGCAATCACGGCTTCTTCCTTCTACCAGCCCGTCCCTTGTCTTGATTTTTGCCCTATTATACATATGCTGCAACAAGTCGTATCGATGATGACGCTAAACGTGTTCGAGATATGCGACTTTCCATATTTCAACAGGCTACATAAACTTTCGTGTCGTCCCGATTCGTTATATATTTATATTTAGATAAAAAAAATACTCTTGATACAATACTGTAAAAACAATTGATGTAGTATGTTTTAGACTATGTTTTTCGATTCACTGTCATCTCCACAACGTTCTCCTACCCGCAACATGAAAATATTCAGTTTTGCGAAATTATTGTTAGGACAATATTTTGAAAGTTTAAACTTTGGATTTCATGTTAAGTACATAGTATCCTTATAACACTATAATTATGACATAATGTTTAAGACACATACAAGTAGGGCTATAGTGAATGTTGGCCAAGTCAAGCAAATTTTTAGTCTCTTAGAATGAAAGCTAGAAAAGAGATATAAATTTCGTACCTATCTCCTAGGCTACAACAGGTACAGGGCTTCACGCGTCAGCGCGCGCGCCGCCTGACGTCACTTCCGCTCCCGCCTGTTTCCTGCGGACATTAACGTGCGGCTATGCTTTATAACGATCAAATGTATTGAATATTATATCATGAAAGAGATTTTAATTTATTCAAACCTATATTTTTGACTAAATACGATTCGACTTCGTGCTATTATAAGTGAAGTGTAAAGTGTACTAAAATTAAGAGCCGTCTTACGGTAAGAACAAGCTAAGTACGTATGTCTTTTTGACATACAAGAGTCATGACATACAATGAATCTTTCCCATACAGTCAACACCCGATAGCTATAATCACATAATCTTTATCTTCGTAGTTACGAGCATTACCAGTTTGTCGAGACTATCCGATTCTATCCTGGCAACATGGCCAAAGTAGTCATTTACCCGTTTGTAAATGATAGTTGACAGTCTGGTGGTGATCTTTAGTTGGTTAAGAATGGACTGATTGGTTCTGCACATCTCAAATGCCTTTATGAATTTCAGTCCAATGCACGAATTGACCGAGACTCTGATCCGTACAAAAATATGGTAAATATCAGTTCTGAGCATGAAAAAAAAAAAAAAAATATGTTTGTCATGGAACATAAGATAACGGGAATCACTTATCCACGTCATTTAATCCCTACTCATCGGCAAAGAAGACAGAGGGTGTAGGCCGAGAGAAAAAGCCGGCGTAAAAAACTCTCGGTACTCTTTTAAAATAGCAAATCATCAAACAACACTTATTTTAAAACAAATATCGCAAATTAATTAGAAGTAGCCTGTCTAGCACTAATCCCATGGTTTTGTTTGCTTGCTGTGCGATACTTATTCGTTCGAAAGCACCATTTATAAACCACTGCAAAAATTAAGTATTTTATAGCTAATAAAGAAAAACAGTGGCGCTACGACCTTTTTAGGGTCTGAGCCTCAGATTTCTGTATCTGTTTCATGATTTCTCAATCTAATAGGCAACTGGCAAGTAGGTGATCAGCCTTCTGTGCCTAACACACCGTCGACTTTTTAGATTTATTTATAACTAATATAATATAAAACCTAATCATAACAATGAAATACACAGTAACACAATTTTCAATATTAAAATATTTCAAATTAAAAAAAAGCAAAGTTAAAAAGTTTTGTCCCTGTGGCAATGTACTTTTAACGCTGGCAGCATTTGCTCGCTGTATTGCCATACTTTAATATAATATTACTATAAACAGAATATATGTATATATAATATAAAAATAAATAATTCAGCGCTCGCGTGCGTTGGTTACGTATGGCGACGGCAACATAGCCGGATTTGCATTTTAATGATACAATATGAGTCAGAATAGATGCGAGATAAAATTATTACGAGTTTGATAGAAACATTATGATTGTGTTTATGGCTTAAAATGTATTTCGGCATTCTACTTTTGACAGCGTAAACTTTAAATAACCTATAAAGTATTATTAATTGTTTTTTTTTCTATTTGAAGGCAAGTACGACTGTTTAAAAAAACAAAACAAACCAGTGGCGCTACCTTTTTACGTTCTTTGTGAAATGGCAGTAAATGTAAATTAAGAAGAGTTTGATTTACCATTTCTGACGTTCATAAGTGTTAACATTTAGTAATATGAATAAATAATATAGTTAAAATCTGATATAACGTCATCGAAGGGACTACTACCGATAGCATTGTTATTAAGAACCTAATACAATAGAAATCAGCCGGGACCTTTGTTTTTGTTCAATAAAACCAGTATGTCGTCGTAAACGGTCTTGACTGTATATTATTTCTAGGAAACATTTTTGTATGCTGTATCATCAAAAAATAAAAACAAAAAAATTGTCTTAAAAGTAGAAATAAAAATTTGGGTCGGACACCCCTTACCAGTTAGGGGTTTTAAATATAGATAGTAGCTGATTCTCAGACTTACTGAATATGCATAAAAAAAATTTCATAAGAATCAGTCGAGCCGTTTCGGAGGAGTATGGGAACAAACATTTTGACATCACTTATGCATTAACGATTGACTTCCTTATATATTTTCTCACCTATTAAGCCGTTTTCCCAGAGGTAATACTCAAATAGTGACCGCAACCTTTTGTTGCGGTTCGAAGCTGATTTGTCAGCTCGCTGGAGTGAAAAGTGATGAATCGCATCAATTATTCTCATTGTTAGGCTTTTGTGTGAAAAAATAAGTGGGGCAAGTGAATCATTCTAAATTCATTCACTTTACGTTCGCGTAGATTTTCACTTATTAGACGAAATATGATAAATCCTGTAGCGATCTGACGTATATAAAATAAATATAATTAAAATGTTTTATTAATTATAAGGATATGCATTACGATGTGTTAGGGGAATCTTTTTAAGTAAAAAATATATATATATGTATACAAGCTGTCCCCGCGAACTTCGTTTCTCCTTAATGTGATTTTACTTAGCCTACCTTTTTAGTACATACCAACATGAATAATTTTGCTATGCTACCCCAGAGACTGTACGGTTTTCTGGAATGAAAACTTTTTTAGTTTTTCTGTAAATTTTTCTATTTATAAACCTCAGAGTTCAAGTCATAAGATTTTAATGAACAAATAAAAAAAAGGGTTGATCGTAGAGGGTAGATGAAAATTAAGGGTTGTATGTTGTACAATAAAATAAAAAATATATATATATTTTTGGGGTGGACACCCCTTATGACTTAGGGGTTTGAAAGATAGTAGATAGTAGCCGATTCTCAGACTTACTGAATATGCATAAAAAAATTCATAAGAATCGGAAGAGCCGTTTCGGAGGAGTATGGGTACGAACATTGTGACACGAGAATTTTATATATCAGATTTTTTGAGTGTACTCTGTATGAATGTGTACATATAATGAATGAAACTCAAATGTGATGCTGAAATATGTATTTTAGGAACACAATTTATTTTACTTGAAAACAATCACTTTTATCCTATTTCTTTTATAATCCAAAATGGTCTAACAAAAAAATGTTACACTAAATTTTTTTCCAACCCCGATAAAGAAGTTTCACTTCAAAAATCTTCGAATTAAAAGTTTTAACGACAGGCCAAAACTCGCGTCTTTTCCACAGACTATCAAACAAATTAAATGAAACAGTAGTTGACACATAATAGATAATCAATAATCTACATAATCTAATCTAAGAAATATAACTATTTCTTTACATTTAGTTTTGTTGCAGTTTTGTAGGTTTCAGATGCATTCAAACTTTGGGATATTATTTATTATTTTAATTAGTTTATATGTCGTGGAACAAATATTGCGTTAAATTTATATTCATTGTAGTGAATGCATCTTTTTCTTAATTGTTTTCCTATTCAACGCACAAATAAATATAGGAAGTCATATCATATTGTTCAATGGCTCTACCTCTTTTAGGTCTGGGCTTCAGATTTCTGAATCTTTTTCATGATCCTTTTCCAATCTAATAGGCAAGTAGGTGATCAGCCTCCTATGCCTGACACGCCGTCGACTTTTTGGGTCTAAGGCAAGCCGGTTTCATCACGATGTTTTCTTTCACTGTTCGAGCAAATGTTAAATGCGCACATGGAATGAAACTCTATTGGTGCACAGCCGGGAATCGAACCTACGATCTCAGGGATGAGAGTCGCACGCTCAAGCCACTAGGCCAACACTGCTCGCTATAGCCCAGAGGGTTGCCACACAAAATATAAATTACCCATATTAGTATTGGCAATACTATAAGTGTTAGTCCTCCCACAATTCAAATACAAAGTTATAATTTTGTAAGCTTGGCTTCACCTAATAAATAACTTACAATAGCTAATTTATCTAGATAAATATCTTTACACTATTTCAATGCCTTCATTAAAGCCTTAGGGTCTAGGTCAAGAGAGAGCCAGGCAGAACCAGGTTAGGCCAAGTGTTTGTATTTAAATGATTTAACAGTATTTAAATAACTAATATTTTCATCGTCTTTTACTGTCAACGTTGTGATGAAAAGGACAGATCAGTCGATAGCATTATGTCTGCTTTTAGTATATAAATACATATTTTTAATATTTAAAAAAAAAAACTTTTTAGGTCTGGGCCTCAGATTTCTGTATGTTTTATTTGTCAACAAAAGTCAAAGTCAAAGTCAGAAATCATTTATTCATATAGGTAACACAATGTACACTTATGAACGTCACAAAATAAATATAAAATAAATGCTTCTAATTTTGCATTAACTGCCAGTTCTCAAATCAAGTGCGTAGAACGGAAGAGAAGAACTGACAATAAACTCTTCGCCACTCTTTTTAAACTAATAGGCAAGTAGGTGATCAGCCTTCTGTGCCTGACACACGACTACGACTTTTTGGGTCTAAGGCAAGCCGGTTTTCTCACGATGTTTTTCTTCACCGTTCGAGCGAATCTTAAATGCGCTCAGGGATTAGGGTCGCCACTTGGCCAACACTGCTTTTTAATATTAGGTCCTTACATATGCAATTGGCGTTTTGTATGGGATGAACAAAATGTAGATCTTTTTTAAATAGAATATATTTAATTAATCAAACCATGCATTTTTGGCATCTTATAGGTTCAGTTCATTGATCCCTTTACTAAAAAACCCATTCGGACGGGAATCAATAAAATCCATGAAGGCGGTTTCGGCTTCCCCATCAGTGCTGAATTTTTTACCTTGCTTTGTCTTGCTTGTTATCCAAATTTCGAAAAAAATGGTAATCTGTTGGAGCAAGGTCCGGGAAGTACGGTGGATGACTTAGACATCCAATTGAAGCTCCTCTAATTTGGTAGCAGTGTGTGGTCTAGAGCGATTGACCAGCCTTGGTTGTTTAACAGCTAGCTTTTCCATCATGGTTTGCAGTTGCTGACAATAGACATCTGCCGTAATCGTCTGGCCAGATGTTATAGTGAACGACCCCGGCACTAGTCTACCAAACGCTCACAAGTAACTCTTTCGGAGTTAACTTTCGCTTGGGGCTTGATTTGGTTGGTTCAGATGGGTTCAGCCTTTGCGATGAGCGCTTCCGTTTATCGTACATAATCCAGTTTTCATCACATGTAGTGATTCGATTTAAAATCCCATCATTATTGTATCGGTTGAGTGACGTAACGCCGCAGTCGACGCGCGTTTGTCGTAAAAATAATGTATACATTTTTGGGAACAAATAAATAAATAAATTATGACATTATAATAATTGTAGATGTATGATTGATAAACAGATGTGTTCTTATTGTTTTGTGAGTCACCGCTATATAAATACGGAATAAATTCACACGATAATTTTGACAAAACTGGTACAGGAGACGTATAACTTATTAATAATTGAAAGTATGTCTGACCGGAAAAATTAGTTTTTAAATTCAATAAACAACCTTCTCAATCTCAATCTTAATATATATATTTCTTCTGTGCGTGTGTATGTGACTGAACTCCTCTCAAACGACTGGACCGATTTTGATGAAATTTTTTGTGTGTGTTCAAGGGGATCTGGGAATGGTTTAGATTCACAAATCAGCCCGGCAGATGGCACTGCAGTCGGTACTTTCATACTTTGCTTAATATCCTAATCGCTTTAAATATCATGCAGGACAACGTCTGTGGGGTCCACTAGTAATATTCTATTTTTTAAACTCTTTGAAATTATAAGTAACACAATGGATTTTAATATTTCATTACTAAGTTTCATTACAGAAGCCTGAAAAAGACATTGAAACTATTCTCATTTCTTTTTATTATAATTGTAACTATTATTTTAATTAAAACATTATCATAAAAATAGTTATATAAAAATATCTCGTTATTTTAACAACTAATAATAGCCAATTTCACTATCTGTGTAATGCTTAAATTGCAACCAAAACATCATAGACTATAAACACAGACTATAAAGTATAGAGAATCATAAAGCAGCGGTCATTGACCTCAGCCAGTGTAAGCGACTCGTGAATTGAGTGTTAAACGTAGGCCCTTGAGATTTGAGGTGTTCTTAGAATTTTAAGAGACGAATTAGAAAAACTACGCATTAAAGTATCATTGTACTTGCGAAAGTCTTAGACTGTTTTGACGTTTGACGTTCTTAGATAATGTCAGATGTCAGTTAGGGTTTTTTTATAAAAACGAACGCATTTTTAAATAAACTTTGTGTATATGTTAATCAATAATTATAAAGTGGTTGGCGGTTGCCTGGAAGAGATCGCTCGAAAGTGATAAGGCCGCCAGTTGCACTCCTTTTTTCATTATGTCAATTGTATTATGTTTCTGCAACGAAGTGTTAATAAATAAAATAAATAAAGTTTTAATAAGTTTTTGTGGTTCACTTTTTGCATTAGTTGCAATATGTAGTTAAAAACTCTGTGGGTAAGCTTAGTAAGCATAATATTAAGTCATTTCGACTTTCAACCTATCAATTGGAGATAGATAGCAGGCATAGGCTGATCGCTATCTATAAAATCAACCCTAGTGAAGCGAAAGTTTTTTTTTAAATTCTGTGACCTTAAACGATAATGTTTGGAACACTATAAGGAAACTATTGGACATAATTTTTTAATTATAGGGTCTATTTATACCTACCCACCTACAATTTTTTAGGACGTAGTGACGTACTTCTATCGCCTGATTTGACTCATTATAGCAATTTCTAACGATTTTTACCTACTACTTAAAGCTATCTTTTTATAAAAAATAGGGAAACACTGGAGTAATTTCTAAAATAACTAGTATTGTCAAAAGTTCATTTACCGGTGTCAAGAATAAGTGCAAATATATTTTTACTGCCATGCCTTATCTCATTGCAAAAACGGTACCTTAATCACTTTAACTTCCGACGGAAGTAAGCTATATCTGTTGTTAAATGGCCTAACGTGTTGCTACTATATTAAGCTTATACTTATAAAGTGTTTTACTAAAAATATTCGTTAGTTAGTCATCATTTATTTATTTATTAAGTTTTTCTACAGCTGCTCCTTAAACAATATCCAAACAATTACATTATACACAACAATTACAGAGTTTATTCCCAGTTCTTCTCTTCCGTTCTACGCCCTATTTGAGAACTGGCAGTAAATGTAAAATTAGAAGCATTTATTGTATATTTCTTTTTGACGGTCATGAGTGTACATTGTGTTACCTATATGAAGAAAGGATTTTTGACTTTGATAAAAGACATTGAAAATATATATTGAATATAAAGGAAGAATAACAAAGCCATTATTAATGAAAGGTACCAGAGTTTTTAATATTAATTTTTAAACATTTTGATTTGGTACATGACTTAGTTACGTACATAGTTTGTATTAGTCCGAGGAATTTGAAATAGTTGGGTTTGTCTTGTATTGTATGAAGAAGGGGGGTGAAATAGTAAAAGCGACAACAAGTCAGGTCATTTCATTACAGTTTTGATATTGTACTGATTAAGCTAAACAGTTTATTTGTTCTGTAATCTCAGTAACTACTGTCGGTCCAGTAACCGCGGAGCTAGTACAGGTATTACATTTATTGCGGAAGAAATTTCCAATCCGCAAAGGCGTTTTAAAATCTTGTTCATTATCTTAATTTGAGTGCTTCCACTGCGTGGGAACATCTGTGGTAGTTTGCGATTTAATCCGTGGAATAAGCGTGCAAAATTTACATATTTGCACTGCCGACGCTTTTTGTTTCAATCATTTTGAGATTTAGTTTTGCAACCTAATCTTCTGAGTCCTACATTAAAATATCTACAATTGCTAATACGCAACACCTGTGAAGTATAATAATTGTTTATTTATTTATTATTTACACTTCGTTCCATTTTAATATAACAATTTAACAGAATTAAATGTAAAGGAGGGCAACTGGCGGCCTTATCGCTTTCGAGAGATCTCTTCCAGGCAACCACTGTGAGAAAAGAAAAAATAGATAAAATTAGATAAGTTAGGCAAGAAGTGCAAAAAAACATATTACATATAGTTATTAAGAAGAAATCAAAACTAAACAGGAACAAAAACAAACTAAACTAATAAAGGATACATAAAAAATAAAATTATACATTATACAATTCCGTTGTGAATTATTATATATTATTACTTGTTAATACTGATTTAAGCAACAAAACTTAAAAACCCGCGGATTTTTTTTTACTACGTATTAAATTATTTACATTGAAGTTTCGAGTGACGTTTCGAACACATATAGATGACAGATAACAATTTGACATTATGATTAGAGCTTTGAAATGTTGACATGTAACGCCATCTATTGACACCGTTGGTATTTGAAGTAAAACTATTTTTAGCTTCTATTCACTGCCTATTCGTATCAAACATCGGTAATAATATAATTGTTACCAAGTTCTGCAAGATTATTCTGTAAAACTGATACCAAATTTTTAATGACTGACGCTGGAATTGGGACTATCAAACAATCTATTAATCTTAATCTAATAATCTTCCCCGTACTAGACTATCTAAAGTTAGTAATTCTTTTTTGGGGAAAGGGATAGTCTTCTTTAATAAAATCCCAGAGGCTCTTTTATCACTGCCTTTCAATAAATTTAAGAAATGTATTAAAGAAAAGCTGTGTAAAAAGGCTTACTATAAAGTCAACGATTATCTAGTTGATGAAAGGGCCTGGGACTAGTGCTAGACAGGCTACTTCTAATTAATTTGCGATATTTGTTTTAAATAAGTGTTGTTTGATGATTTGCTGTTTTAAAAGAGTACCGAGAGTTTTTTACGCCGGCTTTTTCTCACGGCCTACACCCTCTGTCTTCTTTGCCGATGAGTAGGGATGCCTTCAAATTTAATGACGTGGAATAAGTGATACATGTATCTTATGTTCCATAATAAACATATTTTATTTTATTTATTTTATTTTTTATTTTTAATAGTTTCTGTAATGTCATGATATCGAAATATTGGGATTAACTTATTAATTTTAAGTAACATATCAAAATATGTCTAACTTAGGTTCTAGTGTTTTTCGTCTACAGTTTTATTTGATTAAAATTATTTTTGTTTCAGGCAAGCAGCGTCATACAATAAATGTTCGTGGATGTTGAATATAATACAACAATAAATACTTCATAGTTTCATCAATACTTGTAAGTACTATTGTGATATTAAATCTTCGATTATGGTGAGAGGGTAGAAATTAATTTACTGAAATTATTTGTCTACCCACTTGACACCTTAAACACAAGTAGGTACACAGGTTTATAAATAAAGTCACTAGAATAATCATTCCCTCGAAATTCGCTATTTTACTTGTAATTTTTTCACCACCGCTATGTGGAACCAGCTGCCCACTGAAGTATTTTCGAACGACTTAGGGTCCTTCAAGAAAAGAGCGTACCAATTCTTGAAAGGTCGGCAACGAACTTGCGAGCCTTCTGGCAATGTGAGAATCCATGGGCAGCGGTTTCACTTATCATCAGATGAGCCTCCTGCACGTTTGCCTCCTAATACGTAAAAAAAAAACTTATTATGACTCTGAGCAGCAAAAATTAAGCGCAAGGATCTCAGTAAATTATAGAAATACGTTATGTTTAATATTTATTATTATTATTTGGAATGCGAATTCCAGTTTATTACGTTTTGAAAATTAACTCATTGTTTCGTTAACAATTTCCTAGTGTTAATCCTAAAACCTATCATTTAAATTGTTTAATATAAGGCGGGGCATGGCACAAAAATGGTTGGGAAACACTGATTTTAAGAGTGGCGGAGTTTTTTGACAGTTCTTCCTGCCCGCATAGAAAAATCTTCTTTAAATCAAACCAAATCAAAATGTAAAACTTATATAGCAGTATTTCGAAAACTGGATCTGAATTTCCATTTCAGCGCCCTCTATAACTTCTGACAGCAAACCCGATGGCAATGAGTTGTTGTTCAAGATTCCAAGGTTGCGACATCACTTGACTTAATGTCCAAAACCCCTAGATGGGCCAGAGGGTGTCTCCATCATGTTCGGTCTTGAGCCTCGTATTTCACCTCGCTCCAAGTCTTTCCGGCCCTCTTTGCCTCATCTGCAACTGTACGGCACCAAGTTTGTTTACCAATCTTCCGCTTTCCTTGCGGGTTCCAATCAAGCACTTACTTGGGAATATGATTGGGATCCCTTCGGAGTGTATGGCCTATCCATTTGCGTCGCTTGATCTGCTGGTTAATCGGGGTTTCTCGGCAGCGCTCCCATGGTTGCTCGTTAGATCTTTTCGGATGTAGATGACCAGAATACGGCGAAGGCAGCGGTTGACGAAAACTTTGAGATATTGAATTTGTCGGAATTGGTATTCACTGGAAGTTACAGAGTAAACTCGCTGTAAATGTAAATTTAGATTCCTTTTTTAAATATATAAACACTAGTATTACGCATCGTAAATGTAGCTTATAGGAACTCGTTTCAAATACACGTTATAATTAAACAATGCTTATAATAGACATCATAAAAACCTAGACGGTTCTATTATTGATCTACAATTGTCAACAACTTGTTACAGTGTATGCATTTTTCAGTGAGTCAATATCATGCTTTTGACAGCTGACAGCACAGCGGATGTTCGCATGATTATTGCCATACAGTATTAAGTTATGAATTAAAATAAAACCTAAATTATATGAAATAAATAATTGAATTGCAATTACGTAGAGTAAGTCGAGAAAAAGGCCCGTTGATACAGTCATTAAAGCATAAAAAATCTAGTTTCAGTGTTATCAAATTAATTACTATATTAAAAAAAGGGGAATCCGCGAGATTAGCTGTTTATTTATTTTTTTGGATTATTTTAGATTAAGGTTGGTTTTTATAAGACTTGGTTATGGCGCCCCTTTTAGTTTTTTTCCGTACTAGGGTTGCCTGGAAGAGATCGCTTGTTATCGATCAGGCCGTTGCATCTCTTATATTTTATATGTATTATGTTTTTTTTTCTAATAATGTTACGAAGTGTAAATAAATAAATAAAATAAAAAATACTCTATGCTCTACTACCCTAGACATTCACAAATACACACTATGCGTGTATATACTCTGTGGTACTACAAGTACAGTGGCCAGACAAGAAAAAACTAGCCTATGCTTCGATGGCAGTTTGAACCCGTTTTTTTAATTAGACCGGAATTAACCTACTCGTTTCCTATGACCAGTTTTGTGGGAACTGGGGGAGTGGCTGCAATGATTGTAATCTGTCTATTGCGGACTATGACTCATTTTAGAGATGTTTATTGATTTCGAATCTTATTAATAATTGTTAAAAAAAAAATTTGAGGATCTCGTTGGAGTCTATCTAATATATAAAATTCTCGTGTCACAATGTTCGTTCACATACTCCTCCG
Organism: Pieris macdunnoughi; assembly: GCA_905332375.1. Lineage (NCBI taxonomy): Eukaryota > Metazoa > Arthropoda > Insecta > Lepidoptera > Pieridae > Pieris > Pieris macdunnoughi. The sequence goes on from CAJOBZ010000002.1 coordinate 10,061,872, forward strand.
AAACGGCTCGACCGATTCTTATGAATTTTTTATGCATATTCAGTAAGTCTTAAAATCAGCTACTATCTATATTTCAAACCCCTAAGTGATAAGGAGTGTTTACCCCAGATTTTTTTTTAATTTTTTAGACAAAAACATTTGTTTTTTCGTTCTATGTTCGCTACTTCCACTACATCCTCACAAATGTTTCGTCTTTATAATAGACTAGCTGGTGCCCTCGACTTCGTCTGCTTTAAGTAACACATACATTATATATGTGTAACTCTAGCGGTTTTGGCAGCGCGCCCCAGAAGCTCGCAGATGGTAGATTTTTTCCTACTTGATATTTTGGACAATTCACACAATATCTTTGAAAAGTTTTTACGTGAAAGAGTAACAAACATCTATCCATACTTACAAACTTTCGCGTTTGTCATACTAGAAGGTTTATATGGCTCTATAAATAATAGTATTTATAATTTTCAGTACATTAAAGAGCCTCAAATGTTATTCACAAGTTTCATTTAAATGACTGCGGACTAAATAATCAAACGGAGACCTTGGAGTAATTATAAATTACTAACAAAAAACTAGTAGAACAACAGTACTACTAGTTTTCGATACGCACCATATTGGGTTTGACCGCTTACATTTATATGGAATCTTAAAACGCGTTTATGATATGCAATATATAATAAATAATTAACAAGGCGTATACTCATGTATATCGATTGATGTATTTAACTTCTAATAAAATATTTTATAAAAGTCAAGTCATTTATTTCAATTAGGCCTATTAAAAGGCACTTTTGAAAGACAAAATTACAAGATAAAAAAATTACTCTAGTAGTTAGGGGTACCTAAAGAGTATATGGAGAGAATGGGCAAGAATACTCTTTTAAAATACTTTTTACAATATTTTTTATACATTGATTTGATAATTATATGTGAAGATTATGTACCTAGATTAAAACTACTATACTAAGTGGTATTATAAAAACAATGCAGCAGATAAATTATTATATAGATACATGGTGCTTACTTTTTCACAAATATCGCAACTAAAAAAAAGGACGGGTTGCACTCCGGGAGTGCTGGCAGAAGTGAAAACTTGAATAATAACGTTGTGCATTTTTGATATTTTGGAATGGTTAGGGAATAATTTTGCACGAATTGCTTTAATAATCAGTATATATACAATGTTTATTTATTGCGCTATCGTACACAAACGTGATAATTTATATTACATTAAATACCCCGCGCCAGCTGTCTACTCTCCATCCGTCTTACGAATTTTCGATCAGGTCACGTGTCCTGACGCGAGTTTAACATTTTTTTGCCATTCCAAAAAAAGTGTACAACGCTGTTGATGAAGTTTTCACTTCAATAAAATATTTATATTATTCATACAAATTTGGAATAATAGTACAATATAATATACTATTAATGTACACATTATACAGTATTATTATACAGTCAACCAGTGTGTGAGTTACGATAAAGTTGATTTCTTTTTCAAGAATAAAAGCAAATATAAACATATATATCTAAATTAGCAACCAGTTGATGTTGTCTAGTTTAATTGTCCTATGGAGCAGAACCAGCATGTTTCAGCATTTTTATAATCAAAATCTAAGATGTACCTACATAACGATAATATTAAGAAACACATGAGTAACACATAAATACATATTATAGTTATTTTCCTCTAGAATGTGTCATTTTTAAATTTCTTTTTTGAAATGTTTTATTACCAATTTCTATCCGTAAGTTAAGAATTGGCTAGATTTTTTATTTCGTTTATAGCAATCTTAAAAATAGTACTGTGGGTTTGTAAAAGCGAAAACGCTGCCGAGCCGATACCATAGTTCCGTCACATTAATACAGAAGCATTGTCCATTGTCTATGACATGTGAAGGCCTTATTCCCATAGTTGGAATAGACTATAGATCTGTCAGTCAACTGTGCGTCAGCACAAGTTTATTGTATAGTGACGTAATCATGTCAAAAATAATGTTTGAAATATGGTTTATATATTGGTTATCTATTTCATAGATATTTTTGAAAATTTGATTTTCTTGTAGGTTTAATAGGTATTAGATTTTCAATTAGTTTGCAAGTGTAGAATGATAACGCTTCTGGAACGATATGGTACTGAAAAATTGTGAAAAGAAAACCGTTTGTACTTATGTACACGCGTTAGAAGTTATACTTGTTTGGCGTAACAAGATAAAATCTTTTCAAAAAAATTATTCTACGTTTGTAGAAAAAACGACACTAACAATAAAAAAAGAGTTTTAATACATTAAAAGTTTTGTTATAACGCATTATCTAGTTAAATAAAGTTTATTTAAATATCACAAAAAAAATATTTCTACATAATTTAAGAAATGGACATTTTTTACTTTAGCATGCAACTTAGCTTAGTTGTATACAAAAAAAAATGTTGACTATAGCTAACTTCAGGGTGTCGGTTTTTTGTGACGGTGTGCGCGCGCATCGTAAAAATTTACTCTCATAATTTTTCCCTAACGCGCCAAAAAAAGTATGATTTCAAAAATTAATTACACTTAATAAAAAAGGACGTAGGTATAGTTAAAGGGAAAATGCGCTAGCTCCCACAGGATTCTCTGTGCAGCTAGTACATTTGACAGATATATGATTTCAGGTACGTGACGTAATGAATTCTAAATATTTACAATTTTATAATTAAACTAGTATTGCACGAGAATACTTAGAAGCACTCGAAATAACAATGTAAAATACGTTAATACATCATCTACACAACTGATTTTCCCAATTTCGCTTCAAGTAAAGGAATTTACTGAATCGATCAACATTTCTAGAATTTACCTATGCATAGCAACACGGCCTCTTTATTTACAGAAAAAATTTAGTACTAACCTTTTTGCTTCTGGTAAAACCCATTACTTTTTTGCTGGAAGTCTATAGAAATTAAGTATAGAGTATTTATTAGATAATAATAGAAAATTTCGATTGCGGTTTTTGCAATAAATCATAATTTTACGTATCTATTTAAAAAAGTTTACCAACGTACATTACAATAAATACTGATTGTACAGCCTTTTTTAAGCTTTATACTTAATAACTAACAAAATTCTTTCTTTTCTTCTTTCTGCTGATGCATTTGATAAATATGTGATCTAAAAAGCGAGAAATATAAATAATAAGTACAAAATGTAAGAGAGATATTTATTATTTACGTTAATATAGAAAAAAGTAGTTTTCTGTACAATGAGCCCATTTTTAGAAACTGTACTAAAACGGGATAAGGGGCAGGAGACTCACCTGATCTTAAGTAATATGGAGCCTACATTCCTGTAGCTTTGTTAGTACGACTAGACATTTAAGAAGTGATTTGTTAAAAGTTTAACGAGCCCAGGTTATACATTAAGTTATCGTATATTGTGTGTAAAATGTGCTTAAATAAATGTGATACAAACTAAGGAACAACTGATATGATAGGGTTTGTTACCTGTACTATTAATATAAGATAAGATATGTTTCTTATTATCTTTTAAGATACCTAGCAAACAGAACCGGTCGATAATTAAAACATTGCCATTGTAATTAATTATGCAAGGAATAAAAAATAAATACATTTTAGTTGGATTTGTATTAGATGTTGGTAGATAGTAAAAAATTTATTGTACGCACCAAAATGGTAGTAGCATTTTCAGCCGCCGGTTAAGAAAAGTATGTGGCACTGTAAATTGCGTTTTTCGTTCTTGACAACACTGTAACGTCATAATAGTTCGTCACTAATCTTGATACTTGATTTATTTTGTTTTTATTAAGTTATCATATATCGTGTGTGTGTGTCTCTAAGCGTGAAATCTGCGTTTTTTTCACATATTTCACATAAAAAGCTTCATACAAGCTGGTATCAAACCAAAATAAAGACTATGTTTGATACAAACCGTAAACGCGACCAATGAAGATCCTTCGAACAACTTACGTCATTGTCTGTAAAAGTGAAAAGTGCGAGTAAAAACTTTCTAAAAAAACAGTATTCAGCGTTAAAGCGCTTTATTCAGAACAGTTTCGCAAATTATGGTTAAACAAAAAAATATAACGAATTAAATAAAATTAACAACAAAACGCATATAACGACAAATATATATTTAGCAAATATTTTTAACAGCATAGTATTCTTAGAAGATTCTCTTGAAGAGCACTTCCGTATGTTGCATAATATGTATATATATGTCGGAGTAATGGCTAATTTTTATTATAATTTAATAACATCAAAGTCAAATTAGTTAAAAATCATTATATGGTTTATTTGATTTGCCAATATTAATAAATCTACAGATTAACAGACTTTTTGATAGTAATATGTTGCTAGGTCTATAAATTAGCGACTATCCAATGGTCGAGAATAATAATGACTCCATAGTCATTATTATTATTATTAAAAATTATATTGACAACTATCGGTCCCTGCCTCTGTCTCTATCCCCATCTCCCTCCTCCAACCTTCCTGTCGATAGACTAGTCACATATAATAATTGTTCCATTGGAGAGGCTTCAAACTGTCAGATTATAATGTAACTCACCCAAAATTTACCATAATTAATATTCTGTGCGTAGCGTCAAACAAAAACGAACGCGCCTTCGACGCGCATAACTACACGTTCACTATTGTTGAACAATTCCATTTTGGCTGTTCTATTTTAAACATTCTACGGAATATTTTGAAAAGTGAAAATAAATTTGAGAATCAGAATCAATTCGATAGGGAAATATTTGCCAAATAGTATATATATTTGTCGTTAAATGCGTTTTGTTGTTAATTTTATTTAATTCGTAATTTGGTTTTTTGCTCAAACAATAATTAGGGAAACTGTTCTAAATAAAGCGCTCTACGCTGAATAGTTTTCGAAAGTTTTTAATAGCACTTGTCACTTTCACAGTCAAATGAAGACATTTTTTCAAAGGATGTCCATTGATCAAATGGTTAATTTTTATTTACTGGAAATACTAATCAATGACAGTGACGCTCTTACCGGTCAAGAAAAGTATGTGGCAATGTAGCACTGTTCCGACCTAAAATCCCACGATTGTTTTTTTCCGCAGACTAAACATTTTGACAGACAATATATTATGCTAATACTTAAGTTGTGATAACGGATTGTTATCACGTAAAATTTACTTTTTAATTAGACTTTCCAGCATGCATCCACGATATAAGATGGAAAAAGATAAAATATTTGGAAAAGAATTAATATAGAAATCAAACACTTGCAACACTGTCCCATGTTTGCTCTATTCACGGGTAAGTGAGAATCATACATACTAATAAGTGCGTCAAACTCCTACATATTTACCATTCTTACTACTGGTATACTAAAATGTCATGACGAACGGTTACTTGGAGCTACTTGAAAAATGTATGTACCTAATAAAAAAATCATTTATTTTATCTATTTATTTATAAAAGCTTGCTAACGCTAAGCTCGCTAATACATTGGTAATAGAAGAACAAAATAATATTTAATGTGACAAACACTTATAGGCAAACATACATACACGAAGAGTTACAGATTTTTTTTAATAAATACTATAGGAAAATCGATTTCTAAGTGTGAGGGGAGCAACCAGTATCCAGACCATCATATTATATTTATATATCATATTTAAATAAAGAATTAATTAAAATAAAGAAAGAAAAAAATATTTTCCATACAGAATTTAAGTACATCAAATTTGAAGTTAATCCGTTCACGTAATTCTCTTAAATTCAAAGTTTTCAGATGATTAATAGGCTATTTGACAAGATTTTAAATATCATTTCAGATTATTTATTTGTATAGAACCTTTACAAATTGTTATTTTAAATTCTGTTAATAAAATTAATATAAGTATTAAATTCATAATTTAACCCGCCAAAAAGCTTGTCTAGGAAAGATGGCGTCGCACGAATGACATACCAAGCAACACCTAAACAAACGTCAAGTTTGACGTATTAACTATCATTCTTAAATCAAACATTAATTTATCTATCAAAAACAGTCTCGAACCAAATTAAACAAGATAATACTCGTATTAGGATAAGAAAGACGAAAACATTATTTGGTTGCACAATATATTGTTTTCGTTGATTCGAGTAATCTGTCCGTGTGTGTGTGAAATCTAGTCCATAACGCTTTTAAAGCCATTTTTATAGAGATTACTTAATAACAATGTAATTTAATGTCAAATAGCCCATTATATTCTGTGCCTTTTTACGATTTATAAGTCGAATAAAACAATTGATTTTGCAATTGTCCCGTAGTCGTTTCCAATATAACATTTAGCGGCACTGTCCACATTCTCACGATAGCTCAAGTTATATATTCTGTGGCCTAACCTTTAAGTAAACAATGTTGAATACTTTAGACTCAATTAAAGGCCTATTAGCTCATGAATACCGCGGTATTGTTCTACAATTTGTTTGATCATCGGAATATTTCCTAGAAACAAAAGGATTAATACAGTAGGTATCTTACAGATACTTATGAATGTTTATTAATAAACAGAACATTGAAAACATTGTTCGTAATAGATAATTTTTTTAATAATTGTTATTTTATATTTTTCTCTAGGCCTAGGAGGCAAACGGACAGGAGGCTCACCTGAATTTAAGTGATACCGTTCATGTACACACATTGTTAGAAGGCGTTGTGCGTTGCCGGCCTTGTACGCTTTTCTTAAAAGACCCGAATTAGTTTGGAAAAACTTCAGTGCAGAATGCAGATGGTTCCACATAGTGGTGTTGTGCGAAAATAACTGCCTTAAGCAACGCTCAGTTGGGGAACGACGGACGTCGAGGTGATACGGCTTTTGCTCTCAAACATCACACATCTTTAAATGGGTACAATCTGATACTTATGAAAATATGTTATAGAAATATACACGTGTAAAAATGTCACGAGAACTTATGAAGGTGCAGCGCTAACCAGATCATGCATCTTCCTCACAATTAAGTAGCCCGCAATACCGCAGCACACAACTCTCGAGGGGACTCTTTGTATCAAAGAAGTCGCATAGGTTCACCAAGCATCCGCGAATATACAATATAAATACATACATAGCAATAATGTAAGAATATAACAGGGCGAAAGAAAATAATAATAATAATAGCATATAATTCAACTCGGCAAAAGTCTATGGAGAAAATTTTTACGAGTATTGTTTAAATTTTTCAAATTCAATTTTATTTATTACTAGCTGGCCTGGCGAACATCGTACCGCCTAACAGTCGATTCTTTATTTTTTTTTTAATACTTATTCTGCTATTAGGGACACCGGTCTAGCTAGTAAGATAAAAAAAGAAAGTTGATAAGACAACAAATACATTATGTCAAAAATAATAAAAATTTACCTTCCCGGAACCCCTCCACTAACACTTGAACTTTATGATATGGAATTAAAGTTCAAATTGCCTTGAAATATTATTACGAATATTTTGTATGGGAATATAGAAAAGTGTTGTTTTTAGACGTTTTCACTCAATTTTTTTTTATTTTTCTCTCCGTAAGAATCATCCTCGTACTTCAAGGAATATTATAAAAAAAGAATCAGACAAATCGGTCAAGCCGTTTTCATGTTATGTCGTGACAACGGAAAACGGGTTTCATTTTTATATATATAGACTAGTGGACCCCACAGACGTTGTTCTGCATGATATTTAAAGCGATTAGGATATTAAGCAAAGTATGAAAGTACCGACTGCAGTGCCATCTGCCGGGCTGATTTGTGAATCTAAACCATTCCCAGATCCCCTTGAACACACAAAAAATTTCATCAAAATCGGTCCAGTCGTTTGAGAGAAGTTCAGTGACATACACACTCACAGAAGAATTATATATATAAAGATTTTACAAGTGTTGTGTGTGTGTTGTTGTGTTTTTGTATTCGCACTGATAGGCAAAGTATATATTACCTCTAACCTTTTCCATTGTTTCTATATTTGTTCCCTTACCCAACTATAACTTATTTCCCTTCGTCTAATTTAGTTCAATCGAGGATATATAAAGGTGTACTTATGGCTTAATATTTAATAGAAATTGTATATCAAGAGGCACTGAGTCGTTCTTTGTGGTTCATAATGTTTTCTATTTCAATTGGTCTAAAAAATAAAAATATATAAGTGTCTTGAGCGTCTTCAACCCTTTCACTCACATTTTCACGCCCGTACAGGAAAACATCGTGAGGAAACGGGCTTAAATCGGCGGAGGTGTCAGGCACAGAAGGACCTACTTGCGTATTAAAATTATGACGAAATAGATACAAAAATCTGAGGTCAACAAGGTTATAGCGCCAATGTTACGTCATTTACTCAATACTGTCAGCGGATAAGAATATATTTTTTTTGTAATTTTGCCTTTTAAGGAATATGTGTTCACAATTGTTCTTATATGTTTATTTATTTTATAAGAGCAGTGTTCGCCTAGTGGCTTCAGCGTGCGACTCTCATTCCTGAGGTCGTAGGTTCGATCCCCGGCTGTGCACCAATGGATTTTCTTTGTATGTGCGCATTTAACATTTGCTCGAACGGTGAAGGAAAACATCGTGAGGAAACCGACATGTCTTGACCCAAAAACTCGACGGCGTGTGTCAGGCACTGGAGGCTGATCACCTACTTGCCTTTAAAAATGATCATGAAACAGATTCAGAAATCTGACGCCTAAAGAGCGCCACTTATTTACTTTTTATTTATTTTAAAAGCACCTAGAAACATAAATATATCGTTACAAACATCTGTATTCCCTAGTCGGATGCAAGCAAGGGCTGCCACAATTAGTCACTTAAAAATGTATACCATAAGTTATAAGGTCTTTCTAACTCTTACAAAAAAAATTGAACAATTATGACAAAGTAACCTGCGCTGTGCATTTGGTAAAAGTAAGTTGACTCACCAATAAAATAAAGAACGGCGCTCGCCGTATTGCGGAAATTATTGGAACTATTTTATTTAAATGGCAACAAATTTTACGATGTCATTATTAATTGTCACTGTCGTCTGTCAAAGTATGGTGTCGATTTAATTGAGCGTGGTCTAATAAATATGTTATACCTGAAAATACTAAAAGCCACTTAAGAAAAGTTATTTATTAAGGCAATAAAGTCAGAATGAATGGACATTATCTCTCTAAATAACATCACGGATTTTGTTGTATGACATGTAACTATACTTAGTGTTGCTATAATCATAGTTTCGCTTCCAAAGTGCGGTTTTTATTTTGTTAATCGGGCTTTATTTTAGCCTTTCTTGTTGAAGACAATGACTTTCATACAAAATCATATTTTTGAATTGCGCTCCTGTCAAGTGACACTATTCCTTTAAAGCCTTATTATTCTTATAACAAAGCCAGTTAGTTAAAATATCTAAAACACGTGAAAATAGTTGTATTTTAATACCAAAAAGTGCTCATTTTTTTAAACCTAGAAAAGTAATATGGCAACCCTAACCCATCATTTCGCAAAGCTGTCACGCGGTATTGCCATGTGGGGCGAATAGGCTTCCGCTGATTGTTGACTGAAAGTAAAATTATTCCTAATGCACTCTTTGTGTTGTACGCAACATGGTACTAGGTACTTATTTGTGTTAACAATTATGGCCCAATTTCTCAATAGGAGTTGTATGTTTTAGATTTATAATTTTTTTACTATGAATTTATTTTATACATGTGTCTTTACTAAGACGTCATGGAACATTTTTTTTATTTTTTTTTATTTTTTTTTATAGAACAGGGCAAACGGGCACGAGGCTCACCTGATGTTAAGTGATACCGCCGCCCATGGACACTCAATGCCAGAGGGCTCGCGAGTGCGTTGCCGGCCTTTTAAGAATTGGTACGCTCTTTTCTTGAAGGACCCTAAGTCGAATTGGTTCGAAACCCTTCAGTGGGCAGCTGGTTCCACATAGTGGTGGTGCGCGCCAAAAACTGCCTTGAAAAACGCTCAGTTGTCGAACGGCGGACGTCGAGGTGATACGGGTGGAATTTCGTATTCTGCCTCGACGTCCGATAATGAAACTCAGCTGCACGTATTAATCTGAACAACATTACGATCTACCCTAACTTAAGACTAATAAGTAATTTAATTATAACCTAATTTACTAATAAGGATTTTTACATAAGAAAGTGTCCAATAACACTACTTACAGTCTCTATTAAAGGGAAGACACTCTGTTCTTGTGTTCTATTTTTTTAAATCACTGTTTAGCACTTAACACTAACGTGCACTAACACTAATTCACTAGTTCAAATGGTTTTGTCCTTTTCAGTCTTCTCACTAGGCCCGTGGTGTCAGGTCCCGGTAGAATGCGACAGCGACCCCGAAGCCTCTGTAACGCGGCTTTGTCGGAACTACTCGAGGTGGTTTTAGTGGGTATTGCTCACCCAGTCTCTGAGTAGCAGAGATTCGAGGGGCGTGGGTCGAGTCCCACATACCCCTGTTCAGGGGCGCAAATGCATTTCCACCTCTGATATTTAAAATAAAAAAAAAGGCCCGTGGTGTCAAGGAGTTAAATAGCCTCGACATTCTATGAATACATAAATAATTGTATGATATTGTCCACTTATTGTAGCCTGTATCAAACGCGAATGCAGCGGAAAGAGCAGTGTTGGCCTAGGGGCTTCAGCGTGCGACTCTCATCCCTGAGGTCGTAGGTTCGATCCCGGCTGTGCACCATTGGACTTTCTATTTCATTCGATCGAACCGTGAAGGAAAACATCGTCAGGAAACCGGCTTGCCTTAGTCAGGCACATGAGGCTGATCACCTACTAGCCTATTAGCCTCGTATCGACTACGCGCTCCAAGAGGGCGAACATTGGCGCGCCTCCAGCCGGCGCAATGGATACCACTTTGGAACGCGCGCCAATGTGTTCGTTGGGCGCCCGAACGCGGAGCGGTCCGTTCCGACGGGTGTCGGTTTTTAAGATAGTGTGGCCCCGCTAGTTGGGACGGACATATCGTAATTTTTTGTGTTTGTTGCGCTCCCAATTATGGATAACCAAAGTTGCCGTAAATTAATACAACTGTATGGTACAAAAGTTTTTTATTGTGTCTTCTACCACTTCGAACTGCATATCTCTTATAAGTGTCACTCCATACTGCATTCTTTTTCGGTACAGCTCTTTTATCCACCAACGCACTTTTTGTTTCTGCTTTTTCTTGTTTATAATACTGTGAATAATTACAAAAGCTGCTGCTCTGTACAGACTGGTTATGATGAAGGGTCGAAACTGGAACAGTTAAGGCGCTTAGTTGATATACTTCAAATATTTGGAAGTTTCATGGAACGCACTTGAGTATTATGGGAGGAGGTTTAAGTTTAGATTGACAAATGATCATTAAACAGATACAGAAATCTGAGGCCCAGACCTAAAATGGTTGTTGCGCTACTGATTTATTTTTTGTTTATCAAACGCGAAAAAAGAATTAAAACCCTCATTTATCTAAATTAATAATGAAATTAAAAGAGAAAGGATAGAAATTAATACAATTTAAAATGTGGTTTAGAAATATATTATTAATAAAATTTATAGTGTCCTGATATAGTGAGAACTGGAAGCCTGTGACTGTTACATAATATAGTAAAAGAAAAATTATGGCTACTAGACAATTATATCTATACATACTCGATATAAGCTTCAGTTTGCAGCATGAACACAGCGTATACCATACATTACGTATATACTGAATGTTCGAGGGTATTTCTAAATACCAGAACTTAGAAATACTCAGGTTCCCATACAAAAGTTTTCAATTATTTGTACCAGTTGTAGCGTTATGTCGATCAAGTCCCGCTGATTTCGCAACTGTGGTATCGCATTGAAATTGGGATTGCAATATTGGATGGAATTCTTCGAGGATTTGAGGATTTGTTGGAGTCGTTAGGGCGTCAAGAGAGAACTGTATACCGCCATACTTTTAAAATAGTCACACTATTACAATGTGCTGAGAAGAGAAAGTTCTTAGAAAAGGTTAATAGGACGCAAAATGTCAACTATATTATCTTGTTGATAACAAATTTGTAACGCCGTTCCAGTTATATTCAATAATTCGATCTTAATTCTCTCTTGTCTATATAAAATAGTTATTTAGTTGAGCAGCATTTTAAATAGGCTTTGTAGCATGCGATCCCTAACTCTGAGTTCAAAAGAAAATGCGCAATAAATTCGTTTAAATCTCTATATGTATAAAATTCTCGTGTCACAATGTTCGTTCCCATACTCCTCCGAAACGGCTCGACCTATTCTTATGAAATTTTTTATGCATATTCAGTAAGTCTGAGAATCGGCTACTATCTATCTTTCAAACCCTAAGTTATAAGGGGTGTCCACCCCAAATTTTTTATTTTTATTTTTTCAAACATTTTTTTTATATGTTTTTGTGATAAACCATAAAAACAAACCCTAATTTTCACCCCTCTACGATCTACCTCTATTTTTTATTATAGTAAATAGTTATTTTTATTGAACTAAAAAAAAATGTTTCCTAGAAATAATATACATGGCGAAACAATGTTTGCCGGGACCAGTAATATAATAAAAAATCTTATACATTTTAAATTTTTACTATTTTGTGTACTAAGTATACTATTTCCTAACTATTTTGCAACCACAGGTGAAGGCCGCCTCCAAGGATGGAGATCCTCCAGGTGTTGGAGGAAAGATTCCATATTTGTGCCATTAATTATTTTCCGCCTGTTCTGCGGCCGCCCAAGCATTGCCTGTCCGAGGGAGGTGAGACGGGGCAAAAATGTTACACAAGCAGCATCCCATACCAAAGCCCGTCCGGTTTGTCATCGCCACTAGCGATGCCTGTTGGCTCCAAAATGGCTGGAACATTGACAGAGAGCGGCGTATAATGTCGTGGCGTTAGTTTTAAGTATGGAATTCTTGTCAACAACTTAGATCAATACAGAATTGCTGGTGAGCTTGCGCAACTGAATTCCGTATTCAAAGTTCAGAGATAAATTAGTATCGCGCAAAAACTGAGCCATCAATAAAGAACTCACTACAGTAAATTCACTCCACAACTGAGCGTTTTTAAGGCAGTTTTTGCCGCGCCATGTGGAACCAGCTGCCCACTGAAGTACTTCCGAACCAATTCGACTAAGAGCCTTCAAGAAAAGAGCGTACCAATTCTTAAAAGCAACGCACTTGCGAGCCCTCTGGCATAGAGTGTCCGTGGGCAGCATCACTTAACATCAAGTGAGCCTCCTGCCCGTTTGCCTCCTATTACATAAAAAAGGGAAACTCTTTGGTGATACTTTTAAGGCTTTATAGGGAAAGTAATATATTAGGATAAAAACTGTTTTTGTAACGAATAAAAACAAAAACTTCTGGATCGTTTAAATAATTAAATAGACTGCAGCATTATCCCTGAGTAATTTATATTTAAAATCAATAATGGGTTGAAAGAAGGATCGCAGATATTTAAACGTTTAGTTCTTACATACAATATAGGTTGATTTGTGAACAATTTAGAAAGTATTAAAGCATTTTCGTCCAGTGTACGTGAAGCTTAAATTGACATCCATAATTCTCTCACATAATAATTAGCATGCTAGCGTCAAGTAATAAATATATGCATTGCGATTTGTCTGTACGTTAATGAATTCGTCGGGAACGTGTAATTCGTTAGTAATGTCTTGATGTACTTGGGTTATTATTGTATATATTAGTACGATAGCTATAACTAACAGTATTTGTGCTGACAGATGTTCGTCAATTTATATCTAATACCTATACAAAATTCTCGTGTCACGGTGTTTGTATTTAAACTCCTCCGAAATAGCTCGACCGATTTTCGTGGTTAGGTCTGCGGACAACATGTATTTTTCATTCCCCTCATTTTTTTTTCTTTTTAGACAATTTTTTTGTTTTTATCCTTTTATGATACATCATACAAAAATACATAAACCCCTTAATTTTTACCCCTCTGCGGTCAAACTCTATTTTTTATTAGTTAATTAAAAACGTATGACTTGAACTCTGAGGTTAATTGAACTCTGAACTTGAATAGCGAAAACTTTACAGAAAAACCTAAAAAGTTTTAATGCCGGAAAACCGAAGTCTCTGGGGTAGCATAGCAAAATGTTCCATGTTGGTATGTACTAAAAAGGTAGCCGAACTAAACATTAAGGAGAAACGAAGTTCGCGGTTGCAGCTAGTTAACCCATATAAAATATTCGGGAAATGTGATAGTGGGCGATCGAATATAATAATATGTTCTTCGGGTCAGTGTGTGCGTTCTTTTTCTTCAGATGCCACTTTATTACTAAAGCTTGGCTGTTAACAATTAAATTGCCGGGAATCTTGCAGTAGTCTAAACAGCTCCTTGTCGGTTGTGACGCCGGTCCACTCCCGTACGTTCTAATCACGACTTCTTTCTTCTACCAGTCTCTTACCTTGAATTTTTCCCATCATTATAAGCTGCAACAAGTCGTATCGATTATGATTATGTCCGAGATATGCAACTTATCATATTTCAACAGTCTGTTATAAACTTTCGTGTCGTACCGATTCGTTGAATGACTCTTACATTCGTCACTCTTTGGATCCAACTGATGTGAAGCATCCGGTAATACCACATCTCAAAAGCTGCAAGGCATCTTTATGTTGATAGCCCACGCTGTTCTCACTGTATATTATTAGTAGAGAGAGTCTCATGATGTGTATTAGGAAGTGCTTACTATTAAAAAATCAAATATAAAAGCAAAACAATAATTTAGTTAAAGTCGCCATAACTTTAACTTTAAGGGACGCGAGATGGATTTGTATTCCATATACTTGGCTATATACAAATTATCCTATGTATACCTTTATTTTCAAACTCAAAATATCTTTATTCATATAGGTAAACAAGTACACTTACTTATGAACGTCAAAAAATAAGTTAAATTAATTGTAAATTTAAATCTACTACCATTTCGCAAGTCAGCGGCGTAGAGCGGGCAAGAAGAACTGGCAAGAAACTTTCCGCTACTCTTTTTAATCGCTATGGTTTGAGTCATACAAATTGTTTGAACTGAAGCAATTCAATCCCAAGGTAAAGCTATTGCATAGCATTTTTTATCAACTTAAGCAATTATAATTATTTATTTATTTTTATTTATGCAGTATTTTTTTTTCTTTGATATAAATTCGTCGGGATTTTATTTTCGTTACGGAATTTATAAACAAACGGGATAAAATCTATGCAATAGCTTAAAAATAAAGATAAATATTGAATACGGAAACTAGATCGGTTTAAGTACGCGCTAAGTATTTGTTAATGTATGCAAAATATTGCAAGTGTTATTGCTTGTAATTAACTGTCAATTCATTACACGGCTGGTTTGTTCGACTAACGATAGTTTATTATGGAGATGGAATTTATTCGCTTTAATAAAATCGAACTATTTATTTATAAAACTTTTGATTAAATTTCATTAGGCCTTAGTGAAGAGCCTATAAATAAAATGATGCCCAAATCTTGAAAAAGTATTTTAAAAAGTAACCTTATCAAATCAATTATCTATTAACTAAAAACGATCTGTTATAGTTGTAATTTTTTTTGAGGTTTAAGTGTATATTGTATCTACAATATTCTTAACCTAAATAGTAATAATAATAATTAAAAATTAATAAATAGAAAATTCAAACAAGTTTAAAAAGTTTGGTCCCTGTGGCAGTGTACCTTTTTACCTGTATTTGATGAAATTTAAATCAAAATCATCTAGAATCATAATCGACATCCGTCATTCCACCTGTGGGAGTTCTTGCTGCGCACCACCACTATGTGGACCCAGCTACCCACTGTAGTAATTCCGAACCAATATGATTTAGGCTCCTTCAAGAAAAAAGAGCGTACTAATTTTTAAAAGTCCGACAACGCACTTGCGAACCTTCTGGCAATGTGAGTGTCCATGGGTATCACTAAACATCAGATTTATTTATTTATACATTCTAAAACAATGTGTATGCCTAAATACAAGAAAATATGACGTCACAAATTTAACACACATACACATCAATTACATTAGAACGTATGCAGTCTATCAAAGAAAAAAAAATATACAAACCACCACAAATTAAAAAATAAAATAATAATAATAATAACTAAAAATTAATAATAACTAAAACTAAAAAGATAAATAATAACAATAACAGTAATTAACAAAACTAAATGAAATCTTAAACCACATTATATTATTAGGAGCCTGCAAAACAAAGTGACGGTAAGATGGTTGACTTATAAAAAAAAGGTTATGGTTCTCAAATTTTGACATTTGTTTAAACCCCTCTCAACACTAATCGGTTTATCAGTAAACATATTTAAATACTGTTTAATGTAGAAAGGTCATTTCTATTAATCAGAGCCAAGTATCAAATAAAAAATATTCGTATTTTATTACAAAAGCATATTCAACCTGTTTCCGAAACAACATTCACTGAATTGTTTATAAAATTTCAAAACATTTAGCAATATTTAAACAATACGTTATAACAATTGATTGGGAAACTATTGCCAATGTAACATAATCATCGTATCGTAATAACGTCACTTGATAAACGATGCTTAATTGTCTATATATCTTAGCAAATCTGTGATATTTCAGTTTTATTCGCTTTTTAGTTCATTTTAATTGCTCTTCATTTAATATTAAAACCTTTATTCAGTGACAGAAATATGGCTGTTACAAAATTCACCTATCGCTAGACCCCCCCCCAACCTGTATTGGAAGTTTAATTATAATTATTCTGTGGTAGTCTTCGTGTTACATATAATCAAACACAAGTCGTATAAGTCTTTAAGTATGCGTGAATTATTGACTGCGGGTGTGTGTGCGAATGTATTTGAAGTTTGAACGCACCACATCAAACTCGACAGCCACGCTTGGCCATACTTCTATAGATAAATGTAAATTGTGAACTCCATGTTTAGTAAGCTTTTTGCAAGCTTCAAGTTTATATGTTTATGCCATAACTGTCATGATTTAGACTGAAATTAATATTTGCTTGTCGAAACATTTCGAATTATAATTCTATGTTGAATACGAATGCAGAATTTATTGGATTCATATTTATTCTTAAAAGACCGGCAACGCACTTGCGAGCCCTCATGCATTGAGAGTGTCCATGGGCGGTATCACTTAACATCAGATTAGCCTCTTCCCGTTTGCCCCCTGTTGTTTAAAAAAAAATTTTTGATGATGAAAAATAAAAAAAATAATAAAATTTTATATATATATATTTTTTTTTTTAGTTTAGTTTATATTTATTTAAACTTTGTTTCATAATAAAAAATATGAAATAATCGCTAACAAGCGATCTCTTCCAGGCAACCCTAATAAGGAAAAATAAAGAAAATTAATACTTAGGGTAAAGTGCAAGAAGTGCGAAATCAAATTTCTTCTGGTTTCTTTTTTTTTTAGAGAACAGGGAGCAAAGGAGCAGGAGGCTCAATGGGCAGCTGGTTCCACATAGTGATGGTGCGCTGCAAAAGCTGCCTTAAAAACGCTCACTTTCTTTCTGTACCTTCTTCTTTTTACCGACTTAATCGGATCGTTTAGTGTCGTACAATTTGAAGTTGTATTTTGTATTTATAAAATTAAAATAGCCTATATTCGTGTACAGAATAATATATAAGGATTACATTAAATTTATGTTTATTATATTTAATATTAGTTCACGACCTCCAATGGAGTGAAAGCCTGCACCAAATTATTACATTTGTCTCTCATTTTCGCTACTATTTTCCAATCTTTCCCCGCTATCTCTTTTATTTCATCCTCTCAGGTAGGAAGGGCGTCCTCTCTGTTGGAGGTTGAATATGTAAATAATGGCAGGCACAATGTTACATGTGAAGAAAAAGTTTTAGTTTCGAATATTGGAATGCGTTTAAATTTTATATAAAATGATTGTTATCTGTTATGAAAAGGTACTTCTCTTCAAGACGCGGACAGTGAAACAACGTAGTGATATATAAACATAAATTATTGTAATAAATGTGTAATAGTGTTAGTGCTTGAAATATATATATTAAAAATGGAGAAAGTGTTTTCGCCATGGTGTCCAAGGGACACTTATGGGGAGTACCTACATATGGGCACTCCTAAGGCTGATGGCAATGCGAATTGATTCAGGGTCTAATGGGGTGCCAGTGTTTGGCGAAGGATAAGCATTAAGCCAATGACCGGCTTCCCTAGACCCTACAGCCGGTCTTGCGCGGTCTGTTATTGACATGTGACCTAATAACTTTTGGAATTCAGATTTGCAAAGACGATCAATCCTAGCTCCTTTGAAAGTTGACGCTAGAAGGCAAACTCAAGCCTGGGTTGGATGTTAACCACGCGTTTACGCATCTGTTAAATCCGCAATCTCGTAGTTTGTAGAATATATAGATAGATAGATAGAGAATAGATTTTACCTACCAGACTGCTAGTTTGTGAGCAGATGAAAGAAACGCTGGAAGAGCTCCACTTGTTATCTTGCGTACTCTTAATCCGCCTTAGCGAATAGGAAGCGATGCTTCCAAGAAGGTGTTTTTAAAATAAGGGGCTATTTTATAAACAAACGTCCAGAGCTCAGACCCTCAAAATTGGAAACGTTCAACACTCTCTTTTTTCTTCTGGCTAACTGGGCCATTTATATCCATCTGTCATGCAGAAGTAATAGACTAATATCTACAGATAATAAATAGATATCCCGTGAATATAATTACTTCTACTGAATTGTATTCCAGATAATCACTTCCTCCAAAGCACTGGACTTCCTCATCCATAATGTCTATCCTTTGTACAACCGCGATTTTATCGTGAAAGCGTATCATTTTATCGTATCAAGTGTCAAAATTGGATGATAAATAACTTTTTATGACATAAAATAAATATTTATGAAGTGATTGTTATGCTTATTAATGTATGTATTGCGTGTTTCATTAATTGACTATTTTTACAACGTTATAAAATGTATTATAATGAGCTCGATCGTATTTAATGTTTCACTAAAATGGTGATTCAGAAAATATAAATATACAATGAATAAATTATAGGTAAGATTTTGGACTGAACTCGGCAGACATTTAAAATATGCTTTTCAATCAATAGTGGTTCTGAGAAGTACCACCAAAATCACCTCGTATATAGTCGGTTCAAAAGCTATGGAGGTCGTGTATTATAATACCTTATATATAATACTGTACTTGAATATATTCTATTTTTATTTCATAAGTACAAATTACAACTTCGATACGATACTTCAATTAAAGTCGGTAAAAAAGAAGAAATATTTCCGAACCAAATAGTCCATGGCTATCATGTGCAATTATTGTTGGAGCTACCTCGTAACTTGCACCAGGAACCGAACTGCTTTGCCTTATTAAAATATCTGGATCTTCCTTAATGCTGGCATCTAAGCGCTGTATTGCTGATATGCTGTACTAGTTTTATCTATTTTATAAATTAAAACGAGTTTTGCAATCAACAGAACTTAGAATTTAGATTTTTTTAAGTTATACTTCTTTAGGCGCGTTATGAAAATTTGATGAGAGTGAAATTTTACGATGCGCGCGACCTATGACACAAAATTCGGAGTGTGATTATAGCGTGCGCAATCTACAAAAGAAATAGAATATAAGCTAACTTCACGCATATTCTATTTCTTAGCTTAGCAGCTTAACAAGAATTTTGAATATCCATGACAATTGACATCTGACAATGACATTTACCTTTTAAACAAATATAGGAGTTTGAATTATTGTTTAAAATAAAAGATTCTAAAAGTACCTAGTTATTTTCATTATACAAGTGCGAATTTTATATGTGGTCTGAATTATAATCAGAAATTGAATATCTAAATCAATACTAATTAATATGATAAAATATTTGTGAAAAACTGTGCCAACCTTCCTGAGTGCTTCAATACAATTGAGGTTAACTATCCGTATGTATATCGAGTATTATTGTTGATTAAAACTGAAAATAACTTAATTAACTTTTGTTTATTGGTTTGTACAGCAACTTTTTAGAAATATTCTACGACCCTATATATCAATAATTGAGAACAAAGATTTAAGACGAATACTAATAAGGAGAAAATAAAGGCTTGGAGCGATATTACAGAGAAGTAAACATTTTAATAAGTACTGCATCTCAAAAAAAATGATTACATTATTTAATCAAAACATGTAATTTTTCAGATTTAATCTAGCAAATATAAGGAAAGAACAAAAAACAATTTCAGTGGAAGTGACTAAATTGAATAAAAAAAAGAGTTGTCATCTTATCGCCGTGAAAATCAAAAACAAGAGGTGGAAAAGCACATCACCTTCTAGACAAATGGATATGGAGAGATGATACCGAACGGTTTGAAGTAGATTTAATGAATTTATTGTGATGGTGTAGGTAGGAATGTTAATTATAAATATGATGGGATAAGGCTCAACCTCTCAAGCATAGGCACATACTTTATTCCCTACAAGGTAGTTAGAGATATTGTAATACCTCAAAACATCCATGTTGCTCTTGTAGACCGAAACTCTGTCAGAGAAGTGAGCCCATTCCCACTTATAATGGAAGTGGGTATAATACACCTTAATACCTGAGTGCGAACCACTCACCATGACACTTAAATTAATAGATGTTATTTATATATTTCAGGATATTACAAATAAAATCATTTTGGAAACAATTGCTATCCCAAAAGCAAATAAAGCCAACAATGACAAGGTAATAAATAGTTTTGACATAACTTGAATACTAAAAAAGCCAAACAAAGGTTGACAAAGTGACAACATAACTTAACAATTTCATTATTTTGTAGGATTAAAGAAAGGTTAAAGAAAATCATGTCGAACTGATAAAAGAATCCCCAAACAACTCAAAAAGAAACCTACAAGGAAGAACGGTATTATATTTAAATTATCTCTATCTCTAAATAGAATAAAAGAAAGTTGATAGGTTGTAGATGTGCTACAAATTATATTATTAACACATTTATATAATTATATTAATATAAATGTGTTAAAAATTTTATAATATGAATTATAAAATTTTTTTATTTTGTAAGAGAATAATTATAAATATTTATTTATTAAATTTTCAAATTAAATAACTTTATTGACTATAATACTTTTTAGTTTTGATTA
Source organism: Pieris macdunnoughi (assembly GCA_905332375.1). NCBI lineage: Eukaryota > Metazoa > Arthropoda > Insecta > Lepidoptera > Pieridae > Pieris > Pieris macdunnoughi. Next base: position 10,083,001 of record CAJOBZ010000002.1, read on the forward strand.
TTTAATTATAATTAATTATTTGCATGCAATCAAAATCTATTTCTAATAATCAAAGAAGTATAACTTTTAGGGTACATAAGTAACCTTTAAGTTATAGGAGATAATCGGGGATAGACAATCTCGCGAGATTGTGAACTGTCGAAAGATTGTGAACCTCAACGAACTGCTTACAATTTAACGTATTATTATTCGGTAGATTGTAATCTATCGCCTTGTTGATGATGATCAGCCTTCTGTGACACCGTCGACAGCCAGCGATCGAACCTCGAACCTACAACCTCAGGGATGAGTCGCACGCTTAAGCCACTTGGCCAACACTGCTCTGTCTATATACGTGCATTTAATAGTGAGTGTGTCAGGCACAGAAGGCTGATCACCTATTTTCCTATTAGATTGACAAATAATCATGAAACAGATACAGAAATCTGAGGCCCAGACCTAAAATGGCCACTGATTTTTTATATATTGATAGAACGGCCATTGGTGCACAGTCACACACAACCAACACTCGTTTATTTTAAATTATAATTAAAAGATAGAAATAGTATACGCAACAAAGGATTTTAAGGTTGTATTCATGTGTTTTTCGTGGGCCAAAAGAAAATGTGAATGGTTAATTAAAACTTAAGAGTATTTATTATTTACATTCTTAATTAACAGGTGCGCACTTTATACGGTGTTTCAGGTAGCCTGGGAGGCTCAAGGACTTTACGTTGAATTGTTAAACACGTATTTCTCTTAATTTAACTTATAATAATAACATATTGGTATATTTTTAAATAATAGTACTAAAATTTAATACGGTTGAATCATTGGCATGAATTTTTTAGTAACTTGTTTAAATGCCAATATATTTTCTTGGACTCCTCATTGTCCTACAAATGTATCATTACAATGCAATCATTCTCCACCTATTTACACAGATTATTACGAACACACGATCACAGATTATATATATCCTTTTTAGTCAATTAGGTTAGTTTTTAATTACTAATAGTCTTAAGTAAGGCTAGGATCAGTGTTTCCTAACGTGGGGCCAAACCCCACAGGGGGCAATTTGTATTGCTAAGGGGGGCTATTCGAAAATTTATTGAAGTTATTTGGAATTTGAATTGCAGTTTTTTATTCGTTTTAAAATTTACTTACTGTGTTTCGTTAACATTTTCCTAATAATTTCTTTCCAAAACCTATCGTTTACGTTGCTTAGTGAACGATTTTTTTGAAATGAAACTACTTTATCGAGGTTGGAAAAAAATTTAGTGTAACATTTTTTCGTTAGGTACTGTTTTTTTTGGTTTCCCCCCCATTTGCTTTTTGAAGTCAAACTTCTTTATCGGCGTTGGAATGAAACTTCTTTATCGACGTATGGGAGAAATTTTGTAGCAAATCGTCACGTTTTTCAATGATAGTAATAATTCTATTACAATTAATGAAATTCTATAATAATCTTCGCAGTAATAAGGTAAAATGAAATATTTGTATTCATGTCTATGATAATAAAAGCCTTATGTTAAACTTTATCTAATTTAACGAATTTCTGTAAAGTTGCATATAGTAGATCATTTTTCGAAAAATAAGATCATAAAGAAGTTTCACTTCTTACGTGTTTACACCTAGTACCTACACGCACAATTTATTTATTTTAATATAACAAATTATGTTAGATTTCGTGGGAAATAATATAGACTAAGGTAAGGCATGGGACAAAAAGGTTGGCTTAGTTCGTAATGTTAAATGGTGTACAGAGACAATTTAATAAAAAATGCACAGATCAACAAAACTATTTGCGTGTTACATGTCCAAGAAAGCTCAAGAGGCGTTGGTAACAAAGTGTCGAAAGACGATTTGTTGTCCTTAATTAACTTAAAAAGCACCTATCATGTTAAACCACATCCGATTTGGTAATTACAACAAACATTCTTTAGTTCCATTACAGCCATTAAAACAATTATTACATTGTTAATTAATTAATGAAATCCAAGATCAAAGCTATCCGATTCAGGTGAATGAATAAGAAAATTCCGTTTTTGTCTCATTTACAATTCTTTATATGCGTTTAAAATTAACCACAGAATAAATGGAATTATACAAATTGAACACACGTATTCATTAAAAAAATAAAGTCTAACTTTAAGTATAATTTGAAAAGCAATTCAGAGAACAAAATACTGCATTGCGCTTTGATTGTTATCTTATAACGACGTATGGGTCTATTGATTTTAAATACCTAGTAATTATTTTTGTACCGTCTGTGGGGCATGGGGCGGACATTTTCATCCGTTTTATAAATTTTTGTTAAAGCAGTGTTGGCCTAGTGGCTTCAGCGTGCGACTCTCATCCCTTAGGACGGAGGTTCGATCCCCGGCTGTGCACCAATGGACTTTCTTTCTATGTGCGCATTTAACATTCGCTCGAACGATGAAGGAAAACATCGTGAGAAAACCGACATGTCTTAGACCCATAAAGTCGAGACTGATCACCTACTTGCCTATTAGATTTAAAAATGATCATCAACAGATTCAGAAATCTGAGGCCCAGCCCTAAAGAGGTTGTAGCGCCATAGTTTTTTTTATTTTATTTTTTATAAATTTTTATATAGTGTGTGACATATGACACTCCCAATTCTTCACGATGTTATCCTTATTCCAGCCCGTATTAATTGTGTGTAGAAAGCAATCACGATTTGACACACATTAGCTAGCTACATGAGCTACATTACATGCTAAACCACAATTATTTGGCTGCTTAGAATTTGCTAAATAATTCAACTACATCCATAATTCCATATAAATTCCGGCATAGAATTCTGTAAAACCCAACCTAGGAGTTCAGACATTTTCGAATTCTTCACGAATACAACAGAATGAACGATATTCAGATATATTCAGTAATGGGCTGATCAATTTTGAACCAAATGCCTAATGGGTACCAATTAGGCGAAAAAGTAAGTTTAGAATAGATAGATTGTACCTTATACTGTAGAAAATGTTTTATGTATGTGGTGTACTTTATCAAATAAATAAAAAGAGAATTCGTACTCAGAAAGTACTGAGAAGTTATTAAATGTCATTCTCTATTTCTAAATCTCTCTCTTCAGTCGATAGCTTAAGTCTATGCGTCTTGGTTCGCAAGGAAACATCTGGAGCGCCTGTTTCCACCGGTTTCTGTCCAGCGCCTCTCTTATTATAGTTTTGAGGACAATGAGTCCTTGATCGGTCCAGCTGGTGAACAGCCATGTCAGCTTTTGCCTTCTATGTTTACCACGACCAGTTTCTCCAAGTTCTCATCGCCTCTGCGCATTGTGTGAAATATGACATTGGAATACATGTGGATTATAACTTGGCTTCGATAACAGGCAAAAGTTAAGGCACGTTCTTGCCGTGATAAACAAAAAATTGTCCCTTTCTTCCGTGGGTTTAATCGATGAAACAGATACAGAATAAATGCCCCATCAGTCTTTAAACTTCCTGTCTAGTCCGAAATCACCAGTAGTATTTTAACAATTTCCTAAAAAAGCCCCAAAATAAATCGATTCATTCGATTGTTCTTGAAAACGTACCATCGTGTCATAGAACGAATTCTATCAATCATTCTTCTACATACATAATTAATACCTATACGATTCACCACCCCATACTAATTTGTCTACCTCGTGCTTCTTATCGGGCCATCATAGAAAATGGGGTCCTGGGATCAATAATTTGCCCCACCCATACGCATGCGTAATGGGGTTAGAAATCTGGTGGTGGTACCCCACTGAGGGTTGGAGAAACCCATGAGCGAATACCACGTACCATTCTTGTGGCAAGCGGCGAGGGAGCAGCACCATGGGACCCGTGAGTAGCCTTCTTATATAGCAATAAAACCCTTTAATTTTGTCAATTTCTGGTCTTTTGGTTATCGCGAGTAAGAATTTAAATCGATATATTAGCCACGACTTTAAATCGCTCAAAACGTCGCATTATTTCGCGTTTATCAGTTATAAACGGTACATTTTGTTCTTCTAAATTATATGTCCTATCATAACGTGTATTTTTTTTATATTGTACTAGCGGAATGTCTCAACTTTGCAAATCAAGATCCTTTTTCAATATTTTGAAATTTAATTGCCTGTATAATGTAGAATTTTAATGGTGAAAGAATTTTTGTTCCAGTCCATAGTTTTTTCGTTAGAAGCATTCTACTCTATAGTATTTACGTATTATATTGTACATAATATGAAGCCATTGTCGACACATTGAGTGTCACACATATTTGAATGAGAAAGTGGAATATTGAGATATTAATATGTTTTTTTAACTAAACTAAGAAAATAGATTTAAGTTGTTAAATTAGTTGGGGATATTTAACATTTTATACAGATAGCAACGCTTTCGTTTTGGTATTCCCTAAAAAGTTTTGATTAAGTTTACCGTAAAGAACCGGCAATCCTTTTAATGAGGATAAGTATTGGAAAAAGTCCATGGAAACTATTGCAGGGGACTACTAACTACTACTACTAACTACTTCTGAAAACCAGAAAAATATCATTTTAATTTTAATACCTCAAACTCACTTTTCAAAAACTTTTTACTTTTATTTGGTTGAGTTTAAAAATATCATTTTAACGTGGTCGGTTTTAAAGTCTTAACCTGCTCTCATAATAAACACGTTCTTACAATTAATTTAAGTACTAAGCTTCATATCTTCCTTTACTCGTACAGTGAATGTACAAACAAAATATCTAATATCTATGCACACACACTGGATAAACACCACGAACCAACACGATATTTGTTTAATGCCTCACCTCTGGTTAGCTTTTTAATTTTTATGTGTACTGCGCAAAGCGATAAGATGCCAAGAACTTGAAACTCATGTTAAGTCTGACTCCTGCCCTGCGATTCTGTAACTCACTTTTCGAACTCACAGCGTTTTCATGGGGTCGCTCTAAATCAGTCGTGAAGAGTCATTTTATGATTTGGCATTTGATAAACAATAAACTAAGCTCCCACTTTTGATGCCAATCATAAATGACTGCTTCACGCTGATTTGAGAGCGACCGCCGAGAAAACCGCTGTGTGAATTCGAAAAGTGAGTTACAGAATCGCAGGGCTGTCAACAATTATTAATTTTGACAAACGGGAGACATTATTATAGATCTGGTAATTCAATGATTTTTCAGTGTTACTTGTAATTTTATTTTTGTTAATTTGCTTAACTTGCACCTATTTTTTTTATTATCCTTTATACGAAGAGATCGCCTGTTGCATCCCAAATAATTTATGGTATTTGTTTTTCTTCTTATGTAACGAATTTAAAATAAATAGTTTGCAGTGAGTTTATTAATAAAGTACACCACATCGTATTATCGTTTCGCTATCTATTGGTCTATGGTCTATCTATTTCAGTATAAAAAGTCAGAAGTTATAAAGCTTTTTAAATAATGTTCATAAATTGCGAGGACGTATTGTTGCGTAGTTCGTGTAGTGAGTAATTATAATTGGCACCACCCATATGACATAATCAAATTAATTACGCTGAACAAATAATGTTTGTATAACGACTGTCGAAGGTTTTGTAATGGGGATTTAGTAAAATAGTAAATTTGATTACCATTTCCACATTTAGAAAATGATTATCTTTAGTTACATATTTTTACAATCGTTATCCGAAGATATTTTGAAAGGTTTTTTTCGTTTACGGATTTTAGATACACTCAAGTATCGTAAAAAAATGAGCTGGAAAAATATATTTATTTTAACCTAATTTTACAATAACTTAATACCTTAACTTAACTTAACCTTTTTAGGTCTGGGCCTTAGATTTCTGTATCTGTTTCATGATCATATTTTGTCAATCTAATGTTAGTAATCAGCCTCCTGTGCCTGACACACGGTAAAGGCAATTCTTTTTAACGGCGAATATCCTTACGATGTTTTGCACATCGTTTTTTCACCGTTCTAGCGAATGTTAAATGCGCACGCAAAAATAAAGTCCATTGGTGCCCAGCCGGGGAACGAACCTACGACCACAGTTATGAGATGCGCACACTGAAGCCACTACTGCTCACTAATTCAATATAACAAACTTGTATAATATAATCTCCAAATTTTAATAAAAATGTACAAAGAAAAAATCTTAAGCTTTTTATATCGTAAAGCTCATTTTTATTAATATTGTTCGAGTTTTATATATAACCCAATAAACCTTATATTGTGTAGGTTGTCACGTGCCATAACTTTTATAAGTTCGTTAAAATTCTTATCGTAATTTGTACTATCATAAACATTGACAAATCGTTTTATACAAATGTAGGCGGAGGTAAACTTATGAAATTATAGATAGAATTGGTACTTCGCGAATTACGAATAAAGAAAACTTTATTATATTTATTTATTTAGTTATCAAGCTTACGACATCACACACAGTCCTAAATTTACTAATTATTTAACAAAATCTTACATCTAAAATGTGTGACAATTAATGCAATAAAATGCAGATAAGTTTCTCAAAAAAAATCAAATAGAAATTAAAAAAAAATACAACTAAAACACACACGACAATACAAGCACACATTAAAATAAAATATTTTTTTTTAACATAAACATAAAATAAAATTTTCAACAAATTTAATTAAAATAAAATTTAAAGAAAAAACTTTTTAACCGGATTAAAGTTATGTATTATTATAAATTTACAATTATTTAACATAATTTCAAATTTATCCGACGTTTCGCGTGCTTTACAGCGTGCGTGGTCACGGTTAAAAAGTTTTTTCTTTAAACGTGTAAAGGTTATGTTAATCAAAGACAATACTAAAATGAATTTGTTATACATAATAAAAAAGTATATTTAGTTAAAAAGAAAGCGCACTAGCCACTAGTTGCTCAATAAAAATAATTCACATTTATTAGTAAGTATCGTTTTTTTGTGGCCACACCACCAGGTAGATCTAAAGCTGGCTAAATTAAATTTAAATTTGACCTCACCGGCAGGTAGAATCTGGAGTGTCATGCTCCCCAAAATAGTGATTATTGCTATTTTACATTTAATTAAACATACATTTGCTTTATACCCGCGGTGCCCTTGCGGTTCCTTTAATACTAGAATTGCGTACTGAGTTTCAAATGCCTTTATACGAAATACATTTTTAGATAACGATCACATTGAACATTCATGTGAGCATAAATAAAATGATTTTGTAATATAAATTAAACTGTTACGCTTACTGACCGAGATTCCCTTTTAAGGGATATAAAGATTTACTAGTAAATAGAAGTGTCTAGTATTTAATAAATTATGCATTATATATTCCGAACCGACATAGTTAATTGAATGTGGGTAGTTCGATTCCCGGCTTTGCGGGTAGGAAACTCACCCGTGATTATGTTAGTGCCATCTCTTTTTGAAGGTTGGCGATCATCATGGCTACTTTAATGTTGGATGCCGCACTTCTGAACAATGACTCGGTGCTTTGACTGAACCTAAATTCTTCAACCAAGACGTGCGTCTGCGGCGGTATTCTACTTGCTTTGCCTTGAATGATACTTGAAGGAGCTCGTAGTTGGTGTTACGTTAGCCGTGTCCGAAATATTTAACTTTGTTTTTCTCAACTTCTTTGCAAAGAACAAAGCACTTCTTTGCTCTTTTACATTCTGACCAGTTTGTTTTTCGTACAACCATTTTTATAATTTTTAATTCAAATTCAATAATTCAACACGTTTCTTCTCTGATTTCAACACAATTTTGAATCTAGTACTACAGTGTTATGAAAATAGTACTACAAATAAAAATAGTAAAACGGAACGGAATAATAAAGTGTATAGAACAAAACCAGGTCAGGTGCTGTGCTGTTTTTATCCTGTTTCTGTATCCAATATTTGTATTAAATATGTTAAAAAATCTTTATTAGGAACAGTCTGTCTTTGTTTATGGCCGAGGTCAATTGTTGGTTGGTTTATGAAGACCCTGGTCTGAGCTATTGCAATAAAAACAAAATTGAAATATAGTTGAAAGCAATGAATAATAATAATAGCCTTTTTTCAGGTGCAATTATACACGTTTCTATTTCAATCTTCTTTTAGGTATCTGTGTGCCCCTTTTTGGTCTCCTCCAAATCCCGCCATTCCTCTGCACTGTGCCACTCTCTGCCATGTACCACCTGCTGCTTCTTTATTTTGGTATATCCACCTTCTAAGTTGTCCAGTTAGTACTGTACCAGTTTTGTACTTTTTTGTTCCACTTTTCGGTTTTGCCATGAAATTGAGGTCACTGCGTTTTACTTTTAATTAATTTTTATCTAACCTTTATTGTAATTATAATGGCAAGACAATTAATTCTGATTTTATGTAATAGCTCCAATTAATTAATTCGTGTCACGGACAAATATAATATTTTTTATAAATGTTATTCTATTTGATTATTTTTAACATTTTTATAAGTAGAAGATATTATAAAAATAATGCTTGTTTTAACCGGGCTGTTTGAGCCAAGGCTGTACATTTTCTCACTCAGCCTGTATTAGTTTTATAAGCGTGGCGATTTCTTAACGCCCGAACCCAATAATTAATCCACAATCTCAGATTGATAACAATCTGAGATCAGGCCGTGACAGTCGATCGATCTGCATCTCAATAACTAAAGCCTACGAAGACAATCCATTTTTGGCGACGGATAAAATGCTCTAGTTTGTCGTTCCATTTTACCGAGTTTTCACTCATATTTGATGATCAATGTAAACCAAATAAAGAAAATAAAACCGTACAAATAACATTAAAATATACATGTGCATGTTTGAAACATAACAAACAGTTTTTTTAATTATTAAAAAAGCTGGTGTAAGTTAAAATCTGTTAAAATAATTAACTGTTGAAATCGAGCTTTCGTCAACTGTCATTTTCATACAAAGGTCTATCTACAGACAACGATACGACCTCTCATGGATAGCTTGTATCGACAGATGGCTATTACATACCGTCGATTGGTTATTGGCACACTTGTTACAACATTGGGATTAAGATTACTATCTCAGATGGTGGATTATGATAGATTATGGAGGATAAGGTGGGTTTGGGCGTAAATCTTCGGAGTTACGCCCCGAGAGTATAGCCAGACGTAGGCACTCTCTTCAACTGTTACATTGCATTCATTCTTTTAACAGCAAATAACATTTCATTATGTCACTTATATTCTATTGTTGTACGCGAGTGGTTATTATAGAGTAAATATAAAATCCTCTATTATTTAAAGCACCCCGATGACCAGATACTGTACACGGGCCAAAATTTAAAGTTACTTAAAAATATTTATCTTATAATCAAGCCCTTTTTATTTATTGATAACTTAACTTTATAATTAAGTATTCTTTTATTTTCACTTAAGACAAAAAGTGTCAAGGTGACCGACTTGTCTCTGATTAGATCTTACTCATGATAACTATTACAAAACGGTTAACAATGTAAAATAATTGACAAACTAGACATTGATTTATTAGTACTTAATTTTAATTAACACGTTAAGAATTAGCATAACAATTTCGACAGTTTTTAATTAATATTTTCTATAAATTGCTTATTGAAATTCATGTAGTACATATGATAAAACAAATGAAGTCCAAATATCATTTACTCATATATGATATAGGTAACCCAACGTAGATATTCATAGACGTTACTAAAAAAATATGAAAAACTAACTATAATAAAATTTACATTTATTAACGAAAATACTTTTTTTATATTGAATGAAGAGTAAGTACCTACATTTATTTTTTAAACAAAGCATTAATTTATTAATTTATTTTTGCCGTTACGTAAAGAACATATATTTTTATGGCACGTATTTATTATTAAAATTGTACAACGTTAAATGACGCTATAAATATTTAAATAGTAAATTTTGTTACCAAATTTCGCAGTCATTATTTAAAATATTCACTCACTCCGCTGTGCCCACTCCACTCCATGTCTTACGGCCTGGCCACGGGGATCGGCGGTGCGAACGGCGATGCGGGAGGGAGGCGACCATTCGCGCGGGGCCGTTTGCAGGCCACGGACCAGTCACGTTTGCCGCCGGACCAGTAAGGAAGTTCGAAGCGAAATGTCTTTATCGAAATCATCTCGATATTGCTTGGAAAGTAATAGCTTTTGGTGCAAGACCTAATATTTGGAGAAATTGTGGAGAATTCCAAAGAAGTATGAGAAATTCAGAATATATCCAGAATTATTTTTTTGAGTATACCAGAATGAGTATTGAAACCTTCAATTATATTCTTATGAATATTTAACCAGAATTGGAGAAAAAAGTTAATGCAAATAGAATTTTAAGTGCCGCTGAAAAATTGTTTTTGAGATTAAGGTATATTAAATTAAGCTGTGGATGGCCAGACTTCCAAAAGCTGTCTAGCCAGTATTTCAGTAACAAAAACTCTGTATTCATTTTTCGCCGCGACCACGACTAAACTTATTTATTCCCTTCTCTATTCGCCGCGACTGCCGCTCGACTCCGTGGCTTGCACCGTACTGATTCATGCATTTGTTCGCTCGCCCGTCGTGACGTAGTCGCCCGCGGATTCGCTCGGTACATTTCGCCGGTCGCATCGTGGTCGCTGTTGCGCGTGCTTGATTAGTACATTGCTATGAGTTTATTTCAGTCGCTAGACGATCGCGGTTCGCACCGCGCGAATATTCGCGTCGGCGAATGTCCCGTGGCCAGGCTGTTAGCCTCCAGAAACTTACAGCGCTTTCTCTCCTGTGTCACCAAGTTTTTCTTTGATAATCAGTTCCTATCGAATTCATAGAATCTTCTACTTACTACGACACGTTAATTCTGTTCATATAAAAGAGTCTGTCCAGAGTAATTATAGTGTCTTTTTTTTAATGGCTCTGGCACGATTTGTGCATTAGCCAGCGTCAAGTATAGGATTTTTTTATAATTCGTGCTTGTCTTTAGAAATTCGACCGTGTCCTCCATGTACGGTTTCACCACTCGCCCGGTACCGCACAACCCTCCCAAAGGCCGAGAACAAATTTAAATTAAATTAAAACTTGCCTTCGAACCGGGAATCGAACCCGGTACCCCTCACCTAGCTGCCACTTAATAAGACAGCTAGGCTATGAGGCCCCCTATATAGTGTCTTTGGTTTACCCTTTACATTTAAAACCATCAAAACCTCCTTTATGGCTATAAACGAATACTAATCGAGACACAGATCACGTTTGCTACGTGAATATAATAAATTCGCTATATTTTATTTGAATTCGATTGTACAGGTTGGCATACGATACTTAAGCTTTCGCGTAGGTACCTTAAATCAATCAAATTGTTTAAATAACATTGATGGTTTAGTACCTAGTAGCTTCATACTGTTGTAAGTGTTGTTTGATGATTTGCTGTTTTAAAAGAGTACCGAGAGTTTTTTAATTTTTACGCCGGCTTTTTCTCGCGGCCTACACCCTCTGTCTTCTTTGCCGATGAGTAGGGATGCCTTCAAATTTAATGACGTAGAATAAGTGATACATGTATCTTATGTTCCATAATAAACATATTTTATTTTATTTTTTATTTTATACTAAATATAATAGACTTATCGAAATAGGCTAATAGGCTTAACGGAATAGAAGTTTAAAAATAGTTAATACTGTGAAACCAATTTTTTTATTATTCAACTAAAGGTAAATTACATAGACATTGTTAGTAAATAATGTGGTGTGATAAAAATATGTTATATGTTTTATATTACAGATAATGGCAGAAACATAAATTATATGTTACCAGCATACCAATGCAATCTAAAAGTAATTTATCTATTCAACACTCTGTAATAAATGGATAAATTTATCATAATTATCGTATTTGAATATTTTTGAGCTTAACTAAGTAAGTTTAAATTAATCTTTTACAAGCTTAAATTAAATTCAAACCTGGACAGAGGTCAAATTAATTTTTATGTTAATTTAACGGTAAAATATTCAGTTATATTTCTAGTTTGTGAGTGAAATTGCATTTGATGTGCGTTTTACTGCATTCATCCTGAGTAAATTGTCTTTGAATAAACGAACGAGTCAATTGTCAAATTCATACTCCAAATGAGGTCCCACTGTGGTGAAAAATATCTACCATTCTAGCAGCTTATAAAAGCTTTGATATTTTTAAAAGCATCTTTTTGTTATACAGTTTTGTATAAAAGAGACTTTTCTTAAAGTTATAAACGAATTACCGAACTTCTACCGGACGACCACCACCAGCACCAAATTGGATAATCTGTGGGCTTTCATGCTGGCATTGCGATACTTATTGAGCGAGGAAAGCTCCAGCTTCTTACCCCACCATTGGTATAATTTATTATTATATCTAGCATATTTTAGCAACGCAATATTTATAAGATACAATATTAAAACCGACATTCACAACTAAATGATAGTAAAATATGTTTTCGTAATAAGCTTTAATTAGTTTGAAGGCAGTAAAAAATGTTAAATATATCGTTTACCGTGTACTGGGCGCAAAACAGGACCATTAATAAAGTTAATTGCACTATTTATTTTATATTGAAGTTAAAGTCGTGATAACCTAGTTTTGTATGAAATTCGCACACGTTTAGTGACGCAACATAATTGTAATGATTAATTTTGTTGTTGAGAGTAGTGTTAGACTAGCTTGAGCGTGCGTGCGACTCTCATCCCTGAGGTTCTAACCCTGGCTGTATACTAATAGACTTTTAACACTCGCTGTTAAGAAGCTTCAGATCGCAACTGGAAGATTTCTGCAGTAAGATTGTGAAGTGCGCCAGTCACTGCAACAAAAGCGTAGCAGAGGCGAGACGACGGGCCCCCACTCGCTTGTGAATATAAAATAGAAATAATATTATATATATTTGTACAAAAGATTCGGGGAATGGATGTATATAGGGGAATTAGAGTACGGTGAATAAGAAAACATCGAGAGGACGCCGGCATGCTTTAGACACAAAAAGACGACGGCGTGTTTCGGTGATCACCTACTTGCTAGAAAAAACAAATGATTACGAAACGATACAAAAATCGGAGCCCCAAGGGGAGTGCCACTTTTTTTTATTTCGTTTATGAGAATATATACAAGATATCGTCCCTATATTACTTTAGTAATGAATTAACTTAAAAATTATTTAAAATATTATTTTACCATTATATTATAGCTAAAATGGCTATGTATTTCTAAAATATAAAAAATTTAAATGCTGTTAAAAGAAAATTCAAAGCTAAAATAAATAAAAATATGCAACAATTTGTAAGCTTACATTAAACAGGTACTACTTTAAAATTATCAATATAATATAACATATTTGTTGACGCTACTGTAGACCAGTAGTGGTTATGTCCTAACCAGACACTTGACGATAGTTTAACGGATTTTAGCCATTCAAATTTATTACTTACTTTTAGCGAGAACTTGCTTTACATGAACTCGTTTTAAAGTATGTACGAAATGTGCGTCTTTAAAAAACTAGCCCATGGCCGCAACTGCATGCATCAGCTAAAAAATCTTTACTATTTATCAATTAAAAGGATTTCACATAATTTATTTATTTAAGCCAAACATAATATATAAGATTAATTGCTAATAAAGTCACAGTATATGTAACGATATGATAGAGACAAAAAATATATGAAAACGCCTTATTTACCATAGCTTATAAAAGATGTTAAGACAATTAAATTTCTAAAATAGCCTTAATTTTGACAAAAGCCTCTCTGTCTCTTTTCATCACAGCAACCTAAGAAATAATGAGTATCAGGGTAAAAAGTGTAATATAAGCACGGGCAGGTCTTATTAAAGACAATTAATTTGTACAACACTTGATATTTAAGTTTGAAAAACATACGTATTCAAGAACTTTATACAGTAGAAATATCACAACATAAGAAATTAGAGAGAGTTACCAACTTAAAACAACTAAGATTGACAGATTGACAACATGAAAAACTACAATGGGTTATCATCGACGATTTATTAAAAAAAAATTTTAAATGCCAAATCGTAGTTTTGAAAAATTTGCTTTTCTTTTAATTTTTTCTGAATAAACAACATTCAAACATATTTTCCTCTGTTTCCAGGTACTTACGCGTAATCCAGGATGTTTCTTTAAAATCGTTCTAAAGTGTAAAGATTTCAAGTAAGTATAATTTTTTGGAATTTAACTAAGCCGAATGCTTAATAGTCTGAAAAGTATTTTTTCTCAATTCGTTTTTGAAAATATGACGTGAACTAACCATTTACTATTGATTTTTTTTTAAATATTAAAACACGTTGGACTTCATACTAAACACTGGCAGTGCGTTCTTACACTGACTGTTATCTTATTAATTTCTTCGTACATGGGCACATAAAACTTATGCGGTGATTTAAAATATAAAAACCGGAATATTTTGACCCAAAAGTCGACACTTTTGACAAACGGCACATACAGTAAAAAAAGCCTAAGCCTAACAAAAAAAAAACAACATCATAAAGTCACACTCACACACACACACATATATATAGCACGTAAACTCTTAAATGTATCTTGTAAAAATAATATTGTTTTGGTACAAGGCATATGGCAACGCATAACTATTTCAAAACGCAAAGTAAAAAATCGCGCAAACAAATTAACTTAATTTTTTACTAAGAAATCGATACATCTGCTTAACCTTTCACCAAGCAAGATCCAAAGAAAAAGCACCATCTGCAATCCAACATGCAATCATTATTCGTAATAACGTAAAGGCTGCATTGAAATACGAACTAGTTTTTATTGGGAGTAGTCATAAACGAAGGATGTCTCAAAATATATCAATATGTTTTTATTCTGTTTTGATTGGATTTTGTTATTTTTGTTCTGCATGGCGGTAATGATTTCTTCTAGATACATTTGTACGTTTTCATTGGTTTTTAAAGCATTAGAACGGCTAAGTAAACTAAAAACTTTGAAATTAACACATTTCCAAAGACATTGTCTAAGAAATTGCCAGTCATAAAAACTACTCAAATCAAAGCCAAATCGAAGCCAGCCAACAATCTGTGATCTCTCTATCATTATCCCTAACAACCACTACCCTTTTATAGCCTTAAGTCACCCCAATGACACCGTATAAAAGGACAAGGGTGTGACGAAAGGGCGGCCTTTTGGGTCACCCTGATTGTCACGCAATACACACTTTAGGCCACGTGTAAATTTGTTTAATTGGTTTGTCTACTCTGCATCATCGTTCTGAAATGAATTAATAAAAGTCCACCCTTACCGTAAGAGGTTACATATATAATATATTTTTCCATTATTAAATGTATTATTTTTATTTGTCGTGCATATAGACATTATAGAGGTAACGCCTAGCACATTATGTTGCCCTGGTACTTTTTTTTCGATATTTTCATATTATTATATATAAATAACTCTGTCATCATATATATATATATATTTCTACTAATTATTTTCAATAGTAGTAATAGTAGATTGATAAGTTGTTTTGATAAATATTATTTAACTATAAAAAAGATTATTTAAAGAATGAATTATTAGACTTCATAAAAAAGTATTAAAGAGTACTCCTCAAATTAGTCACACATTTCAAATAAAATAACTAAAATAGTATATAAAACAAATGAATGAAATAGTCTCTGGAAGCATTTTCTCACTGAATTACGAGGCCTATGTGAAGTACCAGCTCTCTGGTACTTGATTTAATTTAAATGTAATACACCACAGATAAGCTTAACAAGACAATTAAGTTTAATAATTCTGTCGCATGTTATAGTCTAATCAAGATAGTACACATGCAAGCGAATGTAGCTTACTAGAATGTAAAAAATGTGGAGACCGTGCGATAATTTGTATGGTTTTCATGCTGTTTTTCATGGAATTTTTGCTACAATTAACCTCGTATTATCAAATAAAAATATATTCAACCCCTCGACTAAGACGAAGTATTTATATGAAATTTAAAAAAAATATTAGAATAACTTATATTACTAACTCACTCGAACGGTGAAGGAAAACATCGTGAGGAAATCGACTTGCTTTACCAAAAAGTCTACGGCCTGTGTTAGGCACAGGAGGCATCCTATTTGTCTATTAGATTGACAAATGATCATGAAATAGATATAGAAATCTGAGGCCTAGACCTAAGAAAGTTGTAGCGCCACTCATTTATTTTAATATATTCCTTTTTTAAACAAAAATTAATTCTTTTATACGAAAACCACGAAATGTCACAATGTAAACAAAATTCACGCATTACACTAAATGAACTTAAATTATTCACGTGTGGTATTTTTGACGTGTTTGAAACGTCCATTACACTAATGGCTTCCATACAAAAATAACACACAACCTTCAGAAAACATTTGAATAATCGACCCGTGTAATTTGCTTTCAAAATCTGATAGGCAGACATGTTCAAGCGTTGCCATGGTTACCAAAGTAACAACAGTGTTATGACGCTTATAACTAACTATATTTTTACTAGTCTTTGTGAACAATTAGTTAGCGTTTCATGTTTAGTTATTATGTTGTGTTTTAGTTATTTATATGTGTGTGTACCTTTATAGACTTATTTGTATATATATACAAAATCATCAAGTCGTTTAAGAACTAGTAGTTGTACCACTATTGTTTAATAAAATAAGTTTATGTACCTTGTAGGCCGGATGTAATGTATTTGATCCCTTGGTGGATGGGACGGGCTTCGGTAATGGGATGCTACTTATGTGGCCACGTTTGACCCGACTTCCCTCGGACAAGCACAAAGCTGGCGCGGCCGCAGTGTAGGTGGAAAATAATAAACAGCTCAAATATAAGTCTTTCCTCCAACTTTGAATTTGTTATAGACTCTATATTTGTAGATAGTACCGGTGACCCCAGAGCAAGTGCTTTCCTCGCTCAACGAATTAGTATCAACGAGGAAATGCCAACATTGAAGGTACACTGCCACAGGAACAAAACATGTTAAAGTAATTTAAATTTGTCTATAACTATTTGTCGGGTAAGTTTAAGTCGAGACGTAAAGCTAAGACCATATGTCAAAAATGTATTGAATTTAATTATGAGTGTCTTAATTTCTCATAACTGAATTTGAAATGAATTGAAAAGGTTTTTAAAGAATTGCAACTGATAATTAAAAATTGGGGCTACTAGTAACTTATTTACTAAAACATAAAGTACAAGTATTTCCACTTTATAGAGACCTTTTTTAGATTGGAATTAATTAATTCGTACAATTTAACAAAACCGCGTAAATTTTAGAAACGGTGGCAAACAATAAGCAATGGACATTTGCGGTGTACCAAGTCGCAAAACTGTAAAAAATTGTGGGAACTAAACAGTACTTATTGGAATGGAAAATTGCTTAACAGTTGTTAATTAGCGGTTTATTGCGTTGGGAATACAAACCGAAATATTAAGAATGGTTAAATATAGTTGGCCTAGTGGCTTCGGCGTGCTCTAATCCCTGAGGTCGTAGGTTCGATCCCCGGCTTTGGACTTTCATTGTATGTGCGCATTTAACATTCGCTTGAACGGTTAATGAAAACATCGTGAGGAAACCGACTTGCAATATACCAAAAAAGTTTTCGTCACAGGAGGCATATACTACTTGCCTATTAGTTTGACACATGATCATGAAACAGATACAAACCTATTTACTTTGGATTTCGCGTGTAAATAAATAGATTTTTTTCATGTTAAGTAAACATATTATAACAGATATTCAAAAACGATTTGTATAAAATAATAAGGATTTTTTTAAATAGTATATTATTATTAAGATACGTTTAAAGCTCGATTGTTCCACTTATCATTTAAAGGACCACTATGATATAAGATCTGTTTTTTAAGTTAAATGAAAGTCGCTGTCCAGTCGTACAAAATCATGTAAAATTAATAAATAAATTCACGTTAATACAATGTTCTTGTAAGGGTAAAATTCAGAGCCGAGACCTACCGCTACTACTAACGTATTGACATGTGGATATCATAGTCCCTGCTAAGTTTCCACTCTGAATAAGACCTAAAACTTACCTGAAGACTGAATGTCTAATGAAGAACTATGCAACAACAATAGAGAAGAAACTACAGAAATCTTGGACTACCAAGGACTATGTTGGGCCTTGGCACTGGGAGAATTCACAGGAGTTATATTACCCGTGAATTTCCTGATGCCTCAGCCCAATGTGGTCCGGAACAACGAAGACTGAAGATAGAAGAGTCACATGAATATATAAAACGTCGTACGTCTTTTTGTTATATTATGCAAGAGGCTGTAGATCAGTATTTGCCAACCTGTTTGTGCGATGCCCCATCTTAGCAGTTCTGAAATTCTAATAGGTACATAGGGATATGTAACATACACAGTTTTTAATGTTAACATTTTAATTAAAAAGAAACTTAAATGATAGGCTTAGGAATAAATTACTAGGAAATTTGTTAACGAAACACAGTAAATTTTCAAAACAGATAATGTAAAACATCGCAATTCATCAATCCGTGAGATTAGCTTTTAACTGTACTTTTTTTGTATTATTCTAGATTAAGGTTCTATCTTTTTTATAAGGTTTGGTTATACACTCCTTGCACTTTACCCATCACATTTCTTTTTTTGTTTTCTTCCCTTACTAGGGTTGCCCGTTGCATTCCAATGGCACGAGGTTATCAATCAATTTGGGGCGTGGGCCAGACGATGGGTAACAGTGCTGTAGATTTTAAGTGGAGGCATCGTGTGAACGAGGAGGAACTGAACTGCTTTATCGCTAACAAGAGATCTCTTCCAGGCAACCCTAAATTAATTTGTTCTTAAAATGGAATAGTAGCGGTTACTTATAATTTGAGCATTGTTGTGACTTTAAAGTGTGCTTAAAAAGTATTTTGACTTGCTTTAATGTGAAAGAAAAGTTCGTGAGGAATACGCAGTATTTTAACAAAGGAAGCATCAGTCTGCCCCTTTTCCCTTAGGAAAGGACTTCGTTATTCTCTAGTAGAACATTGGAAAGCTTTCAGCTTCAGTTGGTTCAAAACTGTACCCTTTGCTGCAGTTTTAAATACATTTTAGAGAAGAAAATCAAGTCTTTATAACTAAAGAAATCACATCGCATATGATATTCAAACATTTTAATTGCTACTATCATTGATTGACTCCCATGGAATATCAATGGATAAGCTTCCTGAGTTTTTAAACCTCCCATATCGAGAGACGTAATTTACAAGATGTAGCGATATACAAAGACCACAGTGTAAGACAGTAGTGTAATTCTAAGCTCGCGATTTTAATGACTGTTGGGTTGGAAACTGTATCATAAAAACCTGTTGTTTGTTTTAAAATAATAGGGTTTTTGTCTGTACTCACACACAACTCATACACTACACATACGATTCAATTCTAAACATAATGGATTCACAACTGTACAGTAACTTCAAAGATATAATTGTAGGTATCCGCTTATTATCGCTTTTAATTCAGTATTTTCATTTTATGAATTACCAAAATAGAGCTTTTTTTAATAGAAAAAACAATCTTAGCGTTAAGGCCACTAACGCTCCTAGTAACAGGTGCTCATGGGCGGTGTGAGCTGCTAATAGCTGTAACATAGTTGTGTTTGCCTATCATACAATAAGGTAATTTTTTTATAGCGGGCAAGTGGGCAGGGGGCTCAATTATTGATGTTAAGATACTCATGGACACATTCTTGGCTTGCGAGTGCGTTGCCGGAATTTTAAGATCGGTACACTCTTGAAGAACCCTAAGTCGAAATGCGCGGTGGTGCGTGGTGCGCGGCAAAAAATGCCTTAAAACGCTACTATATAAGATTGCTACGTACTTATAAAGTATAAGACATTGGCTTCGTTTGATTTTTTCTACTCTTGTAACTTAACCCACACAAAGTCATTTAGTTGTCAGTTATTCTCGCATAAGTTCGTATTGTTGTAACGTGTCTCTGTGATCCGTACATAATCACAATTCTCTTAATTACTGTTACATAGTTACTTTTTCTTAACGATTGCGTTGTTATGTTAATACAGGCATTAACGTGATAAGTAAAAGTTTTGATTTTTTCAACTATTGCTATTTAAACAGTAAACTTATCTATTAGACTTCGTTTTATAATTTTAAGTACTTTAGTAATCAAGTGTACTTTTGAAAGGAATAAGACAATCTACAAGTAAAAAGAAATAGAATATGCGTGAAGTTCGTATGCCAAGAATTTTGAATGACCATAATGACATTTGTCATTTACCTTTTAAACAAATAAAGGAGTTTTAATTATTTTTTCAAAGAAATTTAGCAATGCTTTTTGAATTATATATAATCAGAAGTGATTTAAATTGAATATTTAAACCAATACTAATTAATATTTGTGAAAAACTGTGCTCATCAACCTTCCTAAGTGCTTCATTACAATTGAGGTTAACTATCAGTTTGTATTATTATTATCGAGTAATGTTTTGATTAAAAAAATTACCACATTGTTTAATCAAAACGTAATTTTTCTCTAGCAAATATAAGGACAAGAGACAAAAAACAATTGATGAATCAGTGTAAGTGCACTAAATTCATAACAAAAAAAGAGTTGTCATCTTATCGCTGTGAAACATCAAAAACTGGAGGTGGAACAAAGCCAAACTATTTTTAATAATGCCAAAGAAGTATAACTTCTTACGCGCGTACATAAGTACACGCACCCTTTTTTTTACAAACGTACCTACTCATACATTGGCGTTGCGTAGAGATGTGGGGTCACTCTGCATCTTCTACAGCATTTACTATGGAGAGTGTTCTAAGGAGTTGTTGCAGCTGAATTTCATCATCGGACGTTATGGCAGTAACGAAATCCTATATATATATATATATATAAGCGTTTTTGAGGCAGTTTTTGCTGCACACCACCATTATGAGGAACCAGCCGCTCATATCATTTAAATCAGATATTCAAACACGGATTTAAAACCTGCAAAGTAGACACTCAAAAATCGCCCACCCACAGATGAAACTTATTAAAGATGTGTTACAAATCGAATATTATCAGAAAACTTTGTGGTATAAGCTTTATCGAACCCTCTCAATGTTTTGCTTTTATGATAGGTAATCAAATAATCCTGCGTTATCATAAGCAAACATATTAAACAATAGCTTCAAAACTTAAACGGTTTCCGTCAATCTACCTTATCTATAATAAAGATAGGACAGTCTCACATCATTGTCTGTATCAAACAAAAACACCGGGTAATGACACTTTAACTGATGCTTGTGTGAACTAATTGTTGTATGTTTAAGAACCTTGCTTATGAAAATACTAAATCTTAATTGTCATTGATATTATAAATTTATACAATTACTTTTTTCTTTTTTTTGCTAGGCGCCAATTTAGTTTGGCGCCAATACCACAGATTATAAAAAACATAGAACCCTTTCGATTGATCTTCGACCACAGAACATATCGATTAATTAAAAGATCTCATACGCTATTATTTCTGTAAGCGTGTTAAAAAATTGATTTAGCATTGAAATTATTATATAGTGTATTTTAAATGAAATATTGGTTGATGTCGTATGTACTGTACTTTTAGTAAAGATTTTGCAACAATTTTATAAACTGTTTGTATACGTTTAAACACATATCTTTCATAGATTTTTCATTCATTAAAAACATAATATTCAGATGACATATATTGGTACTTCCGTTTATTTCCAAATACACCCATGGCGCGATGCTTAAAACCCTTTTAAGAACCTGTGAAAGAGACCTCTAATAAGATATTTGCGATTGCTACAGTCCTAATAATTACTTTTTGTTGTTTTATCTTGATATGAAAGAATTAAAAGTATATGAACAAATAAAATGACGTTTTTTTTTCTGATAATAACAAAATACAGATTACTCCAATCCGGCAACTATTTACACCTAAATCATTGCTATACACAGAAGAAAACAACAATATTAAACAGAAATCAATTAAAA
The DNA here is from genome assembly GCA_905332375.1 of Pieris macdunnoughi. Taxonomy (NCBI): domain Eukaryota; kingdom Metazoa; phylum Arthropoda; class Insecta; order Lepidoptera; family Pieridae; genus Pieris; species Pieris macdunnoughi. The sequence continues at coordinate 10,104,949 of CAJOBZ010000002.1, forward strand.
TACGAGTATTTACAAATAGACCATTTCTTGCAGTATAGGAACTGACATGAATAAGACCTTTTGTCAATTCACTGACAGTTAATAATCTGTTAATCTGTGCAGTTAATTTACTAAGCTACAAACAAAACAAAGCTACAAACTTACATTATTAGGTATATATTGTATATTCGAACATTCAGTTCTATTAAACTAAAACAAAACCTTATCGTTCTTAAAATCACATTGAAATAACAATTATAATACACTTTACAGAGTCAAATCATTTAATACAGAAGTTTTAAATAATATAAGCGTATTTTTTCCATTTAAAACGCCCTCGGGTTAAACTACAGTTTAGGATACCTTTCTTAGAAGTGGTATCAATTTGACCCGTGCCAAATAATATGCAATTTAGACCATTCTTGGTAGCCGTTGATGATTAATCAAACTAATCACCGAAGTGATTTGCATTTTGAGTGAGTAATTTTGAATGTCCTCTTCCCTGTAGATCGCAAGGTCTTAAGCAATTTCAGTAGTCTAGAATTGATAAACAAAAATAACTATAATATAAAATAAGTTCCTTAGAATCCTACTAATATAAACGTGAAAGTTTGTAAGTATGGATGGATGTTTGTTACTCTTTCACGTAAAAACTGAATGGATTTTAATGAAACTTTACAATAATATAGCCTATACATCAGAATAACACATAAACTACATTTTATGAAGATATTGTGTGAATTGTCCAAAATATCAAGTAGGAAAAATCTACCATCTGCGAGGTATTCTGGCGTGCGCTGCCAAAACCGCTAGAGTTACACAATTACACATAATATGATAAAAAAGTTTATCTTAAATATTCCAACAAAAAAGCCCGTCACGTTATATATCTATGTCTTGTGTGTAAGCCATTATAGACAAAATAGTGGACCATAACTACTATAAAAATTTATAATTTATTTCAAATGCACATTTGGTAATAATAAATTCATTCCCAAATAAAAAAAAAGATATTATTATCGCTTTTGGTATTCAAAGTAGATAAAATGTCTTTCACGCTACATCATTTCCTGCGCAGACGAAGTCGCAGGCATCAGCTAGTCTTATATAAAAGAAAATAGAAATTTTTTCCCTACCCTACGAAGTTTTTGATGGCGATTTTAGTGAATGACTTTTAGAACTTCGTAGGGATTTCGCTTTAATCGAATTTGGTTTGAAGATAATAAATAACGAAATGGAAAGCGCATATGGAGAGATTATGAGATACGTTCAGGGCAACTATCACCGCTGCCGGAAATAACAGTTTTGCTGTGTATTCGACGCGCACAGACCAGCGTTAACAAACTCATATTCCCCTTGCTCTCGCAGCTTAATAGAGTCGGGAAGACAGTCAAGAAGACTGTTAGCCGAAAAGAGATAAGTGTATAGGGACTACCTCCAGTATGATTTTAATTTTTTTTTAGAAAAGATTAATGGATAACAAAATGTTTTCTGGTAATTTTATAAAAAAAACACTGAAATGATATTGTGTAATGTGTAATGATGTTGTGTAATTTAGCAATAAAATAGCTGTAAGTAAAAAACATTTTGTATGGCAATCAAGGTTTATAATAATTTACCAGAAACATTCAAGGGTCTTCCTACTAGAGTTTTTAAAAATCGACTTATCGACTGGCGTAAAACATAATATTTACTATTAATTTGATAACGTAATATATTTTAGTAATGTGATGATGTAGTGATAAAATAATATAAGAATTGACTATAATGGTATTACTCGTAATGTAATTGTAATTCTATTCTACCTTTTAAGACACATTTGCACGCCATTATGTGTAGCAGAATATGCGAACTTTGTACCAGCATAACATTTTTGTATTATATTCTTATAAACAAATCTTAATAAGGTATATTTTTCGTTTCAATGAGATATAATAATGATATTTAAATAGTTTATTTAAAGAAATAAATTAAACCTTACAAAGATAGGCTCAACTGAAATTTTAAATGTTTTCTTTTTACAATAATTAATACGCAAACGGATGCGAGTAAAGATGAACGAAGATTGAAAGTCATATTTTTGTTATCAAACACACGGATCACTAGTTCACCACTCTTTCATACTTCCTAGCGAAAATAATTTTATTTTTAATAGTGAGGAATATTTTGTAGCTTGTAATATTCTTTTTAATGCGTAAATTTTGTATGTTAAATAATTATAATACCATTTGACTTCCTGGTGGACAGAAAAACTACAAACTTTTATGAAACTTAAATAATTGTCTATAGAAGTGACCTAGGTCACTTTATATTGATTAGTCAAGTAAATTTGTGTTCATATTCTTTAAACGTTTTGTAAGAATATGAAATAAACGGCGCAAATAATAAGAGTATTTCACAGATTAGGGCACATGCTAATTAAAGATTTAAGTTGGCGCCTGGTAGATAGTACCGGTGACCCCAGAGCTAATGCTTTCCTCGCTCAACGAATAAGTATTGTAATACAGCGAGGAAATGCTGCCACCGTTAAAGGCCACAGGGACAAAACATTTTACATTTGTTTTAATTTATTTTTATATTAATTTTTATTATTACTATGTAGGTTAGGAAATTTGTAAATACTGTGTATTTGATTGTAATAATACATAAAAACTTTAGAAAATAAAATAGATACAAAACTGTAATGATTTGAGGTTATAACTTGACGATTAAAAACATTTTAACGACGCCTCCATTTCTGCCAAATTTATATCTACCGTACATCTAGTGTAGCCCTAAATAGACAATTTTATATCTGTCGGAAAAATGGCAGCTGACACTCACACCATTGCTCCTACATTAATAATAAAAATTATGATATTACTACAGACTATCAAATAGCCTATTAATTTGTAGATCTATTAATATTGGCATAAATAAACCACAGATCAGTTTTGAATTAATCTGACTTTGACATTATTAAATTATAATGACAATGGCAGCTGATACTAGCGCCATTGTTCCGACATATCTATTCAGAAATTTTCATTATATGGTTATTGTTTCTTGTATTCATCACTCAAACCTCGAGTTCTAAGATTTAACGTAAACATATGTATTTTAAAAACCTATTATTAATCTATTAAGTAACAGAAACGGCGAATCGCTTACGGCAAATAACGATTCCAACTGCTGCGTTAACTCGAAGTTGTTCGCCGGTCTTTATGCCTGTGTGTAACAGCGTCCTTGCGTGCGCTCACCGCGCGGCGTTCCCGTCTATAATTAGGTGCCTGTGCTAAGCATGGGCTACTGATAATTCACCTATTACACATAGTGTTGGGATAAATGTATCGATATATCAATCAGAGCAATTAGCATGGCAATACAGCGAGGAAATGCTGCCAGCGTTAAAGGTACACTACCACAGGGTCTAAACTTTTTAAATTCGTTAAAATTTTCTTTTTATTAATTTTTCATTATTTTTATTATTTCTATGTAGGTTAAGAAAATTTATTTTAAATTACTGTATATTTGATTCTTAAACTAATAAACGTTACATAAAAAAATCAGAGCAAATGTTTACTGATATTTTTCTTTTATAATATATATCTATGCTTCTTTTAAGTAAATGCTTCTATAAGTATGATGAAATATTGCTTTTAATAGTTCGTTGAGTGAACTGACAAAAGGTCTGTTTCATGTCAGTTCCTATACTGTAAGAAATAGTGTTATTTTAATCTATTATTGTTTAATGTTGAGTTGTTTTTTTATGTGTATGTATTGTTTGGTACGTGATATAAATTTAAATAGTGGCCGCATAATCTGGTTTAGCTTATTTTGTTAAATATTGTTCAGGAAATATAACTGAAAAGTTTTGTTATTCGGATATACGCTTAATTATGAGCGCTTTGAATACTTTTAGTAGTTTTTTTAAATGGAATTTGATCCATAATATAATAGTTCTAGTTCTCAAAATCATCGATACATAAGGAAATCACTACTGCTACCGTGGGCAATTAGGCTTAGCGTGTACACTTCATAATACTTAGCCACCGGCTATTTTGTTACATTTATATTGCGTTTATATTTCTGTTGAGTTCCGTTTAGCATCTGGCAACTAACAAATAATATATTGCAAATGTCCGCGAGGAAAAATTACGCAAACAGTATGGTGAAATTGTTACTACAGTGCCTTATTAATATAAAGAGAAATGCTTTAAATATATATCTTCATTTATTCGTATTAAAAATGTTAATCTCATTAAAAACATACATGTCGCTTATATGGCACCATCGTATGCTGTTAATACATAAGAGTCTACCAAAAAACTTTGCAGGCGTATTCGAAACAGGTCCACTGCTACTATTTCCCGTATCTCAGGAGGCAAGCTATTGTAACTCGCCCCGAAATAGGTTATATTTTTGCGACCGTATTCGGTTCTGATTTTAGGTATATGTATGTAGTATGTACATAATAATATTATTAGTGTTATGCCCGAGACTTGAGCGGTGTTGGCCTAGTGGCTTCAGCGTGCAACTCTCATCCCTGAGATGGTAGGTTCGATCCCCGGCTGTGCACCAATGGACTTTCTTTCTATCTGTGCATTTAACATTCGCTCGAATGGTGAAGGAAAACATCGTGAGGAAACCGGCTTGCCTTAGACCCAAAAAGTCAACGGCGTGCGTCAGGCACAAAAGGCTGATTACCTACTTGCCTATTAGATTACCAAATGATAATAAGAATCCCAGACCTAAAGAGGTTGTAGCGCCATTGATTATTATTATTAATATGGGAGACACACAAACACAAGTAGCCTTTCGAAAATTCTCCGGATGTTTTAACCGGCACCAATGGACCTTCTATGTGTGCATTTAACACTCGTACAGTGAAGGAAAACGTTGTGATAAAACCATGCTTTATACCCAAAAAGTCAGGAACAGAACTGACACTACTAGAAAATACCAACCTTGAAACGTTTTGAAAGTTTTTTTTTAATGTAAAAAACCGAGAAACCAAATTGTTCACAATTTTAACTGATTAAAAATAAAGGGGAAAATTTTGACGTTTTTTTGTATTAGATGGGTGTGAATATCAAAGGTTATTCCATCAATACAATGAAGGAACATAAGTTATACATGACGAATTATTTATATAAATAATAATTTAGCCATAATTTTGGAAGCTCCTTTGCGAGTTCGACTCATAGCAAACACAAATTTATTAAGGCACGTACATATCGATGTGTTGTTTCCAAGTAAGGTTTTGTTTTAGTGTTATGCCTAGAAACATAGTTCAAACAGCTTCTTTAATTGGTGTTTTATAAGTAACTTGAGATTACACAATGTACACTTATGAACGTCAAAAAATAAATATACATTAAATGCTTCTAATTTTACATTTACTGCTGTTCTCAAATCAAGGGCGTAGAACGGAAGAGAAGAACTGGCAATACACTCTCCGCCACTCTTTTTTGTTTTACACAATGTTTGTAAGGAGCTGCAACCATTACACCATTATATTGACACTTAAATTATTACTTTCTATACCTTGACATTCTTTACTAAATTTACTGTTTCATTGAATAATAAAATTAAGCATAACTTCGGTAGCATTATTTTCTTTCTTTTTTTGCGACTGAGGGGCAAACTAGCTGATGTGGTCTCTGGCAGAATGACCAGCGCTGTGGAACATTCTGCTCCTCAACATAATGCTGAGCCATGGCCTTTTACAGCTACAGCACACACGCATTACACCCTTGAAACGAACCGAATGGGAAAAGGGATTTTTTTTTAAATATATCTCTCATTCTATTTTTTTTTTCATTTTTTTCTTTTATTATTGTTATTTTGTGTGTTTGTGTGCGTGTTTTTGTTTGTAATAAATTATATGTCATATGTCTAATGTCATTCTAGAAGAATAACGAAGTATGTTATATAGACGTACAATATAACACTCCTTTTTTGTTTTTGAAAGCAAATCTAAACTTCCCCAGTTCTATCGTGTCGTGACTAACGTCCATTAGGTGTTTCCGCAAACCCCACCCCACCCTGGCATTTGCCGCGCCTTCACCGAATTTTATTTTAGCTCGTATTGATTTAATGAACTTTCAGACTTGTTTAGTTTTACGAAGGGGTAGATTAGGGGTACGCCAAGCTTTTGAATCGTTTCTATTGTTCTATTAATAACAGTGAAATCGCTGTATAGCGTTTAGAAATCACGCATAGTTTCTGCTTTATTTTGTAAATTTTAGGGTTGGGACAAACGAGAATAAAGTGCCACCATTGACACATGCAACACCGAATTTTATAGGTACTCAGCGGGCCTTAAGGTATGGTACCTACGCTCTTTTCTTGAAAGCCAAATACCATCTACATTGGCACTCGAACTCCCAGCTTCATACTACACTCTTAATAGGGACCTGAACTTTTTCTCTTTTTATTACAACAAACTTTTTCTTTTTTTGTGTCTAAGGCGCAAACTACTTTTGGCAGAATGACCAGCGCTGTGGAACACGTCTACTCCACAGCATAATGCTGAGCCAGGGCCAGTTACAACCACAACACACACATTACACACTTAAAATATATCTTCCTTTTTGTTTTTATATTTATCTTTTTTATATTTATCTTTTTTTTATTTATCTTTTTTTATTATTATTATTATTATTATTACTGTGTTTCTGTGTGTGTGTTTCGTTAGTAATAAATGTGATGTCTATGTCAATAGCGATACCCGACCTTTTTGTATGCAACTTCGATGTAGTAGTAGAGATATCCGTACAATTGCTGTTGCCTTGGACCTTGGGACCTTGGGTACAAAAACTCATTATAGTGATCGGGATTTGTGACCCTATTGCGGTTGGAGTTACAAAGTAAGGGCCCTGGTTCAATAAATGGTGGTGCGCCATTTCCTTTAAAAGCTCAATAAATGTTTTATAATAAAAATACATTTTTATAGAAATAGACATAGAACACATACACACCCTGATGTACATATACACCATCACACACTCTTAGTTAAATGTATTGTATAATTTTTAATGTTTTTTTTCCTTTCGTAAATGTTTGAACCTTTTTGTACATATTACGTATACTTTAGCTAATTCTTTAGTATAATTGTTTTTTGTTATATATAATTTATATTAGCAGTAGAACCGCGAGACAAATAAATAGCTAAGTCATTCTGTGAGGGCGTGACATATAAGAACCTATTCGTAGTATAATAGTACTTAGTACTAAAGATAAAAGTTATATACCGAGAGTTTTATATGTATTAAGTAGAAATCTTTACAACCAGCAAATATGCTGGAAATACAGTAAATTACATTTAAACGGCAATAAAAATAAGTCAATTCGTGAAAAAGCGTGCATCCAATTTCAATTTAATGATCTATTTACGAACATTTCCTTCAATAAAGATTTCCATTAAAATGCAGTTACATGCAAACTAGTTACGAACTGCAACTATGCAGCCCCGATTTCCTGATAATGTTCGCGTGCCTGGCGCCACCCGCCCCTAAATTGTGCAAACTTATGCAACCCCTGTTTGTTTGGTCGTTGGTTGCCTAGCAACGCATTTCTTTTGACCTATTACGTTGTTACCTTCTATTGTATATTACAAGCGAAAATAAAATCAGGATTATAGACAGCCTTGGCTCGTACATATAGCTCGGTGTAATCCGGCTCGAAGGACCAAAATGTACCTGGGTCATCGGTGTGAAGAATTTTGTTACTCTATATCAACGACTCGCGTACAAAAATATAATATAAGCGGAATAATGAAATGTTAGTTGCTATGTATGTAACGGATGAATGCATAACAGTAGAAGAGAGTGCCTACGTTTGGCTACACTTTCGGGGAGAAACTCTGACGATTTAGGGAATCGCCATGCTTATTACTTATTTATAAGAAAGCCTGAGTGAGCAAAATGCATACAGCTTTGGCTCGTATAGATAGCTTTGCACTTTGAGTATTGACACGTGTGTTAAATACTACATGTTCCGTAATAGTAAACTAAGACCGTGCTCTTTTCAATTTTATTTTATGGTTGGATATTGTTTTTTTCGTTACAATATTCTTCGTTTTCGTTAAGCGCTCCTAATTATAATTACTTTTACTATTTACAATTAAATATATACAAATATATTGGACATTTTATTAATTTTGTAAAAGGAAGTTTAAGTTCCGTGTCTTTGGATACATCTTTGCTGTATGAGTGTAAATTTTTTATTAAAGATGGGATTTTTACATGCTTTGTATTAGCTTCACCTATGATATATGTATGTATGACTATTAGTTATATTTTATTAACAGATAGCCACTCGTTTTGAACCCAAATAGGCACCTGTCAAGTATGACAATGCATTAATCAGCAAAAAAAAAAAAAAAAAAATATAAAAAAAAAAAAACTAAGCTTAAAGCCGTCAAACTAAAAAGTGTAGCGATGATGCAAAAATGATCCCGACTCTAATGTTGAGTTTTTTACTAATATCGACAGACACTGGAAGCGACGATCTAAATCGCCCCTATTGTGGTTGTGACCCCGACTTAAATGTTGAATTAATAAAATCACTTTACAGATATTGGATATTATCGAACTCATTGGGTATGAAGCTTGTTATTGGCGCAGGCATCAAACAGCCAGTATAAGAAATATTTTCCTAAAAGGTCCGCTTTTATGAGGTCATTGGTAAAGGTCACAATATTGATTTTGGGGGAGGGAACTAATTATTTTTATACGAAGTTTCACACGCGTTCAGCATATAAGTACCTAATTAAAATATTGTAGATTTGAAATACATTTTGAATACTTAGTTTTTATATCTTAATCATTTGTAATCTCGAACAAATCTTCTTTAATTGACAAATATTTTATACAACGTAGTTTGAATATCTTCGAGACTTTTTCATATAACTTCGCCAAGTTTATTCAAGCGCGTGGTTGAGGGTCACATATGCTACTTAAATCCAAGGATTCTAAGATTCTGAGACAACACTTGACATCCTTTGATACTTGATTATAGTTTGAGTACTATTCTAAAACATAAGAGCAGTGTTGGTATGTGGCTTAAGGGTGCGACTCTCATCCCTGAAATCAAGGGTTCGATACCCGGCTGAGCACAAATGGACTTTCTGTCTATGTGCCCATTTAATATTCGCTCGAACGGTGAAGGAAAACATCGCGTGGTAAAATTCGGCGTTCATCAAGCACTGAATCACCCACTTGCCAATTAGATTGACAAATAATCATGAAACAGATACAGAAATCTGAGGCCCAGACCTAAGGAGGTTTGAGAGCCACTGATTTATTTGTCATTCTAAATCATGAGCCAGAGCCCATCGCCTTAGACACAATCTCTATTTGAGTATTGTCAAATGTCAAACCTTGATGAGAAAAAATTGGTTACTAAGTTCAAAAAAGTAATTTTAATATCATATTAATTTTAACTATATTTAATATATATAACATATTGTTTTTTAAAATTAATTTAATGGAATGGGACCACAATAAAAGTCGATATAAGTTACCTCACATACATTTATATGTTATTAATTTAAGTAATATTCAATAGGTGGAAATATGGAGGCTTCCTCATCAGATTACAGCGATGAAGAGGTGGGGGTGCTAGCTCGTGGTCAGAAATTATGGGTGAGAGGGGTCCGGTCTCACACCACTTGTGCTGATATCGTCAGGGCCTTACAAGATACTCCTGAAGGTGAGAAAAGCCATTTATCTATGAAAATACAATACACATGTCCATTCCTGGTCGAAGTTTTCATGATAATAAAATAAGATTTGTTTGCCACCTCTGGTGCGAGGCCGGAATGAAACCTATTTCATGGCATTTATAGTGAAATATTAAGAGAAATAATCGCAGTATTTGTTTGTACTACGGCTAAGAAAAAATATAGAAATGTTTCCCGTTACTATATAAACGTCAAAACTGTTACAATGAATGATTCAAATGCAACGATACCTATTAAATAATTATAATTATTATTACAGCCAGTTGCTTGAGCGAACCAGGCGAGTGGGTTCTAGCTGAGCGATGGAGGGGAGTGGAACGACCTTTACCACCAGATGTGCCCGTGCTGCATGTGTTGGCTGCGTGGGGAGATGCTAGGCATGAAGTAAGATTCTTATATTATCTTAACATTCTACCCATTTACAGATTTCTAAGTGCAATAATAGCATGTTTGCCAAATACCAACATGTTCTTTAAGTACCACTATAGGACTGGAGTACGGCTTATAAATTATAGTTACTGTAATATAAATGAGCAATGATGGCCTATTGACTTCAGCGTGAGACTCCCATCCCTGAGGTCGTAGGATCGATCCCCAACTGTGCATCAATGGACTCCGCCGGGGATCACCAACGGACTATTTAACATTGAGAACGGTGAAGGAAAACGTAATGAGGAAACAAAAAGTCAACGGCATGTGTCAGGCACAGAAGGCTGATTTTACCTATAAGAGTGACAGAGGATCACGAAACAGATACAGAAATCTAAGTACCTAAAATAGTATTTTTATACTAAATAAATAAAACCCTAATAATACCTAAATATATGTTTCATTGAAGTAAGTGATATCCAAAAACAATATCATTTATTTATTTATTAACACTGCGTTGCATACAGAAATAGTTATTGAATGAAAATAACCTTAGCCTTATCGCTTTCGAGCAGTCTCTTCCAGGCAAAAATACTTTAATGATTTATTATATTTCTAAGATGGTGGAGTATTATCTTGTTATACTCCTGTTAATATAAGTTTATTTATTACAGGTTCGTCTATCTCTTCGAAGATTGTCCAGCGGTGGAGAAGATGATTCTGGAAGAGACAGCGACGCTGGTAGTCGCAGTAGGACGAGAAGACGACGGAAAGGTCATAGAGCAGCAACTCCTCCACCGAGAGCTAAGAGTGAAGAGCCAGCAGCGAGACTCGTGTCTGTGATACAGCATCAGAGTAGGACGATACACCAGCAACTTGATAAGCTTAGGTAAAAACTACTTAAGATTTACATACATATACGATAGCTTCCAAACTTATATATTAGTTATCTTAAAAGTCTACTTCTTTCATTTTATTCAATGTCAAAAAAAAATTGATTTAAATAACCGATCTAGCTTTGTTTAGAGGATAGTTAAATTAGTTTGTAATAATACAAAATACCTATCTAATTCCAAACCTTAGAACCTTGTTTCACGATTCAACGTTTTTATTCGCATCTCTATTATTAAGTAAATTATTAGTTTCAATTGCAGACTTATTGCGTATTTCAATGACAATACAAATTGTTATGGTTAATTTGAAATAAACTCATGACTACTAAGTTAATATTAGTTGATGACTATTAGGTAATTGCATGTATAATGTTCAACAAACATCATTATTTAAATGAATCACTTCACAAACGAGCGTAAGCAAATATATAAATTTGTCTGCTTAGTTTCGATAACAGATCAAACTATTATTTATTACAGGGAGCAGGAAAAACTAATCGATCAATTAGAAGACCAAACACACAAAAGTAGAATGGAGAAGCATGGAACAAATTATCTGCTGGAATCATATCTGAGAGATCTCGGGAGGTGCAGTGAGGTAAATGATAGCCAAGCTGCCAACAGTGACAGCGGTGTGGGAGTTGGCAGTGGCACGCCACCAAGAAGACACACAAAACACAAATCCAGAAGAGAACGACACTTAATGAGAGAGCACTATTTTACTAAAGAACTTACAGATATCTGCCAAGTAAATTCCGAAAGATTGATCCAAACGAACACAGACACAGATTCAGAAGCATCAGCTGACGAACTAACCAAAATAAGAGAAGAAATCGAACTTCTTGAAAAGCTCGCGATTATAAACAAAAGACTACACCGCGAAGAGGAACTAGTGGTTCGGTTAACAGCGAAGGTAAAACGATATACAGACGAAAACAAGGCAAATAGCTGTGAAAACGTATCACAAGTGACAATGCTAATTGACAAAATAGAGGAAGATCTAGCAAAAACAGCCCAAGAAATGCAAGATAACACTAAAGAGTTGGAAAGAACTGAAAGTGAATTGGAATATAGAATGAAATTGTTAGATGAATTAACCTTACAATTGGAAGAAGAAGAGTTACAAAATACTATTTTGGAAAGACAACTGAATGAGGCATCAAGTCGACAGCCGATAGCGTTGCAAGAAAGTTACATACCTGTTTTGGATCAAAGCCAGCCCGTTTTCACGTACACAGGGAACGGATATGTATTAGATACTCTTGTATGACACAACCTATACACATAAATGTTAACAATAAGAGCCTTGATTCTCCTAATTTGATTTCGATAGTGTTAGCCTATAACATTGCTTTTGAGCTTTTTAGCTTTATCCTATATTCAAAGATAAACTATTCGAGACAATTAACTTTTACCTGAAGATGTCATAAATTAATTCTGACAGATACGATTGCAACTTGTAACAAAATCCTCACTGTGAAGTATCAAAATAAAATTTGTACTTGACAAAATATGGTTAATCCACTTTTAATCATTTCTTCAGTCATAAGTTGCCAGCTCTATCGAAGCAAAATATGAGAAGTGAGGTCATTCTTTAAACTAATAGTTTGAAATTTCTGTCTTCAAAAAATATATAGAAATATTTCTTTCTTAATTAGTTCATGTGCATATGTATAGTATTTTGTTGTTATTCCAAAGATATATTTGAAATTACCATAAGTTAGCTTCCGCGTGATCGAAGTCCAAAATTCTCGAGATTTAGTTTTATATAAATGGTGCTAAGATTTGTATATAGTTAAGTTTTGTATATTTATATATTGTCCCATACCAAAAAATGTACAACAGGACCACCAATATCGATTGTAATAAGTTAGACCTAGTCAAATTGGTAATATGACAATAAGTAATCTACAAGTTTGTATTCATAAAATATGAAATAAAATCATAAATAAAGCTGACACAGGATAAAAAAAATTGAAATCTACCTTTCAAGTACCTTTACCTAAAAAAATAAGTACGTTTTCCTTTGACGTACTTATCACATATTTTAACATGGCAACCCAGCTGGGATACTAATGACTTAACAATCAGCCATGAAGATGTGTTGCAATACAATTTATCAATCACTGTTACACTAGTTTGACAGTCACTGAAACCAAAATTGTTAAGACATGATAACCTGTCATTAGCATCATACCACTGCCCTTCACCCGTTAGGGTTCTATGTACATGAACCAGTCGTAATCGCTACGAGGCGTAGTCGTTGTACAACTGGTTTTTATATTGAACCCGGACGTAAATTATTGATGCTTTATACTGAACTCCTGTTACCTTTATAATTTGTTAATATGTTATTTTAATTATGAGAGATTAAATAAATCAAATCACAGTATGCATTTAATTTACAAAACCTTTTGAAATCCAAAACGAAAGGATGGCGCTTTCGTTTGACAGTAACAAAAAAATATAAGTCCTCTTTAGCATAGAATATGAACATATTTTGTAGCAACATGTATCGAAATTGAAATGAAAGGCAGAATTATACTTTTCCTAATTTCGATGTATTTTGGTTACTAAATTTATGCATAGACAATTAAATTTGGTTACTAAATTTATGCATAGACAATATGCAGACATTTTTGGAAACAAACACCGCCGCACCATATAACAAAACGCAAACCCATATATAAGCAACCCAAAACTCGCACTTTCTTCGCCCAACGCTTTTTCTCCTTCCGAGGCCCTTTCATCTTTAACCACTTCCTTAAAAATAAAATTATCACTAATTTCAATGTCCTTATATAAAACGTTACGATGCGGGGCGGGGTTTGAATTACGCGTTATTGTTAATATTATTTTCGACTTTCCAGTACTTTACACCACATAATGGTAACTTTTAGGTATAAAGAGTCACTAGATGGTCAAGAAACGTTATACTATACTTGGGTACAGAAAAATGTTACGGCGCGTTACATGGGGGGGGAATCAATAATCTCCAAAAATTGCGTAACGTAATACTTGAACGCTCCCTTACATACATTTACTAAACAACTCAAACAATATCTCGTTAACCTGTCATATGCTGATACTGAAAATATTCTTATTGTGCAAAAAAAAAAAAAAAACGTGTAGAAATCATTAATATAATTTATAAAACACTCAAAAGTCAAAAGGCTGGCTGGCTGCCCACAACACAGGGAATCCTAGTGTGGGGGGCCAGTGCACTTTACTTAATCTAAATATCCTGTATAATAAAGTATTTTTTCTTTCTATCCACAAACTTCAGAGGCGCCTTTCAAAAATGTTCAAAATAAGAATTTTTTTCATCAAATATCTTTTTGGGTCTAAGGCAAGCCGGTTTCCTCACAATGTTTTCCTTAACCGTCCCAGCATGTTAAATGCGCACAAAGACAGAAAGTACAGCCGAGGCTCGAACCTATGACCTTAGGGATGAGAGTCGCACGCTGAAGCTACTAAGCCAACACTGCTTTAAGATTTTATATTCTTATGCACAAAATATATAATAAAATCTAAAGCTTTAATCTTTTAGTTAATAAAGGGCGGTAAGTACAGTATAAAAAAATCAATTAAAAATGTATGCATTTAATTAAAAAGAATTACACAAGATACATATTATTAGCCCCGGCCAGCATTCAGAAATATAAACGTAAATATTTGTAGTACAAGCAAGACTGCCTATTTCATTTTGTTAGAATAAAATTGGTATGTTAGATCCAAAAACTATTTTTAAAAAATAAATTTTTATATTAATATTTAACACTGATTGCGAAATACTTTTTGTCTCTTTCCGTCCTATCGTTTGTATAATGTGATGGAAAGAGAACTGTGTATAATAATGGGACTACACCGATTTAGTTTTGAATGGGGTGTTACACACAGATAATTAATTTATTAACTTATACCATTAAATTACGCAGCAATAGGTCCGAACACTGGCCGAGACCACCCTTTCCAACAGCATAGAAAAGAGGGTAGAACCACAATTGTGGCATATTTGTGGGTAGGAGGACAATACGGCATCAGGTCTTCAATCTTGTCATCCCTTCCCACGGTTTCCAGTCTTGAACTTACTGGGTGTCCATCGCCTGCTGAAAAATTAGTATAAATGAATTTGTGAATAATTAAAGTAGCTTTAAATAAAATAATAATTTAATATTTTAATCAAATAATTTGATATAGAAGTGGATTTTTTATGTTACAGGAGGCAAGTGGGTTGCCGGCCTTTTAAGAATTGGCCTTATGTCAAAATCCAATACGTTTTTGACAAACGGGAGTCACACTTGGCGCTAAGTCTCGTGAATTACCCATAGCAAGTAACGAAGCTAAGATATAACCGGATATTTGCATGTTATCCCACATAGTTAGTTATTGACAAACTCATTAGAGAGTTCCTTATCAATTACCAGATAGCAATTTGAATTTATAAATAATATTAACATGATAACAAATCCAAAATAAGAAATACAATGTCTTAATAATATAATAAGCAAAATAATGAATAATCATAATATTATAATTATTTTTAATATATATTTTTAAAACAGTTTGTTAAACAAAGTGTTTGTTATAATTTTTATGGGCACCAATTATCAAACAGCTCACTATATACTACTTACAAATTGAAGTAACACAATTTTTTTAAACAAATATGTTAATTACGAAATACTGCAAGCCATTCTAAACACTTTGAAGTTTTCAAGTCGTAAGACATCGACTCCGTGGCGCAACGGTAGCGCGTCTGACTCCAGATCAGAAGGTTGCGTGTTCAAATCACGTCGGGGTCAATTGGATATTTTTGTTTTTTTTTAATACAAATTTTAATAAAATATACGACTTTATATATAATTTACTGTTACGATCTCCAATAAAATAATCTAAAGTTGATGGCGAAAAATTTTTACATACTAATGTTACAAGTTGCTAATCAAGTGATTCCGGAATATACTTAGACCAATTATAATTTAAACAAATACTAGCCAAACCTAATCTAAACCACTCCAGCATTGTCTAATATTAAGTGCTCTTTCTATCCGTCAAATTGTATTTACGCTGTGATGGAAAGAGACATATACTTAAAACGGTGCAATTATATTAAAATATTTTGGAAATCAATATACCTTTATTAATTTAGAAAAATATATAATAACTAGTGGACCCCACAGACGTTGTCCTGCATGATATTTAAAGCGATTAGGATATTAAGCAAAGTATGAAAGTACCGACTGCAGTGCCATCTGCCGGGCTGATTTGTGAATCTAAACCATTCCCAGATCCCCTTGAACACACACAAAAAATTTCATCAAAATCGGTCCAGTCGTTTGAGAGGAGTTCAGTCACATACACACGCACAGAAGAAATATATATATTAAGATTTTACTCAGGGATGAAGCATTCTATTAGTGAAAGAATAAACAAAATTACAACTTCACAATATTAGAAGATAAATAAAATATATAGTACAAAACTTCGCCGGGTCATAATAGCTTATCTTTCTGCAGGTCAATGGTCACTATTATTCACTTAAGATCCTCTGAATAGTACATTCATTGCCCCGCGTTCGTCGCAAGCGTTCGCGATGTACTCTATTTACCTTATCATTTGTTTATTCTCATACACAACTGCCATCAATCTAAATTATTTAGACCCAGTGGTATTGCAAACAAAAACATCACCCAACATACAAAAGAAGGCTGCGGAAGCAATAATTCAAAAATATTTAAATAATGTGAACGTGATTATAAGTCCAGTTCTCTTCGTTCATAATAAGGACGTGTTCGTACTTCGGACTGTTAATGGACAACTTCAAATAAAGGCCAGTACCGGAGTAGCTGCCGTATGGGGTTTCAATTACTACTTGAAGAAATACTGCAAGAGCCAAATAGCATGGCAAGTACAGAATGTTCAAATTCCAGATCCTCTCCCCGAAGTGGATGAAACGGTTGTCGCTAACGACCGATTCAGATATTATCAGAACGTATGTACAGCATCGTACAGTTTTGTTTGGTGGAAATCCGAATGGTCCACACACGTGGAATGGATGGCGTTGAACGGAATCAACCTAGCATTGGCACCGATCGCCCAGGAAGCGGCCTGGTCTAGCATTTACAAAGCAATAGGAATGACTGATGACGAAATCAATGAACACTTCACTGGACCAGCGTTCCTGTCCTGGCTGAGAATGGGCAACGTCCACGGTTGGGGTGGTCCATTATTCAAATCCTGGCACAACGTTCAAAAGATGAGTCAGGATTTAGTGGTTAGTCAAATGCAAAGTCTTGGCATGATACCGATACTTCCAGCATTCAACGGACACGTCCCACGGGCGTTTAGTCGAATATATCCAAACTCCACATTCTACTCAGTAAACACGTGGAATAAATTCAACGATGACTACTGTTGCAACTTATTCCTTAGCCCATTTGATCCAGTCTTCAAAAGTATTGGAAAAATGTATCTAAGGAAGGTTACCGAGGAATTGGGTACGGGTAATATATACTCAGCCGACCCCTTCAACGAGATCAAGATTGAACCCTGGTCTACAATATTAGTGCAGCAGACTGCGAAGGCTATTTATAACACTCTAATAGAACAGGACGAGAATGCTGTTTGGATGATACAGAATTGGATGTTCGTACATAATCCGCTATTATGGCCAGTTGATAGAGTCAAGGCTTTCCTTACATCAGTGCCAAATGGAAGAATGTTGGTGCTGGACCTACAGTCGGAGCAGTGGCCACAATATGATTTATACAAAATGTATTATGGTCAACCATTTATTTGGTGCATGTTGCACAATTTTGGAGGCACCCTTGGCATGTTTGGTAACATTCAGACAATAAATAAAGACGTTTACGAAGTCAGGAAAAGGATTAACAGCACTATGATAGGAATGGGACTAACGCCAGAAGGGATTAACCAAAACTATGTCGTGTACGACTTAATGTTAGAGACAGCTTGGCGCGAATCACCTATCAATGATTTGAATCAATGGGTTGCAGATTACGCAGAAAGAAGATATGCCTGCAACACAACTGCTACCGCCTGGAGATATTTGTTTAAAAGTGTTTACAATTTCGATGGTTTAAACAAAATAAGGGGAAAGTACGTGATAACACGTCGACCGAGTTTTAAAATACGCCCCTGGGCTTGGTATAAAAGCAAAGATCTTCTCTATGCTTTAAAGAACTTGGTCCTTACAAATAACGATAACTGTCAAGGGGGCTTCGACCACGACCTGGTAGATGTGGCCCGTCAACTTTTACAATACAGAATAGATCAACTCTACCTAAATGTAGTAAATGACCGATACACCAATTCCTGGACATTTAATTCATCGATTACCCGATTCTTGGACGCTATGAAAGACATGGGGGATGTTTTAGCAACGCAAAAAGATTTTTCATTGCTAAACTGGCTACAGAGCGCAAAAAGTTTAGCAGATAATGACGGGGAGTCGTATTTGTACGATGTGAATGCCAGAAATCAGATTACACTATGGGGTCCAAACGGTGAGATATCAGATTACGCATGTAAACAATGGGCAGAAATGGTTTATTACTACTATAGACCCCGATGGGCAATGTTTTTGGAAATTGCGTTTGATGCCAAGCTTCGAAACGAGACGTTTGACGAGAAAAGCGCACAGCGAGCTGTTAGGTCCTCTGTGGAAGAGCCATTCCTTCGATTAAATATAGCGAGTCCGTCGTCAAACAATCCGCGTGTAACAGCGCTGAACGTTTATGAGAAATGGGGATATGTGTCAGATGTAGAAGATCTTCCTATGAACGTAATAAAGCGAGACCCAGAGAGAAGAACCACGTTAGCTGATATTGATGATGAAGATGATGCTATGGACTACACGCCGTCTGTTGTTATGTGGCATTCTACTACACAAATGAATTAAAAAACACTTATTATAAATGTAATTTCTAAGGGAAAATATTTAAATTGTTGCATAAATGATTAGTAGCTATTAATAAAATTGTCATAAATAATTTCAATAAGATAGCATGTTATAATATAGTCTAACCTCAATAAATGGACTAATCCAACACAAAAAGAGTTTCTATTTCAAACCCATTGTTCCAAAGTTTTTGAAGTGAACACTTCTTTAGCATTATTGTGATTTGAAAGTCGATGAAACGAAAAAGTGACAGACATAAATTCATAAGATTTAACATGGGAGAAAATGAGACAGGAAGCATTATACAGAGAATAAACCTTCAATTGTGTGTATTTGATCATTTTCTTAATTAAAAAAAAACAGATGTGCAAAAAATTTAATAAGAGATTATTTTATTCAATTATAAAATTAGATGAAATTTGTCAATTTCATTTACATATAATTAATTATAAAAACTTTTTTAAGGTAAAAACTTCTTACTACACTAATTTAAAGTTATAAATGTATATATACTATAATGTAAATGCTTCCTATCTCATTTTTTCCTACGTTAAATCTTATGAACTTATGTGTCTGTCTCTTTTTACTGTCGCTTTTTTGTTTCATCGACTTTCAAACTTTAATTTTATTTTTAATATTTTTTATAAAAATTAAAGGTAAATTTAAAAATTACAATTTAAAATAAAGAAAAGTGTAATACATTTAATAAGGTAGTGGAACAAAGTCTAATTTACATATTATTGATTATAAAAACATTTTTAGTCAATGTAGTTTTTATCAAAATTAATAATTGACATTAAACTTAAAAATTTAAATTTCACTCGTCTCATTACCTTGAAACCGAAATTTTTGAAAATCTCACTTCTACCACGTATGAATTTCAAACATGTTTTTCTTTTAGATTCCGCAATATTTTTTATCGATTTTTCGGTTTGATTAATCGAATCGTGATGTTATTCATAGCCTATTACTTGCTTTATGCTTTACATTAATGAAAGAACTTTTAAAATCTTTCAAAATTAATCAATTACAAGCAATTATTTTCTTTTTAAAACATAATATTTTCGCTCTCATTTATTTGTTTAAGTCTATAAACAATTAGTTGTATATGAATTATTGCAATTCTTACTTGTGCCTGGGGGTCTTCCCCCGAAGGTGCAGCGTCTCCAGTGGCTGTTCCTCCACGCCTTTCTTCTCCTTCGACCAGCGCCAGGAAACGACTCAACTCCGCTTCATCAGCCACTCGAAGAACTGTTTTAGGCCCGACAATAGCGATCGATACATTCTGGAATTTAAGAAAAAGTTGAAGAACTTTGCATAGATATAAAATAGCTTTTGTTCACAATCATATATATTTACACTGCTTATGTGTGATTGACGACCCCAGTAGCGTGGCAAGAGGCTATAATTTCCCCGAAAATTTTAAAATTTTAAATAAATCCCCGTTATCAAAGACGTTGCGCCTACTGAATGCTGTCTCCGACACTATCGACATATTTACATGTTCGCAGAGTGATTTCACAGTAGCGATATTGTGTATATTATGTGTTTAATATTATATATATATGTACCTACTTTATTATATTTTATTTAATGTTTCACGACATTATCGTATTGGCATAGTCTGTAAGGATAATGTATGTATTTCTGTAATAAATAAATAATGCTGTCTACACCGCAAAGAACTACTATAACTGCTTTATCTATTTATCTATCTAAATCTATTTTATATAGATAATTTTTTTGCTAAATATTTCAATTTTTTTCATGTTTTAGAATTTATATCTTAGTAAATAATTAGATGTGTTAACCAAATGATAGGAATCGTTGCACACTTCAAGCATTTAGTTTTTTCCAAACTCATTCACTTTTATTCTCATTTCTAATAATGTCCAAAAAGTGACTATGAATTGAAGTGTCACTTAGACTTATGAACATTGTACAAATCCTAAGTCTTGATAGACACGGTTGAAAGAGAGGAGCAGTCTCAATGGAGATTTTGCTCTGAACGCCTAACAGCTCCCAATGATAAAGACTTAAAAAAAAAAAAATTAGACTTATGAAACCTTAAATAAGCCAAATAAGTTTTTCTTACCGTTGCAACCCCACTACTCCTAATTATTAGCTCAAATTTTAAATGATTAAATTCAGTTGTTACCCAGCTTCAAACAAAGTGTATCATTTAACATATATCTGTACATATCTACAACAAACGCCACCAAACTTAACTTTCTTTTATTGCAAACTAGCAAAACTAGAAAGACCAGCAAAAATTTTGACAAGGTTTGTTTTAACAAGGTCAACATTCTCAGGGAGTATCTTCCAAAGAAGTATCTTGATAACTTATGGTTTTCAGTACTTTGTATGGTGTTAAGTTTTAATTAATGATCTCAAAGATGCTAAGGTTAAGTTTATGATGTTAAATTGATAGTATATTTATTTTAAATTCACACATTAAAATAAATATACTATCAATTTAACATCATAAACTTACTTATTAAGCAAATTAACAAGCAGCCTGTTAATATAAATCTGTATAAAGTTCGTTTTTATACATAAAAATGTCAAAAAGTTTTATTTATGTACCTTAGTATTTAAATCAACTTCATTGGGCAGTGTATCCCTCAAGGCCCTAAGACCATGAGCAACCAAGTCCTGCAGATCACAATCATGGAATGAAGTGAGGTGCTTCTCAAGATATGTCCTTGCTGACTGAGATCTAGCACCAATAGCCATTGCACGGCAGTCAAAGAAATTTGCTGATGGGCATGTCTGGTATATATGCGGCCCTTGGTCCTGCAATGTTATAATAATCATAAGTATCAGAAAATAGTTTATATAATCTCATTCGGTAATATTCTAACTATGAAATGAAATACAGACTTTTATTGCCATATTTTATATACATACTTCTTTAAGAAAATTTAAAAATTAAAGCATTATTCTCCTAACAATGCTTTAAAATAACTTTTTAATTATTAAAGTACAATGTGTCCCGACCAAGGAGGTTTCAATTCAATCTGTGGTGAGCGAATTGTTCGCGCAACACGCTGGTTCCGAGCCAATAGACCAATAACATACTTTCCATTGGCGCTATTTCGTACATACGAATTTGAATAATAATTAGTTGCATAAAACTTTAGTACCAAAAATGTCAAGCAACACCAACAATACCGATGAAAATTTAACTCGATGAAGTCTTTTGCCAGAAAAATCAAGAAACCGTACAACAAATGTTACCAAGACTTTATGACTTGGAAACCTATAGCCATGAGATTAAATAAAGTAGTGTATGCAACTGCATATAATTAGGTATTAAAACACTCGTGCAATCTTATATTGAAACTACACTCATGTTTTAATACCCTCTATTATATGAAAGTTGCATAAACTACTATTTTAGTCAAGTGATTTGCTTTAAATGTGGTCAAAATTATCTATATATATTTTTTTTTTATGTCAGCTTTAGTAAAATTTAAAGGCTGTTGCAGGGCCTATAAGAAAACAAATGAAATGTAAAATAGAAGCACTGCTTTTACTGAGAAGATCTTCAGATTTCTATTCTTTCAATTTATTTTAATTAATAAACAAAAAGAATATTACTCACATCATATCCAGCTACAAGGAGTCCAACTCCTAATGGTCTTTTATCATATCGCTGAGTGCATATTTGCATCTTGTTACCAACCATACCAATAAGTCTGCCAACTGGCATTGGTGCATCATGTGCATAACGATAATTAAGACACTCTGTGCGCATGTATCGGCTGTAACATTACAGTATTAAATTATATTAAGCAAACTTCTGTATTTCAATTGTAATCAATAATTAAATATGCATTGTGTAAAATATACTTCTTTCCTGGGAATTCAAGACAATCCAAGTAATGGAGAGGCATTGTGACAGACATATTACTGCATTTGTATTACCAAACTATTTCCTTTAAAGGGAATAAGATTATAAGCCTATATACAACTACAAAATACTTTTTTTGTTTTTTTTACCCTTAGTTTATTTAACCTTACTTTCTGCCCTATAAGATTTAAGATTGTGACAAATATTTTTTGATTACATGGTTTAGAATATTATCTACCTTAACATTCTTGCATCTGCAGTTAGGCCAGACATACAGATACCAATATGATCATCAATGGGAATAATTTTTTTTTGATAAGCTGATAGCTCACTCACTGCTCTTTTGAGAGCTATTAATACAGCAAACTGCTTATTTTTCAGTGCAACTGTTGCTGAACCCAGTTTAACTGCCTCCATAGCATACTCCACTTGATGAAGACGACCCTGTGGGCTCCACACTGTGACGTCACTGTCATATTGGTTGCGAAACTGGAATAAAATAGAATAATATCAAGTTTTGCTAAGTGTATTCGGTTTGTTTGGTTATGTTTTATTTCCCGGCAACATAATGTATTTTTGTAAGCTATTCGTACCACCTATACCTCTTCGTAATAAAATTAAAGTACTTTTTAATGCTTATACCTTTGATATTAACAATTTATTACCAGGATTATATCAAGAAAGCGCCAATGACATTGCAATTTTAAATTTAGTTTTGCTATTAAATACAACTAAAACAGTTATTTCTTTTGGGTAAAACTTAAAAACAAGGAAGCAAAAACTAACCATTTTATAGTTTAGAAGTAAATAGATTTACAGTAAAACCACCGAAAACAATTTAACTTTAGGGAAGCCTTTGGAACCTAAGATGATTTTAAAAATTTTGTCTTCTGATTGCTGTTAGTTGTCAGTTGCCAATTTCAAGTTGTCAAATGAAAGAAATAGTTCACAGTATTAAACAGATTCGATTAACTAGCTATATTCTGTGTGACCCTACATCGATATTTTAATTCTTATGAAAACTATATTTCGATAAAAGGGTGAACGATTGATAGGGGTTAGAATATTAGACATCAGTCTAATTCAATAAATGACATAGAATAGATTGCAATTATCAAATACAATATTACTGTTCTGCAGTGCCTGTTTTTAATACGTAAATCGTAGCAAATAACAGACAGAATAACTTGTCGTTTATCGGAGAGCTGCCGGCTAAGAGTGCCGGAAATATCACATTTGATGTTTCCTAAACGCAAAACAAACAATTTACTCGACGTACGTACAGTAAACTGTATAGAAAAAAGTATAATTGTTGTTGTTTGATACTTAAAACTCTTTATTTGTGAGTTTTGTAAGTTAAATCTCATAATACTATCTAACGGTCGGTAAAGTTAGTTTCATATTTTAAAATCTATTCAACGAAAGGTAAACCAAAGGAATTTTATAAATAAATAGGGAGCAATTTGTATCGTAATACAAGATCAGTTTTCCGCCCATTTCACTAACAAAATCCATAAGAATTTATCTTACGATGTTATTTGAAGCTTGTTATTGTTGGAAGGTCATGGTGCTGTCCACATACAATTGTCTATGATGCACTGCATTTAAATTTCGAATATCTTTATTTTATTTTTACATGTGCGGTGTCATTTAATTTAGTTCATATATTTTCTCATACAAGTAAACACAATGTTTTCAAGTATTATTTGCATTTTAATTAATTCCTAGCCACTAGACCACCCTATCAGTTATCGTATACGCAATAGAGACCCACAATATTATCTTTTATTTATATCGTGATTATTTACATCATTTAGTAAATACTTTAGCTAAGTAGAACCTAGCTGAAAATAGTTATTACAATGACACATACTTATCTAAGAATATGAATAATATATATTATATTTATTCTACACAGATGAAGTCGCAGACCTTATCTCCTAAGTAGATAATATAAATAACAAGACGGTGTGATTATCCTAACTACCTTTGACAGATCCGTTTATGTTGACGATAATCTGATTCGCTATTTAGGTAATTTGACATTTTACCTTTTAAATATGGAATGAATATTATCTTAATGCAAATGTCAAACTGAGAAAAATCAATCCAGTTTAAAATATATTTGCCACCAAGAGATACTTTCAGGGCTGAGTTTAGTCAATACAATCATAGCAATGTTCAAAAATGCTTTTTAATTTTCTGTTTGTTTTTAGGAAGTTCCGACATTTAAGCACACCTCAGTCGTGTCAGACATTGTTCATATCAGGGTAACGGTTATGGAATAAATAGATCAAGTGCTTGCTTTATAAATCTAATATATAAAATTCTCGTGTCGCGGTGTTTGTGGTTAAACTCCTCCGAAACGGCTAGACCGATTCTCATGAAATGTGTGCATATTGGGTATGTCCGAGAATCGGACAACATCTGTTTTTTATCCCCCTAAATGTATAGGGTAGTCCACCCCTAAATTTAATTTAAAATAATTTTTATTTTTAAATTTTTTTTATGATACATCATTAAAAATACATACAACTCCTAATTTTCACACCTCTATGATCAACCCCTATTTTTTTATTATAAATGATATACATGGCAAAACGACGTTTGCCGGATCAGCTAGTAGCCCTATGGCGCGTCTAAACGGGCCATGTTTTGTGCAATTGATGGCTGAACACTGTCCGGCAACATTGCAAACAATAGCAGCCACACTATGCAATATTGCAGTAATGTCCCGGCCATATAGCCAAACATTTTTGTATAGCCACATATGGCCGATTTGCCCCGATAGGTGGCCGGACGATCGCTAGGCTATGAATTCAACTAATATTGAATTTTTTTTTTATCACTCCTTTTTATGGTAGTTATCCTTTCTAGCACATACTTTGCTTTGAGTGAAGTGTCCTGTGTTATTTTTGGATCGTATTTTCTTAGATTATACGTAAAAATACTACTTTTGAATTCTATTTGAAAATTTATATCAAGACTTATTTCTAGACTCAAATTGTCTAAGTTTCACGCCTATTTAAGTAAGGTCGAATCCACAATCTCTTCATTCTTTTCTTTAAAACAATAACTTGCGAAAGTTATTTGTCAATTTTGCCGGTTTGTGTACCGTTTAGAGTCTGCATATGCCATACTATGCAACAATTGCCCAGCATAGATTGTTGGCCATCACTGATTAGAATATTTTTGTATGGCCGGCAATTAGTGGCCAACAGTGCAGCCATCAATTAGCAAAACATGGCCCTTTAGACGCGCCATTATAAAAAGCCCTGCCTAAATTAAGCCAAAAAAAAACATTTGTCATCAGAGTCCGCGATAAGGGCGATGTTCAGAGTCGAAACTTACGGGAGTCACACTTAGAGCTAAGTCTCATCCCTGAATCTTACCTTGACACCAGATGAAATAATACTCTTTATGTTTCCATACCTTCTTTGCCGATGAGCAGGGATGTCTGCGATACTAATTTAATGACGTGGAATAAGTGTATCTTATATTCCATAATAAACATATTTTTTTACTAATCCTTGATTCCATACTGTCAAGTTGTGCATAGTTGGCGTAACAAAGACCCGGTGGAATATTGGATACTTTTAGACTTGTTAGAAACTAAATGTAATGGTTTTTGATTCTTTGTTAAATACCAAACAAATTATTTTAAAGTCAAAGTCAAAGTCAAAGTCAAATCGTTTATTTCAATTAGACCATCTAAAATGGCACTTTTGAACGTCAAAAAAAAAAAATATATATAAAGATGATTCTAGTTGCCCCTTCCAAAAGGTAGTTTCGTGTGGAGAAGAATGGGCAAGAAACTCCACACTTACTCTTTTAAAATAGGTTTACAATATTTTGTTACATTTGTTAAATAATTATATGTGAAGACAATGTACTCTTAGAATAAACTACTATACTAAAAAAGTTAGTATACATGTTCCTCACATATTTACAAATATCGAAACCTTAGAATATTAACATTAAAGAGTAATAAAAATATTAAAAAAACACAACAAAACAGTGTGTGAGATACAAAAAAAAATAATTACATTTGTAGCATTATATAAATTAAAAAAAAAAATAATAACAAAAATTAACATATTTTTTTTTAGCAAAAAATCAGCAACCAATTTGATTTTGTCCAGGCTATAGAGCCAATCATAGGATTGTCCTATGGAGCAGGACCAGCATGTTTCCAAGCATTCTTATCTTGAATATAATCATCTAATTTGTAATATGCTTGTTTACAAAGTGTACTTTTAATAAAACATTTAAATTTTCGTTCATTTAGTTTTAAAATGTCACAAGGTATTTTATTGTAATATTTCACACAGTACCCCATAAATGAATTTTGAACTTTGGCTAATCTGAAAGATGGTTGAGCTATTTTATCTTTATTTCTAGTACTAAAATTATGTCTTTCATTTATTTTACTAAAAAGATGTAGATTCTTTCTTACATACATAATATTTTCATAAATGAATTGGCAAGGTACTGTCATAATATTAATCTTTTTAAATAGTTCCCTGAGAGATTCGCAACGACGTAGATTATAAATGGCTCTGACCGCTCTCTTTAAAATCTGCTTTCCAATTGTTTACTTCGGGTATATTGTTACTAGCAGTTCTATGTTTTTACCTTATTTAATACCCTCAGAAATAAAGAGTTATTGTTGTGTTTGCATTATTTTTATCTTGTCCAGACATAAAAATAACGAAATGCACTCAACATCAAATTGCTAATAGAAGATAGTAAGTTAATTTAAATGTTAATTTTGTTGTAAAATGCAAAAGTTTATGTAAAATTTCAATGCATAAAGTTAAAGGAATGTTCATAATTGAACATTTTTATTTATCTGACTTTAACGGACCTTATATGTTGAAGGGTAGTTATTTATTAATTTAAAAAAAATACAGAAATGTATGTGATTCTTCTTCTTGTTGTGCCTCTCCACTACTGGTAGGCGGTCAGCTTGTCATACTTCTTCTTATTCTTCGCCAAGCGTATCAGCTGTTCTACGCGGGCCACTCCCGTCCATTCTGATGATGATGTATGTACCTACTGGTAGAACACAAATTGGTATAAATGACACATATTTATAACATGTATTTGTCACGGCAGCCCATCCTCGTGGTTTCGTGACTAAATACAGACATCGCCCGGAGGTCCGCTTGGAGGGGTTACCGGATTTCTTTTTTTTATAGAATAAAAGGGGGGGGGGAAAAAGCCTATACCCAAAAAAGCAGTCATTGCAGCCAATTTTCCAAATCCAAGAAGTGTTTAAAAAGACGAAGCATGGATTCAATTTATTGTGGCTGGTCATACTGACGGATGACGCCTGACGATGATTACCCTAAACAAGTGTTGGAACAGAATTTGTTTGTACCATTTAACTGATTGTTATATCACTGTGATCTCCAACCCACAATAACTTAACTAAACTAACTACACATTGACAGTAAAATAATGAAAATAAAACAGCTGTATAAATACACAAGACGCATTTTAGTTAAAATGGTAAATTTGTGGAATCACTTCTCCACCTTAAAACAGCTCCAATTTTTTTTCTACCATGTGTGCCATGCAATAATGTGGTGGCGCATGTTCTTTAACCCTAAAAATTTAATTTAATTTGATGATTTAAATAATTTAAATCATCAATATTTGTGAAAAGTATGAAGGACGGTACAAATTTTTGGCTTTAACCTAACCTAACGTCTTATTTTCAAACTCAAAATATCTTTGAATATGAACGATGAACGTCAAAAAAGAAGTTAAAATAATTGTAAATTTACATTTACTACCAGTTTGCAAGTCAAGGGCGTAGAGCGGGCAAGAAGAACTGGCAACAAACTTTCTGCCACTCTTTTTAATCGCTAAGTTTTGAGTGATACAAATTGTTTGAACTGGAGCAAATCAATCCCAAGGATTAGGATCGTTTAAGTATTCGTCAAATTTTTAAAAAAGCTTTATTGATTAATTTACGTTTAACGAGGGATATTATGTAGTACTCTCAGTAAGGAGGCGCATGCATGGCTTTGGACCCCTTAATTTGAGGATGAGGATATTACATGCATGATGTAAATGATATTGTCTCAGTTCCTTGTGGGTCGAAGTACTATATACAAGTCATAAAGAACAATAGAAAAACAATAGCCCCGTGATTCAATAATTTTACCAAAACATATTAGACATAGGTATAACATTTATTAATAACACCCAGCATCCAGCACCCAGTAACGTACCCCTGATTATATAGATTTATAATACGTGTAAGTGTTTCATTTCGAGCATAGCTTGTACTAAGATATATATATGACACAACTCATTATGACGAATCAAATGATCGGGTACATTTTGATAGGGTGGACTAGCAGCTAGGAATTAATTAAAATGCAAAATAAATCTTGAAAACATTGTTTTCTTGTATGAGAAAATATATTAGACATTATATTAAAATTGACACCGCACATCTGAAAATAAAATAAAAACAATCCAAATTCAAATACATTATATGTGGACAGCATATAATGCATTTGAATTTGGCTGTGACTAGTAAAAATAAGTTCCTATATTTAATTTATCTTAATGCAAAATTTCGATGGGGTCTTAAAATGGGACAAGACGTCTATACGTCTTGGAGTTCGTCCAAAAACGTAGATTTCTATGAATGAACGTCCTACGCATTTTCTTTTAGCCAGTATAACCTGTGGTAAACTAGTTTACGTAGACAATATACGTCATCCGTCGAATTAAATATAGTGGATATAGAAAAGGGAAAAGAAAAACCAATATAATATATGTATATAATTTTTTTTAAGTTTAATTTCATTTTTCCTACACAGTAAACGATGTGAATTTATATGTAAGAATATTTTTGCATTTGTTAATGTAACCTATTATTTTTTTAAAGCATTATTGATACATATAGACACAAATTTGTTGCTAATTCGAGTATTCTTTTCAAATTTGTTGCTTGAACTCTGGGAAAAGTTTTTAAGGAGAGAAAAACCTAAAAACTGTTTTATTAAGAAGTGAACAGTGTCTATGGGGTAGCATAGCAAAATGTTGGTATGTAGGTGAAAAGGTAGTCTAAGTAATGAAATTATATTAGGGAGAAACGAAGTTCGCGGGGGCAGGTAGTTGGTAATATAAATGTGTACTAAAACTTTACAATAACCAAATACCATGACAAATAAATAAGCTATTTGATAAAATATGATGAACGTTTCTTCGAAGTCGAAGGCTAACGGTACTTTCATACTTTATTTACAGAGCTGATGCTTATCAGATTTCCAGTTGCATAACGAGACATCGTTTGTCATCGTATAAAAATATATATAATTCCAACTGTACATATGTGTGCACTAGTTTAGTTAGAATATAAGAAGTGCAACACAAAAGGTTGCTTTCAAAAACTGCATTAATAAGAAGTCATTTGTCTACTGAGGTAAATAATAACACACACAGGCATACGGGCAGGAGGCTCACCGGTGAATGTTGTGTGTATGAAGTTGATATTTGACAGCGTCTTGAGTTACCAATATGGACCTGTAACCGTTCAAACCCCGGCAAGTGCAGAATGTCTTAGGCTCAAAAATACGAGGACGGAATGTAAAATCAATTAACAATAACAAAAATGTTATACCAATTCCTAGGCGCTGTAATTTTAGTTTAAGTTGGCGCTATATTATTTTATATTTCTGCAAAGCCATTCAATCAATACGTTGAATATTGTCCCGATCTTATAAACGACATGTGTTATAAATTATGATGGCAATGATCTAAATCTAACGCAACAAATCTTTATTTAGCCTAATTATAATTTACACAATACAACTTTGAATGGATTAAGGAACAAATTAGACGTAAGTTATGATAAGTATTCATCAAAACATGAACTATATACTATACGATATACTTGTTAAATGTACAGGAATTTATTTCTATAAATTAATATTTGTTTAACTTAATATAACAAAACATTTTTACGTTTACCCTTTTCTAGAAAGAATTGAAGAATGCAAGTAAATTTAATTATTCTTAGTGATGTTCTTAATTGTATTGTTGCACCTTCAATCTACGGGCCACCATCTCTACGGTGACAACATACTTGAATGGCGCTAACAAAGCATTCCCAATGCTCAATTTATATATATATGATATCCTTAGGGTGTTTGGGCATTGGTTAGACTGTTCTACCTTTTAGATTTGAAGCATAATATCCTTCCTCTATCGTGTACTGTACATAAAGTAATATCATATCATGTTAGATGTAAGAATAATTACATTTCAATTTTATTTTTTATCACCAATAGTTATATTAAATTCAAACTATTAAGGTCAAAATCAAACCTTATTATTTATGTAAGTGTAAAACAAAAAACTTGGCGATTAAAAAGAGTGGCGGAGAGTTTATTGCCAGTTCTTTTCTTCCGTTCTACGCCCTTGATTTGAGAACTGGCACAACATTTAGAAGCATTTAATATGTATTTCTTATTTGACGTTCATAAGTTTACATTGTGTTACCTATAATATGAATAAATGATTTTGACTTTATTTATACACATTTATTGATTCAAATATACAGTATTTACAATATTCTTAACGTACATAGTAATAATAATAATTAAAAATTGATAAATAGAAACTAAAATAAATTTTAACAGTTTGGTAGTGTACCTCTAATGCTGGCAGCGTTTCCTCGCTGTATTGCGATACTTATTCGTTAAGCGAGAAAAACCTCAACGCTCTCTCTCTCTCTCTTAAGCCTAATTATAATTAAAATATAAAAAACATTACTAATGTTTTTTATACTAATTTCCGCCCAAGCTTTGCCTTACAATTTATTGCGTCCTCTTCATCAATAAAATCATTATATTTCTTACATGTGACCATAAATGTGTTTGTCTATATTGAATCAACTTAATATTAATATATGGATGAAACAATGTTTTGTTTTTGATATTCAGAATAAGCTTTGGATTTTCACGCGGTTTTCACAAATCGATTAAGCTTTGCCTACAGTGTACATTTTTATATCTTTGACATCAAAACGCGCCTGGAATTAAATCACGATCTTGTTAAATTAACAAAGACTCAAAATTTGATATCAATTCCCAACACTTTGGTAAGCCAAATGTGTCAATACGTTGAAAAAGTGAGAAGGATACTAGTACTAAGTTGTGTCCGCGTTGCCGACTTTTAAGAATTACAGTTATGGTCTTTATTGTAGGATTCTAAATGATATTGGTTTTAAAAATATCTCGCGGAGCAACTAGCCTCAAATGGTGTACGTAGATGCAATCATAAATTTAAAAAAATAGTTATAAAAGTTGAAAGTCAAAAATCATTTGAAATCTCATATTCATGTAGGTAACACAATCTACACTTATGACAGTCAAAAAAGAAACATACATGAAATGCTTCTAATTTTACATTTACTGCCATATATACAATAATCTCTAAATATAATAAATTTTTATTATAAAATTTAAAGCAAAATGTACTGATAATTGAAGACCAAATATTCACAAAGGCATAAAATACATACTACTAAAATAATAAAATAACATATTAATTTTCGAATATCTCAGCTAAGAGTAGGTATCGAATTAAAGTTTATTGTTGTCTAGTAGCTCCCTAAACTTGACTTATACTGTCTAAACACTGTTATTAAGAGCAAGGAGTATTCTATAACACCATAAATCGAGCCACAACCCACGTCCCATAGTCTTGACAATGCTCCAAGTGACGTCACATCCGTTCGCATAAAAGCTACGGGGTGGCTCTTCGATATGCAATAACGTAGAACCACCGCTACGCCGTAGACGTGCTACGCGCTTTCAAAAGTTTGTGTGCGAGTGTTGTGAGGACGGTGAGTAGGTGATAGGACCTTACTGCTTTAAGCTAAACAGCCTTTAGAAATATATTTATGGTTTCCTAAAACTTACAACTCAATACGTAAATTCATAATTAATTTTACAAAGTCAATAGTGTTATATAATAAGAAAATAATATTTATAAATTAAATAATTACATCAAAAATTTAATTCAATTCATACCTTCATCACAACGACTGTACCTGGTATATAAAAATCTATTTCATTAGAAATTATCTAACTGGGTAATTTCTTCAAAGAAATCATTTAAAGCTGTTATCACTAAAATATTGATTACTTTACTGAAATTAAATCAAGTATGTTGCTTATATTAATTAACATTTTTATTATATAGCCTTAGGTCTTAACCCGTATCCAATCAAAAGACAACAGTCAACTGTCTTTCTTTTAATTGAAAACAAAGCCTGTAGCAATGATACGACTGATTTTAACTTTATTAAATTTTGTGAGCTTGACAAAGTTTTTCTTATATAAAATTATGTCTATGGAGTGTCCGATTTTTCTTGACGGTAAAGAAATATATGAAATTGAATGAATGTCCAAATATGTCTTTTTGTTTATATATGCAGAATAAAACATAGAAAGTAATAAATAAATATTTATTAATACAGATAATTCCCAAACCAATAACATTAAATTAGGTTCAGTAAATATTATAATAAAAATTCTGTTCAATACCTAACTAATATTCGTTGTCCTGAATGTTAGTTAGTTGGTTAGTACTTTTATATTTAAAAATATGTATTTTTTTTCGACGTTGAAAGAAAATACAGCGCTTTTAACAAATATATAATTTAAAAAAATTAATGAATAGGTCAACAATTCTTTGCTTGTATTATTTGTAATTGTTTCGAAACAGAAATTTTCTCAACTTCATATAAGTTAAAAATTATACACTTAAATCAGCATCACGTGACAGCTTCGGATTCCATAATAATACAAAATATTTAAATATAAAAAACTTTCACTCTGTTAGACACACAAGTAATATAGTCATCTCAAACGTATAAACAAAAATAAGTAGAACATTTTGACCATTTCAATATTTCAGTTTCCTCTGTGTGTTGCTGATATGATTTGTCTGTAACAGTGTACATATATTTTAGCCCATATTTGGAAGTCTTCCAATTGTATTATTAATTCGTTATCTTGAGATATGGTCCAGTCATTTGGATATTTAGAGATCTGTCCAACGCGAGTATGAAAAAAGATAAAACAAGACGTACGATTTTCGGTTCTTATGTATTCATACTCGTATTATCAAAAATAAAACTTGATATTTATATACTGCTCAAAACAATTAGCGGAACAAGATTTTTCTCCTTTCTATTGCTTTAACTAAAATTAGATTTAAATTAACTTGCACGCTATTTTTTACCTTGTTAATTTGTTAATTACTACAATTACTAAAAAAATTCAATTTGTATTTTTTTTTATTATATTTATTTATTTATAAAAAAAATTAAAATGTGCATTGTAGACGAAAAACTAATTGGTGATAAAAAAGGTCCATCAAAGAAATATTCTTATATCGTTTGAATATTCGTCTTTAGTGACTTTCAGTAACGTGTGTGGCCTCCATGAGCCCTAATCACGGCTTGACAACGACGCGGCATGCTTCGTATGATCCTCCGAATATCTTCTTGTGGAATTCGCTCCCATTCTTCAATCAACGCTTCAGTGAGCTGCTGCAGTGTTTGAGGTGCAATTGGACGCTTCCGGATGCGCCTGTCAAGCAAGTCCCAAATGTGTTCAATTGGATTTAGGTCAGGGCTCATGGAAGGCCACTCCATTACACGGATTTCCTGCTGTCGTAAGTAATCTGACGTGATGGCTGCAGTATGCGGCCTGGCATTATCTTGCATTAAAAGAAAATCTGGGCCCATACCATATGCTGCGGGCCAAACATGATCTTCAAGCACATTTTCAATGTAAGTTTGAGCACACAAGCGCCCGGGAACAACGACGAGATCTGTGCGCTCGTCCAAACTAACTCCGCCCCAAACCATCACAGAGCCACATCCAAATTTGTCATATTCCTGGACTGCTGCTGCACTGTATCGCTCGCCTGGGCGTCTGTAAACACGGAGATGACCATCGCAACGTGTTAGACTGAATCGTGATTCGTCAGTAAAAAGCACTGGCTTCCAATGTCGAAGTTGCCAATTAGCGTGATTTTGCGCGAACTGTCGGCGAGCTTGTCTATGTTGAATTGTTAGACGCACAGCCCGAACTGGTCGGCGTGATCTCAAATTGGCTTCCAACAACCTATTTCTTACCGTCTGGTCGGAAATTTCTACACCAGTAGCCGTCCTTAGTGTATTTTGTAGATCTCTTGCAGTTGTGGTGCGGTTACGTAAAGCACAGTTGACGATGTAGCGATCTTGCAAACGTGAAGTTTTTCTCTTTCGACCTTGACCACGCCTTCGTGAGTATTCTCCCGTCTCACGGTATCGCTTCCAAAGTCTGTAGATAACAGAAGGGGCTACTCCTAGATCATTTCCTACATAACTCATAGTTCGACACTCTTCAAGCAAAGCGATAGCTCGGGAGCCATGCAATTCAGTCAGATCTGGCATTATGACCTAAACTCACTCGCTTCAATGAAAAACAATACTCAAAAGGCTCACTTCAATTTCTATTAATACTCAAAAGATTGAAAAAAACTACTTAAAATGTGTTTTCTGTGATTAGAAAGTAATGAAAATTCAAAGACGTCACTTTGTTTTTAGGTGTTTCTAGACACACTGCCACTTTATTATAGGACTACTAACCAAAACACCGATGCTCTTTTGTTTTTTATTTTCTTCGACAATGCCTTAACATTATCTAGTGGCCAGTAATAATTAAAACCTTAAGTAAAAAGTTTTAGTTCTACTTTAAAGTTTTGTTCCCGTAATTGTTTTGAGCAGTATATATGAAATGAAATAGTAAAGTCACTCTTAAGTCACCGATTTCATTTAAATGAATTTGATCTTTGATTTTTAGAGCAATACTAGTGGAGCCCCAGACAATAGACTAACAATGTAATTATTACATTGAACTGTCGTTAATTGTTATTTTCTTTATAGCTTTGAGTTTATTTGTCTTTTACAACAATGCGCATATATTAGTGCTTTGACACTATCACTTTAATCTCTGATGAAATTATAAAGCAATGATCAAACTGAAAAGGTTTCTATTAATAATTCTCTCTGGAACTTGGAATATTTGAAAATAATTTCTCAGAAAGTCGCAAGTTTAATTCGTAGCCTGAAAAAACAAAAGAATTTAAATTCAGCTATAACTTTATGCTATTTTATATTTAACGACCATTACCGTGTAAAAGTTAATTTGTTTAGTAACAATAAATGAATTGTTATTTATTTGCACCCTTTGGGCCTCAGATCTGTATCCGTTTCGTGATAGATTTTTTTCTTAATTGGTAAGTTGCTTATCACCTTTGCACGTAATACACGTTGTCAATTTCTCGCGATGTTTACCTCACGCGAGAGTTAAATGGTCTGTAACAAAGAGAATTCCACACACTCAGAGTAGCTGTACAGCATGAGACTCAAGCCACTAATACTGCTCCCCATATAACAATATTATCTAAATAAATATAATAATCATATAAAAGGCCAATTAAGTATTTAAAATACCTTTGTAATTTTTTGGGTGAAGAAAAAAGTCACTATGGCTATAAAGTCAAAAATCTAGACAGATATATTATAAGTATGTAAATCAAATAATTAAACGGTAATATCAATAAAGACATATTCTTATAAATAAAACTAGCTGACCCGGCAAACGTTTAAGTATTGCCATGGACGTTTAAGTATTCTAGGAAACATTATTTTTGTTCAATAAAAATAACTATCTTCAATAATAAAAAATAGGGGTTCATCGTAGAGGGGTGAAAATTAAGGGTTGTATGTATTTTTGTATGGATGGATACAAAAATAAAAACAAAAAAAATTGTCGAAGAAATAAAAAAATAAATTTGGGGTGGAAATTCCTTATCACTTAGGGGTTGAAAGATAGATAGTAGCCGTAGTATTCTCAGACTTTCTGAATATGCATAAAAGTTTCATAAGAATCGGTCGACCCGTTTCGGAGGAGTATGAGAACGAACATTGTGACACGAGAATTTTATATATATAGAGACTAGCATAAAAAAGCTCACTCAGTACCTGTTAAAACAAAAATTTGCATGTGATTAGCAATGTTCTATTAAGTGCCTCATTTAGCCTTTGAAAGTCATTGTTGACCTCTCCTAGACTCATGTTAGCCTGGTAAACAGCTTCCCTAATCACAAAATGGATGTTTACCTAATGTGACCAACATTAGGTGAATATTATTGGAGCAAATTAATTATAATAATATCAGAGTTCGCCTCAATTAATTTAAAATGATTTAGTGGGTTTCCAGGTATTTATTAAAGAGAGTTTATTTTAAAGTATGCCATATGTAGAGGCGTCTATAAACCTCTTATTAATAAGAATATCAATAAAAATATTTATAAAAATATTTGTTTGCATCACACAATATAGTATTTGCAATATTATTAACTTAAATTGTATAATAATAATCAAAATATTAAATATTAAAACTAATAAATAAAAATTAAAACAAATTTAAAAGTTTGGTCCTGTGGCAGTGTCCCTTTAACGCTGGCAGTATTTCCTTGCTGCAGTGCGATACTTATTTGTTGAGCGAGGAAAGCACCAGCTCTGAAGTCACCGATAGTATATACTTGGCGCCAACTTAAATCTTTGATTAATAATAATTATATATTTGAAGACATGTTTTTTTCAAACAACACTTTTGACAAAGTTATTTTTTTTTTTTTTTAATATATTTATTCACAAAAAAGTTACACCTTAAATCAAACCATGCCCCGCAAAACTGCTTACGCAGTTTGACTGCAGGTGACTCGCCTTAAATAAACATAACTTCTAAATCACTAAATTACTAACACTGCTACTACAACTAATACTAATACACTTAATTTACTTATATGGTTACAGCATATTTAACAAATGGTTTTTTAATAAACCTCTAAATTTATCCAATGAAGTCTCACGTCTTATGTCCTCGGGTAAACTATTGAGCAAGTATGGAATCCGCTTCTTCAACGTTCTATCTCCATAATAATTTTGCACCATGGGTATTTCAAATTTACCTTTGGACATTGACCTTGTGTCAGTTATTTGATGCACCAAACTAGTAAAACGATCCTGCTTACCATGGTTATTTACAAGTACAAGGAATCTATGTTTCAGGCTAGCCGGTAAAATTTTACATATTTTGAATAGTTTATAATAATCTCCTTTACATTGATTCCTTGTCTTTTTATTTACTAGTAATTTTAAAAATCTTATTTGTAATGATTCTACTTTATCAATGTATGTTTTAAATGTTAACCCATAGCAGTCAAGAGCGTAACCTATTATGGAATCCACAAGTGCAAAATATAAACATTTTAGTATGGGCAATGAGACTTTAGTACGTAAATGGTAAAACTTTTCTAATAAAATTCTTAGTTTTCTACACAAAAATTCTATATGGGAATCCCAAGAAAAAGACGTATCTATTTTTATCAATGTTTATAATAATATTGTGTTTTGAAGTGTTATTTGAGCCGTGATTGTCAACCCTAAAGTGAGTTCCAGTTTTGAATTTTTACCGATCGAATTTCTTTTTATACTCTTAACACCTAAAGGAAAATTTCTAAAGAATTAAATAAGCTCATTAATCCGATACTCTGTAATTCTTTTGAAGTTTAAAACTTGCGTAAAAAATAATGAGGCTTTTGCTGTAGGTACGTATTAATTAGTACGGCACAGGAAAATTCTAATATCTTCTTAGCTACTTTGCATTTAGATACAAATTTTAACATATGAAAATCACAAAGGCGTT
Organism: Pieris macdunnoughi; assembly: GCA_905332375.1. Classification (NCBI taxonomy): domain Eukaryota; kingdom Metazoa; phylum Arthropoda; class Insecta; order Lepidoptera; family Pieridae; genus Pieris; species Pieris macdunnoughi. The sequence goes on from CAJOBZ010000002.1 coordinate 10,143,497, forward strand.
TGATATTTTTCTCGGGTTTGAACCAGACAACCTACTCGTCTTAGTCTATACCATTCAAACGAAGCAGCAAGTTAACTGTTTTGAAACCAAATTAAATTAAATTTATCAAATGATTAAAACATATTCTTAATTAAATCTGACAATTGAAATGGTTTCAATAAAGATATATGGCATTGTTTCGGGGTGCTAAATTATGTCACACTCTGATATAATTAAATAATTGACAATGATATATGAGATTATTAAATAACGTTTTGAAAGCGTAGTTAGTGAAAGATTGAAAACATTTCAAACGTCCGTAAAAACTTCCCGTTTAGGACAGTTAAAGGGTTTATTTTTAATTGTGTATTGTTAACCAATAACTCGCCTTTCAGACATAAAGTGGTCACAAAGAATTCGGTGGCTCAGCGTGACTCAAGTCAATCTCATGTACATTTACGAAAGTATAAAAAAAACTTTAGATTTACATGTACTACCGTGCGTAATAAAAGATTTTACAGAAACCCTGCACCAACTATTTGATTTTACATGATAAGTAAAGCGACATACCTTGCTTCATATGAAATATTACAATTTTAAAAAAGTTTAGCCTCTATCAGCAGTAAGTATGGTGAAAAAAGAGCAACCACTTACATTAAAATAAATACAGTGCGTTATGTATTTGTGCACTTCTTGCAATCAAAAAAGAAATCCATAAATCAAAATCATTTATTTATTTAGGTAACACAATGTACACTTATGAACGTCAAAAAGAAATAAATATTAAATGCTATGCTATTAAACTTTACATTTACCGCCAGTTACCAAATCAAGGGAGCAGAACAGAAGAGAAGAACTGGCAAAAAACTCTCCGCCAATCTTTTTAATCGCCAAGTTTAATGTTTGTTAGGATTGCAGCTCCTTCCACAATGTTCCACATGACATCTTAAGTAATTAATAGTTAATTAATTATAATAAAATAAATAAAAAACAAAGATTTGTCCTCTATCAGTAGGAGGCATGGTGAAATAGGAGCACGCACTTACATTCTCGTTACAACACGCAAAACAACAAACAACCTGCTTACCTTACCTATTTTTTTCTCACAGTTCTTGCCTGGAAGCAGATAATGCCGCCAGTTGTCCTCCTTTTCATTTAGTTAGTTTATTGTATTATATTCCTGCAACGAAGTGTCAATAAATAAATAAAATAATTACATTGACAGACTATAAGAGCGATGAATATTTTTTTGCAACATCTTGAAAGAGTTCATATCTCCAGTTCAACCTGTGGCAGAAAGACTCTGCGGAGTCATAAATATCATTGTTATATCGGAGAAATGTCACTTTTCTAAGTGCACTGTCTGCATAGTATACATTTTATCTGCTAAAATTATTTATTCGTCTAAAATCAGGAAAAATATCACATTTTGAAAGAAGAATACATCTAATAAAATCGTTTAATTATCACAATTATATTCAAGATTATGATAATTGTAAAATTGTTATTTATTAAATGCGGTTTTTTGTTGGTTTTACTTTTGATACAGTTACCCTCCTTTTCATTTAATTTTGTCAATTTTAATATGTTATTGCAACGAAGTATTAATAAATAAAATAAAATAGAGTTTTTTTTATATAAGCAGCGGGTGTTAATCATAAATACTAAAAGTTAGTCCCTGTTCTAACACAATAGTGGTACAGTGTTTAAAGTTGGAATTGACCATTTAAATAAGCATTATTTTTATATGAGTTATTATTATTATTAGTTTTTTTTTTAATCCGCATAAATTTAATTATGAAATTTAAATTCAAAGCGATAATTTTTTATGCGTAACGTATATAATATTCTATGTATATAGTACATATAGCGCAATTCAAATCATTTCTATAATATAATTACGAGGGACTTTATAAGTTAATTTATACATCTCCAAAACATTTCAAAAACTTTTCCACCAGAAATTTAGATTCCTGAGTGATACAATTGTGACATATTTAATCATAATATTTTTTTTCTTTCAAACCAATTTTAAATGAATACGTTTTATAAATAAAAGTATTCGTTTTGCATTTTCTATTTTCACTATTTTTCCGCAACGCACTTTCGCAGTAAGCATCAATTAGGAAGCATTTTTACTCGGCTTTTCAGTCTTAATAGTCTATAAGTGCTATTAAAATAATATTTTATAGTTCTGCATTGTATTACGTAAAGTTTTTAACTAACTTCAACATTTAAAAATCATTTATAACTTTATATTGAAAATCATATCAAATCTCATTAAACTATTTTAACTTAAATATTGTTTACAATATGATTAAACCATTATATATATATATGTAATACATCTTTTTTTGAAACAGTATGTACGGAGCAGTAAACCAATGGACTTTCTTTCTATGTGCGCATTTAACAATCGCTCGAACGGTGAAGAAAATTGTGAGGAGACCGGCTTGCCTAAAAACCAAAAAGTCGACGGCGTGTATCACAGGATGCTGATCACCTACTTGCCTATTAGATTGACAAATGGTCATAAAACAGATTCAGATATCTGAGGCCCAGAACTACAAAGGTTGCGCCACTGATTTTTTTATTTTATTTTTATGTTAGTTACGTAGTTATACCAAGTCATACCAACATAAATATCCAGCGACAACAGAACAAGATCCTAAGAGCAGTTGCAGAAGTACCATGGTACATAACCAACAACGAAATTCACGAACACCTTAAAATGAGAACAATCAAAGAGGAAATCCGGAGACTGGCAGTTAAATACAAGGAGCGGTTAAGCTGTCACCCGAATGAACTTGCTCGTGAATTCACCATTAGACAGTATGTGAGTCGACTAAAACGTCACCATATTGTAGAGCTAGAAGACCGGCAGTAGCTCTAGACAGAAGATGAGTAGATGCTTCCAATGGGAAGCCACTCCACATGACAGCACCACAGAACAAATTCGCTCCTAGCCTTAGGGCTGATTACTCGCAGAAAAAAAAATATAATTTTATAATTTATAAAGAAGTATCCTATAAACTCATATCAAACTGACGCAACGATCCGGTTAGCTTTACAGCGCGGAATTAAACCCTCCTTTCATCTTAAAGATTATACTAAGAACTGTATCATAAATATTATTAATCCTAAATGTGAATAACGTATTAAGCTTTGGGTATGCTTAAAAAATGCTTTCGTCTACTTATTATTTGAACTTCAAACAACTGGTGAAGATCATATTTAGGCCAGTTACAATAAGTACCACGTTCACTGGGCCATTTTCATTATATTGATTTTTAAGACCAAATAATCACTAAGTATTCTGTGTCTACGAACCTCAAAAATTATCGTTTGGACTGGGCTATAATTAACTGTTTATCAAAGGCCGTATTCACCTGCATGTTCACCTGGTAGACATCCTTTTTTTTCTTAATATAAATTAAACATTTTATTGTTGGGTTATAGAGCACATATTGGTAATAACAACTATTTGATAGATATTTCAAAAACGGCATATTTAAAATTGAGACTAAACTATTTATAATTTTCCTCTAGTCAATTTGCAAATAAAAATAAATATTTTGATTGAGAGTTTAAGTAATCACATAGATATATCCGCAAAAGCCTAGATTAAAATAATTGATGCTTCTATTGTTATATGGTGACAATGCGGTATTGTACGATCGCGGAAGCAGCCAGACATTACTGATATGACTCTGTATTTAATTAAAATATAATATACTCTATTATAAACAGCTCAAACAAAAGTCTTTCCTCCAACTTTGATTTTGTTCCCTTTGGAGTAGAGACTCTTGGAACGTAGGGTCAAGTGCACAGGCGCTAATTAAAGATTTAAGTTGGCACCTGGTAGATAGTACCGGTGACACCAGATCTGGAGCTTACCTTGCTCAACGAATAAGTATCGAAATACAGCGTACATTGACACGGGGATTAAACTTTTTAAATTTGTTTTAATTTTATTATTATTACTATGTTGGTTAAGAATATATTGTAATAACTGTATATTTGTGTGAGGGAAATATTTAATTGCATTTTCATTTTATAATTTATTAGAAAATTAATTTTTGAAAAAGAAGAATCGGGCTGTGAACAGATGGTAGAATCCAGAAATATTAATGAAGTAATTTAAAACAATTGAAGGTACAAGTATACATACATATACATTACCTACGTGAACTGCGTAGCGTCGTAGCAAATTGTAGCTATTCTCGTAGCAATTTACAAAATCTTTACAAAGTAATCTCGTAGCGTATCATATATTGTGCATTGCAATAATACCAACGTATAATTACATACAAGCTACATATGAGCTATTTGGGATCAAATTTATTCAGACATATTCAAATATTTGATATTAAATGGCTTAGCAAGTATTGTCATAAAAGCGCTATAGAATTGGTTAGCAACAGAAGTTTAACTATGGATTTTGGGTGATGGCTAACGATTTTTGAAATCATTAAACTAGATAGTTTATTCAGGTACAGGCATGACTCTCTTGTTGTAGATATGCGAGGAGAAAAGTTTCCTTATTTAAAGGGGATGCCCTGACCCATGTAGTTATAATACAAATCTGGGCCGAACAATATACATCAAGGATTTTAGTCTCTTACGAATGATGACAAGCAAATCAATCTGTGCTTCTGTAAATATATTGAAAACACTAAAACCGATGTTCCAATCTGAATGTCTTATTGTAAATTATACTATTAATGATACCAATGAATTGCATCTTAACAAAACAGTAATGGCATAATAATACTGAATTTATAACCATTTTTTTAAATACTAAAAAGGTATATAATAATACAGTATAAACTCTTTATAACGTAATTCGTTATAATGAAAAAGTTTATGTAACGTAAAAATAGTTACATTTGTTTCGTTTAACACAAACCCCATACATTAATTCACTCTTTATAATGCAACAGCCAGCCTCTCCATAACGAAGAAATATAGTCATATTTAGACATCAACAACATTCTTAAGTGTAATTGTTTTTATAATCAGAAATTTCTAAAAAAGACACCTGAGGTCATAAACAGCGGCCGTCTTGCCTTTGTTATTGTTTATTGCATAAATTTTGGTCTCACTGTTACTAAACGCATCACCGACACCTATCGTGTATTATCAGTCGTAAACAAACTTTAAAACTGTCAATATGGCCAGTATATATGTTAAGTATATGTATTTAGCATATATCTTTAGAATAGTTTACCTATTGATAGTTATAAAATAAGAATTATTATTGTAGGTAATTGATTAAATTTGGTTTCTTTTTCTCGTCACTCCCTATAACGGAAATTCTCATAAACGAAAAAAAATGTTATTTTTTTAAATTCTTGTATATTATATATTAAGCAAACTAAATGCTCATTGGTGGCGATATAGCAAAAAATCCCACAGTATGTCTGAAGCAAAAATTAGCTTCAAACTGTTAGTAATGTATCAAAAATTAATTTTATCAAGCAAGTCCAGACAGGTCAAAATTTTATTCTCTAACTTCTGACTTATTACTGAATCACTTAATAAATAATTAAAACATTCAATGTATTGTTCTTTTGGCGAAGGACCAAGTTACTTAAAGTTCTTGTTGAACACTTCAGGGATCTTCGTAAAAAATTATACTTTAAAACGAATTATGGGCAACAATAAGAGCAAGGAATGATTTGTTTTTGCTTTTTGAACTTTATAATATTATTTACGAACTACAACTGTAACTGACTTTAGCCTCTTACGTAGATAATTTGTCGAATTTTGATTTATTTTTTTAGGTAGAGTGTTATAGCAAAAAATATATAAATACACTCAACTAACTATAATAATAAAATGTTTTGGAAATAAACATATCATCCTATGTTACTCATATTATTAAGTGAAAACCGTCCGGGTTGCGGAATTTATTCGCAACAAACATAAAAAATGAAAATCTTTTCTCTTTATTCAATTTAACACCTAGTAGCTATGAAACTAATTTGAACTTAAATATATTAAAAGTTTTTTTTGTTCGATTCCCGATAAAAAACAATTCACCTCAAATGTCCATTAAGCTATCTTTTGTGTCAGTTATTCAACAAAATTTGTGTTAAAAACTAACCCACAAAATATACTTACAGTATTCCGTGTTTGTTTTTATAACATTATATTCGTGAGAATAGTGGTGAACCATTCAAATAAATTATCCTTTTTCTCTCTAAAAGACTTTCTTCGTTGCCTATTATTCCTCATTACGCACTTCTCACATTCAGGTAAAGAAGCAAGAAACTCCAATTCACAGTCTCAGCACGAGAATTTTTATGATTGTTTGTAGTTAAAAACTCGGCTTAGTATCAAAGAACTTCAAATTATCACCCATTTGAAACGTTATAAAAAAGCAATTGAATCATCGGAAAGCTTTATTATCTCTCAATTTAACGACATTAACGATACATAAAATCCGTTTATATTAATATAATTGATTTGATACAAAATTGATGTATGAAGTTTTGATTTTTTTTAATTATTTAATTCGTCCACATGGACGGTGACGCGGGCATATCAGTTCGTCCAGGAGATAGGAATTCTGATGAGAGGAAAGGGATGTATATTTGTAATAAGTTTTTTTTATAACAAACTATTTAAAAACTATACTATATTTTAATAATACTTAAATAACCTTTATAGGTATGGGCCTCAGATTTCTGTATCTGTTCTATGATCATTTGTCAATCTAATAGGCGGGTAGGTGATCAGCCTCCAGTGCCTGACATATGCCGATTTTTTGCCACGATGCAATTTCCTCACGATGTTTTACTTCACCATTTGAGTGATTGTTAAATCGGCACATATACAAAGTCGCAAGCTGAAGCCACTAGGCCAATACTGCTCTTCCAATAATAATAATAATATTCAATAATGACAAAAAAGTATAATATACAGCTTAGATTTTTTACATTTTATACATTATTTTTATCTTGTTATCCAGTAAATCTTCCCCAGAACCCCTTCAGGGTTAAAGGCTTTAAATTTATTATACATATAATAAAAACACGTGGCAATTTAATTTACAATTCGTCATTTGAGATTTTAATTTTTTTGCATAAAATATAAAATACTAATATTTCATAAATACTCTTTAAGAAATTTTAATTTTAAAAATAGAATTTCTATTAGGTAATTCGCCCTTCTCACTGTCTCTCAATCGATCTCTCCCTTTTCTTCGACAAAAACGCTGCATATCTTCGTGACGCTCATGTTATTATTATTGCGTTTCATCCGTAAAGAATTTACCCTCATGCGCCTAAAGAAGTTTAACTTCAAAAATCACATCCGTGATTGAAACTGCTCTCAAGGTCTCAGCCAAACAATGACCATTAAGTAGCCATTTCGTTTTTGCCATATTATCCACCATAAACGTTACAATTTAATGACGCTTTTGTAGACAAATTCGTCACAAAATACATTTTATAACGCTACTAGCTGAGGGAGGATAAAAGCCCACATTTAAGGACCTTTACCAAAGATCATAGTGAAATGAAGAATTCTGATCAGAAATTTAGATTTTTATCTCAGAATAAAAAAAAAAAAAAAAAAAAAATATGTTTATTATGGAACATAAGATACATGTATCACTTATTCCACGTCATTAAATTTGAAGGCATCCCTACTCATCGGCAAAGAAGACAGAGGGTGTAGGCCGAGAGAAAAAGCCGGCGTAAAAAACTCTCGGTACTCTTTTAAAACAGCAAATCATCAAACAACACTTATTTAAAACAAATATCGCAAATTGATTAGAAGTAGCCTGTCTAGCACTAGTCCCAGGCCCTTTTATCAACTAGATAATCGTTGACTTTATAGTAAGCCTTTTTACACAGCTTTTCTTTAATACATTTCTTAAATTTATTGAAAGGCAGTGATAAAAGAGCCTCTGGGATTTTATTAAAGAAGAGTATCCCTTTCCCCAAAAAAGAATTACTAACTTTAGATAGTCTAGTACGGGGAAATTGCAGCCTGCGTTTGTTCCGTGTATTAACATTGTGCGTATGTTCTATTCTAGTAAACTTATCACTATTTTTGTATACATACATAATATTTTCATAAATATATTGCGAGGGAAAGGTAAGTATATTAATTTCCTTGAATTTATCTCTAAGAGATTCCCTACATTTTAAATTATAGATTCCACGAATAGCCCTCTTCTGCAGGATGAAAATAGTTTCGACATCAGCAGCATGACCCCATAATAATAAGCCATAAGTCATTAAGCTATGAAAGTAACTAAAATAAACAAGTCTAGCTGTATCGACATCAGTTAGTGAGCGAATTTTTTTAACCGCGTAGGCTGCAGAACTAAGTCTCTTCGCCAATCCGTTAATATGAGGGGACCACTGAAGTTTTGAATCCATGGTGATTCCGAGAAATACAGTTGTATCATCCAGATTCAATTCCTCACCGTTTATAATTGGTCTAGTATCCATAACCCTTGCATTTTTTGCACAAAATTTAATGCATTTTGTCTTTTTGCATTAAGTAGAAGGTTATTCATACTAAACCAATGGACAATCGAAGACAGAGCATTGTTCACATCGTCAAAATTTGTTATTTGTCGTTTGATTTTAAAAATCAAGGACGTGTCATCAGCAAACAAAACTATCTGATGTTTTCTCTCTACCATGAAAGGTAGATCATTTATATAAACAAGAAAGAGGAAAGGGCCAAGAATTGAGCCCTGTGGTACCCCATATCTACTGCCGACCCAGAGGACCTTTTACCATTCACTTCAACCTTCTGAGTTCTTCCGTGTAAATAGGAAGTCAGAAGATTCAGTGCGGTATTCTTGATGCCATAGTGGCGGAGTTTCCCGATTAAGGTCTCGTGTTGGACACAATCAAATGCTTTGGATAAGTCGCAGAAAACACCTAAAGCGTCATGCGACTCCTCCCAAGCCTTAACTATATATCTATATAACTCAACACCGGCATCGGCTGTCGAGCGACCCTTGGTAAAACCGAACTGATTATTATGTAATAATTTGTTTACGTTAAAATGACTTACCAGTTGATTTAATATAATTTTTTCAAATATTTTACTACAAGTAGGTAGTACGGAAATTGGTCTAAAGTTACTGGGGTCGGACATACTACCTGCTTTAAATAAAGGAATAACTTTACTATGTTTCATTAGATCGGGAAACTCGCCACTTTTAATACAATTGTTGAAAATTATAGCTAGATGGGGAGCAATTACATCAATTATGCTACTAATTATTTTTACAGAAATACCCCAAAGATCGGTAGTGTTCTTAATATCTATGGTTCTAAATATCCTCACTATATCGTCGGCACCAATGGGTCGGAATGAAAAACTGACCTTGCACTCGTTTACATTATCTTTGAGCAGCGATTCGGCGAGGGCGGGAGATGATTGAAGAGACTTAGTAGTCGAAATTGGAATGTCAGAAAAGTACTTATCAAAAACAATCGCTATCTCTTCGTTAGATTTGATTATAGTGTTATCGACACATAGTTCGATGTCTTGATTGCGATCCCTGACTCTTCCAGTTTCACTATCAATTATCTTCCAAGTCATTTTAGTTTTATTGGTACTATTTTTAATCTTGTTTTTGATATTTAAGGACTTGGCCGCGTAACAAACTTTCTTAAATAATTTCGAATAATTTCGAACATAAAGAATAAATTCTTCATTATGATTGTATGACTTTTCAGCGTAAAGGTCATACAACCGTTGTCTACTTTTATAAATTCCCGCTGTCGCCCAATCACTAAACGATTTACACTGCGAATGAGAGACTTTCTTTGGGGTAAAGATGGTGTTGAACTCTTTATTAATACAATCACTTAGATTGTTGTATTGTGTATCAACGGTAGTACCTACCGGTAATAAAGGTAGGCGTTTACCTATATTATGTCTAAATCTCACCATTCGCTTTTTATTCACTGGAACAAACACACTGCTCTTATTTACTTGTTTCACCACTTTACATTTTAGCGCCACTAACTGTCCACAATGATCTGAGCTAAGATCAGTTGTAATTGAGGTTTGCATTGCCTGTCTATACATTATCTATGCATGTAGCTTGTAATTCTAGTGGGCTCAAGAAACAAGTTAACAAGATTGTAAGATTTTAATAACAGAATACAGAAATAAATACAGAATACTATATGTCAAACTGTAATTCAGCGAGCAGTGTTGGCCTCAGCGTGCGACTCTCATCCTTGAGGTCGTAAGTTCCATCCCCAGCTATGCACCAATGGACTTTCTTTCTATGTGCGCATTTAACATTCGCTCGAACGGTGAAAGAAAACATCGTGAGACAACCGGCTAGACCCAAAAAAGTTGACGGCGTGTTTCAGGCACAGGAGGCTACCGCTTGCCTAATGACAAAATATGATCATGAAACAGATACAGAAATCTGAGGCCCAGATCTAAAAAGATTGTAGCGCCACTGGTTTATTTTTTTTTGTGTAATTTTTTTTTAATAACAGTACGTAGGGGAAGATCGTTACCCTTCGTACGCGGGGCACATTCATACAGTCAAAATAAAACTTGTACGAAACAAAGTACAGTCTTGTTTTTGTATGTGTGCATGAGTCGAGGTACCAACTATACATCACCGAAGTTTCGCGAAATTCGCACCGATGAGAGTAAAGTTACAGGAATACACGTGTTTTCGCGTTCGGTATGTAATTTTTTGATCAATGTTTTTGTCTCTTGTTACCGTAGATAAAATAAGTTTTCGTGTAGAGTATTCTATAAGTAACTAGCAAAATATACTTAAGATACGTCTCCAATACTTAATTTATGACGTCTTCCTATTAATATTAAAATTCGTTATATTTTGTTGTTATTCAGTTAGTGGGGTACTTTCGGACAGCACTAGATGGGGCACATTTGAACGAATTGTACATCTAAATTTGTATGAAAATATTTTGTCGACACGAACTGTCATTTTCATACAAATTAAGTTTTCGACTTGCTACATACACTACTGTTAAGGCATCTTGACTAAACCCTCTGGTAGTAGGAAAGATTGTGTTAGTGTGCTAATTGCTAATATTTGCATTAACTTTGTCCTGTGTTGCTATCATTGCTATCGTCGATGTAAATATATATTAATACCTATTTTTATTATCTTTATTAAGGTTGATTTTGATGCTTGTGAACCAGATGCTTTGAATAATTTACCAATCCATCAAATAGTAGTTCCTTCGAAGTCAGTTTTGTCACCAGAAGCGTTTCGACCCTATCCGCATGTTGTAAGAAGTAATAAAACAAACAAAATGGCGACGACGGCCAGGAAAACCACGAATTTATACTGCACACCCGAAAATAAGAAGTGCTAATCCGCACCAAAGATTAAATAATGTGATTCTAAATTTAAGATACCTAACTAATTAAATTTTGTTTTACTTAAGAAAAGCTATGTAATTTTTGTTCACTATAAGAAAACTATTTTATTTTTGTTTAATAGAAGTTAAATCTTTATTTTTGTGTTTAATTTCATTGCTAATAAATGAATTTTGATTTATATGTGTCGTTTTAATCGCACGTACGGAACTACCCCACAGCGTACGAATGTACCCCCAACACTGTACGAAGGTGCCCCGTTGATGGAGCAGATTCGTACGTATTCCAGATTTAGTTTAAATCATAATTATGGTTGAAACATCAGATGAAATCATTTGTCATTTTTTAATATGAATCTCAGATAGTAAGACTATAAATTTAAGCTATCAGATGATTGATTCATGGAAAAAGAAAAAAAATAAAAAATAAAATGTGAAAACCGTACGAAGGGTCCCGACCTTCCCCTATATTGTTTTAGTTAAACAAGAGAACATAGAAATATAAACATTTTACAGAAAATTGTGAATTTGAAAGATATGTGAAGTATGAATATCTATAATTTAAACAATATAATCTGAATAGTGGAAATGCAAGAATTAACAAAATATCTATTATTTATGTAAAATTAGAGGCTTTGTTATTGAGTGAGAAGATGTTTCGCCGAAATGGATATTATAATCATTCCGGTTAAATTTTATAGTTGAATAAATATTTTTTGTTTATAGTACTGAATTGCTAGCATTTTTTAAAAAATATCTTTTAAGAAATCGCTAAACATACTCTTAACGAATTAAGAACGTGGTCCTATTGAATATGGTTAAATATAACAGGAAATGGAATACGATGTTGCATTTCATAATTTAATAGTATAAACATTGGCGCCTTAAAGTCTGTTCCGCTAACCTTGGTGGGAGGTCAGCATTTCAATCACGTCACAAATAGTATTTATTTTACGACTGATGTTTTGTGATGTTAGCGATTTTAGTTTGAAGTCGCTTTTAGTACAATATTTCCTAGTTTTTAATTTATATTATTTTAATGCTGCACGAGTTATGTAACCTAACATTAGTTAAGTTACGTATATCTTAGTTAGCGAGGAATGGAAATCAAAACCTCCAGCTTATGTTCTGTGAACGTTATCCACTAGATCATGGAGACAAAAATTTAAAATTCAAAAATCATTTAATCATATAGGTAACACATTGTACACTTATGACTTGTCAGTAAAGAAATACATATTAATGCTTCTAATTTTACATTTGATGCCAGTTCTCAAATCAAGGGCGTTCCGTAGAACGGAAGAAAAGAACTGGCAATAAACTCTCCGCCACTCTTTTTAATCGCCATGTTTTTTTTTACACAACGTCTGTAAGGAGCTGCAACCATTAAACCATGTTCCACATGACAACTTAAGTAATTAATAGTAATAACATAAATTAAAAACAAAGAGTTGTCCTCTATTAGCAGGAGGCATGGTGAAATAGGAGCACGCACTTAGGTACATTCTCGTGGGAACAACACGCAAACTCATACGAGTAGTCGAAATAATTAACATCACCGCATACACGAATTCCAGTACGACCAGTCACCATAAGTAGCACCCGTTCACGAGTATGACGCATGGCCAGCCAACGGCCCCCTCGCCATATTTTAGGGAGACAACCCGACGCATGGACACCGTTTGGATATAAGCTTCATTTATTAAAAAATTACTTGTTATTTGGAGAAGGGTTATCTCATAGTCCTAGAGGCTGCAATTCAATTACACCCTGCACTGATGACTGCCAATAGCGATCACGATTTCAATCCCACGTTTGGTACACAAGAGTTACGGATATTGAGAAAATTACACCGTATTCATATTTAAAAACCGGAGAGGTATCGCTATGGAAGTATTAAAGCGGCGAATAAATTTTAATATATTTTACTAGATGCCCCCGCGAACTTCGATTCTCCTTAATGCCTAGCCTACCTTTTAAGTACAACCAACATGACATTTTGCTATGCTACGGGCTACCCCAGAAACTATTCGGTTTTCCGGAATAAAAACTTTTTTCTGTGATTTTTCTCTATATAAACCTCAGAGTTCATAGTCATAAGATTTTAATTAACAAATAAAAAATAGGGGTTGAACTAAAGGGGTGAAAATTAAGGGTTCTATGTATTTTTTGGGGGCGGGGGAAAAAAAAAAAAAAAAAAAAATTTTATCTAAAAAATAAAAATTTAGGGGTACACACCCCTTATCACTTAGGGGTTTGAAAGATATAGCCGATTCTCAGACTTATTGAATATGAATATAAAATTTCATAAGAATAGTTCGAGCCGTTTTGGAGGAGTATGGGAACGAACATTGTGACACGAGGATTTTATATATTAGATGTATTTTGGTTCACAGATTAAAAATGACAAATACTAAGCACGCAGCTGCTGTAGTGCTTCTGTGCCTCATGGCTGAAGTGGTAGCAAACCCGGTGAGGCGTTCCCCAGATCTGGAAGCAAGGAGAAGAAGCGCCGTCGATCGGAGTATGATAAGGTATATTTTTGTACTATAGAGAGTTCGAGATATATAACTAAACTCATCTTTAACATTAAGTGAAGGTCGTCTAATGAGAATTTAAATCATTTTTGAAAATGGAGAATTCTTACATTGTATTTCTTCCGTGGCAATATTAATTAGTAATAATAAAAGTATTATGCGAGACAATTGTGTAAAACACATTCCACGTACATGGTATTAACATTATATTATGTTTTTATATATAATAGTTTCGCTTATGCATTTCTAAAAAAGGGGAGGACGTGGGAACTAAAAATAAGTCACTTAGGATTATTGTAGTTATCTACTTTAACTTTATTACACATAATAAAAAAGGATGTGCAGTTAAAAGAGAAAGTAGTGCACTTTCTCTTTCTCCGTGGGCAGTAAGTCTCTTTAATTTGTCATATTAATGTTTCTAGGTACGTGACGTAATAAATTCTACAAAACACAATTAAACTACTGTTGCACAAGAAGAATACGTTCCGTTTCAGCATAAGACAGGAGAAGATATCGATAAGATTAATAACAATAATAATATTTAAAAAAAAACACTTTTTTAACGGATTGAAGCTATGTATTATTTAATACTTATAATTATTTTACATAATTTTAATTTATTTCCGACGTTTCGCGTGCTTTACAGCGCGCGTGGTCACGGTGACTGAAGACAAAAGGTGTTGAATGTCAAAATCACAGCTGTAGAAACAGTTTTATTTTACAGTTAACAAAAAATTATATATCCTGGATATATATGTATAATGTATATTATATGGAACCACATGGGTGGGGTATGTGTGTAAGTGTGTGTATGTGTAAGATTGTTAGTGAATGTATTAAGATGTGATTCAAGATAAATGGGTCTCTGAAAAAAAAGCGTTAGGCGAAGAAAGTACGTTTTTTAGGTAGCTTATATGTACCTATTATAGAAAAATATTTTGTAAAAGTCAAACTCCATATTGAACAACAACGTTAATGGCGAAGTTACTGAAACTATTAAATAAATTAGCTACTTAAAACTTGGCTGTGGCGTCCACTCTGTCTTATGGGGAATGGCCTATACTATGGGGAAGAGTTGAAAAATAGAAGCAAATTCGATATTTTTCTTATAAGAAATCTTTTAACCGAAGTGCCGAATAACTTTTATACCTATTGTAATCTATATATATAAAAGAAAAATGGTCTTCGTTTGAGGCTCCTTCACGCCTAAACCACTGATCGTATCGACATGAAACTACCACCATTCGATGCGAAATTTTTCCTAGATGGTTTATGGCTATTTATTTATTAAATTCCAACGTTCCTTCATTTTTATTGCTGTTTTACTTTTATGAAAATTTATCCATACGGACTTCACCGCGGAAACATTGGGAGCTTCCTAGAACCTCTAAACGTCACATCTGTTAAAACTCGATTTTCGAAATATTTCAATTTTCTTAGCGGGAAGTTAAAAAGAAGAATAATAAAAATATGAAAAAAATAAAATAATGAAACATAAAATTTATTTTAATTCGTCCAGCAAAGCGGGCGCGAAACGGCTAGTCAGAAATAAATAGAAACAAATGCCAAATAACATTCAAATGAAGAAGAAACTCATAGATTTTGATATGCATCACCACTATATGAAACCAGCTGCCCACGGAAGTATATCCGCACCAATTCGACTTAGCATTCTTTAATGAAAGAGCGTAACAATTCTTAAAAGTCCGGCAACTCACTTGCGAGCTTCCTGGCAGTGTCAGTGTCCATGGGCAGCGGTATCACTTAACAACAGTTGAGCCAGTTGACATTGCATAAAAAATATTTGTTCAGATTTAAATTAAATTATATTTTTATAGGTTTGGTCGCTCCTATCCACCTGAGCCGTCAGCAGCTGAAATCCGGGAGCAGTTCCAACGACCAACGCGACGGGGCAATAGTTTCCTTCGTTTTGGCAGATCCCAACCCTTGACTTTCACCACTGATGACTTGATAACACTTCTGCGAACTTACGAAAATGACTACGAGAATGAACCTTCGAAACGAAGCCCGAACTTCATCCGTCTTGGCCGTGACCCAAAGTTTATCCGATTGGGAAGAAATGTGGAAGAAAAGCCGAACTACGAGCAGAGTTCTGAGCTCTATGTCAGTGGGTACCCTCAAAGAAAGAACAGAGCGCGAGACCACTTCATAAGACTGGGAAGAGACAGCGAGGAGATCAACGAAGAAGAAGAGAAGAGATCTATTGAAACATGCCACGATTGTGAATCGTAAAAGTGCCAATGCTGTGCCAATTTTTTCTGTTATCGATTTGGTTAATGCAATTGAAACTTGGCTTGCCGAACAGATTTAAGAAATGTAATCTTTGAACTTTCATTGTTAGATTAGTGCCAAATTGTTTATGTCAATCAACCTTAGATACGGTAGGAGACAATCAACTTATGTTCTTATTTTAAATTTTAACATTTTAAGCACAAAGCGCTTCTTTATTTTATTAGAAACCTATAAATGTCGTTTTAAACGATGCTATTGTATATAAAAATTGTTACGATTTATAACTTTTATCTAATTTGGTGAAAGTATCCAATTTCAAAGGCTGGGTATATGTTAATTCGGATAATTTCACTAAATATTTTATATTTATCTAAACTGGTAAACGTCAATTTAAGTGTATTTAAATGATTGTTGCAATGGAAATAAATGGCGAATTATACGAAATTGTATGAACTTAATTGTTTTATTTAAAAAGTCAAGAAAAAAATTGAATGCAGCAAACAGATTCGAAGTACAAAGAAAGAGATAACAGGATGAATGAAAAGGACTGACCTAGTTTTAATACAACAAGAGCTAATAATCTAAATAGCCATTTAAGTGATGCACTCAAACATTACTTAATCAATAATGGGAACGGGAAATTTCCTCCTTATGTCAAACACATTTTGGATTGTATCAGAAATGTTTGTAGAGGCGCGGATTTATTTCTTATTCTGAACAATACGAAAGCGGTGCGTGTTCCAAGTCGTCAAGGCAGGGCTGCTCCAATATATTAGATATGCTGGTTAGTGTTTCTCAACCATATTTGTGCCGTGCCCCAGGTTTTAGGAAGAGCATCACCTTGATGCCTGAAAGTCTTCCACCGCCTGCTTTACAAGACACTTTCTTTTGTGAACAGCGATCCGTGGATTCGACTCCCGGTGAGGGTCTTCCCTGGGACATACGACCTCCAAATTGTTTAATGAAAGTGTGACTCCTCCCTCAAAGGCCAGCAACGCAACCACTAAAATGAGTGCCCATGGGCTGCGATGACTGACTGAAATTTTTAACGAAACACAGAAAGTACATTTTCAAAACATAATGAACTGCAATTCGAATTCCAAACAATGTTAATAAATTTTTGAACCCCCTTAACAATAAAATTCTCCTGTGGGCCCCAATTTGGTCTATTGGCGTTTTCTACATGAATAGTTTATTAAAATGCCTACAGTAGCTACCTACAATCTGCAACAAGCAGTTCTATGAAGTTATTAGGCAACTTCTCATTGTATCTTATCATTAAATAAAATCAAACACACCTCTACACGCAATACTCGTCGAGCGAGTTTGCTTATCTGGCCGAATTAAGTTAATAATAATAATTAAGTATGAGAGTGTGCAATTATTTAATCAATTATCCTCTAAAATTCGTAATATTAGCTTAACTGGCAATAAACTCTCCGCCATTCTTTTTAATCGCCATGTTTTTTTTACACAACGTTTGTAAGGAGCTGCAACCATTAAACTATGTTCCACATGACATTTTAAATAATTAATAATAATAACATAAATTAAAAATAATTGTAGTCCTCTATCAGCAGGAGGCATGGTGAAATAGGAGCACGCACTTACATTCTCGTAGGAACAACACGCAAACACATAGTCGAAATAATTAACATCTCCACATACACAAATTCAAGTACGACCAGTCACCACAAGTAGCACCCGTTCACGAGTATGACGCATGGCCAGTCATCGGCCCCCTCGCCATATTTTTAAATTGTTTTTATCAATTTTTTGTAATGACATAAAGTTCTTTAAACATTATAAAGTGGTGGTGGGCAGCAAAAGGACGGTCTCAGACGGTCGATTAGTCAAAGATCTTTTAAGCGAGATATTTATTCAAGTACATTTGCGAAGAAAATGCCCCATTGTACATTAAGGCTTCGTATGACAACAATTTACTTGTAACGTCGCGTCGAAAAGCGATCCCGCACAGTTTAATTGGTCATTTTGCTTTAAGATTCGTGTTACTGCAGTTATTTAGCAACCTTATGCTTTAATCACAGTTTAAAAAGAACAGTTGGGCATGTTTTTAAACTTCTTGAGGTGATATTAGAGGTTATACTAATATTTAAGTTACGTCATCCGGTCTGTGTGGTCTATTCGGCCGGGACTCGAACTAGGTGTCTGGAGACCTTTGCAAAAACGCTAACCTTAAATTTGACAGTTATCTACACAGTTTTTACAACAATAGAAGGTACAATTTAGAACATAGAAGGAAGATGGAGTAGTCTCCTTTTAAGATCTTGCAGGACCAGAACTTCTTCCACGCTGTTTTAGTTCTATTTACATACTGTGAGGCCATATAAATAATTAATAACAATTCTAATTTAAAAAAAACATCTAAATAAAATAACGTTTCATATTATTTGAATCCAAATGGTTCGTACAACTGTTTGGTAAGTCAGACTTGTAAGTCAACAACATTTACAGCGTCGTTTTAAGTATGCTTAAAATATAGAAGAAAATATGACTTCACAAATTGTACACACAAATCAAAATACGTTATTCAATTTAGATGCCTCTTAGCGCATGCTTATGAATGTCAAAAACGTTTACAAAATTAGCGAAAGAGCCAGACTACGCCATCCGTTCGCAAAACTACCAGGTGGCCTTGTTCTGAGAAGAACGGGCAAGAAAATCAGCAAATTTTACCCTCTCTCTACATAACAATTATTCAAAGGAAAATATCATAAACCACAACGTCATTAAAGTTACATAAGTAAAAAAAAAAATCTGTTCTGTGATTTTCCACATTCACCATTACACACAAATTAAATTATAAGAATTCAAACTATTGCCAAGCGTTTTTATCTTCCAGGTAGTCATTGACTGTGTAGTAACCTTTACACATTAAGGTTTTTTTGATGTGTTTTGAATGTTTAAAATCAGTTCCAATATTTCACTAGGAATCATGTTATAGCAGCGTACACTTAGGCCCATAAATGAAGTATTTATTTTCTGCAACCTTGAACAAATGTCTAAGTGAAGTGCCTGGTGCCTGCACAAATGTAAGAGTTAAGTTCGGTGGTGGTTGGTGGCAGTATGTTCAAATAAATGAAACTCTTTGTTTAAAGCTGGTTGTCAACTGGCTTAAATTGTTTAAAACATAAGCTTATAACTAACATAAAACTAGGGGTACCCAGTACCCTACTACCCCGACGCCAACAAAAAACTAACTCGACTTAGTTAAGGGTTCTTAAATCTAAGTAACACTTCTGTAACCTAAGAAGAATATATGTGTAGTCGACCTATTGTACATAATCGGAAACGCGAATGTTATATTACAATTTATGAGTGTATAAAAAAACTAAAGGGCACGTTTTACAAATTGGCTACAAGTGTAAGTTGATTGCTTACATTTGGTTTGCGCTTCTAATTATTAACTATATATATATATATATATATATCTTAATATATATAAATTACGCGTCACGTTGTTTGTCCGCTATGGACTCCTAAACTACCGAACCGATATCAATCAAATTTGCACACCGTGTGTAGTTTGATCCAACTTAAAAGATAGGATAGCTTACATCTCAATTTATACCCGCAATATTATTTTATTGCAAAATATTTGTTTATTATTTGATAGTCACAATTCTAACAGATGGCGCTGTGTTGAAAGTACCAACGTTTCACATAAGGTACAATTTAATGGTATAACCACCAAAAAAACATGGTGGTCCCCATGACTGGTGTTCTCCTATCGTTTACCTTGAATAGTTTGCTACTATGTAATATAACAAAAACCTTAGCCACAGCAACGCTTGGCCGGTCTGCTAGTATATATATATATATGTGTAACTTAACTCTTAGGTTGCATACCTCTAGCAGGAAAAAATATTTATTATATTACTATCAATTCTCAAAGACAGGTTACGCACACGCGAGCTTTCTGGCATCGAGAATGGCGGTGGTATCACTTAAAATCAGGTGAGTCTCCTGCCCGTTTGCTATTTTTTTATAGAACATGGGTTCTATAAAAAAAATAGCAAAAAAATACTAAAACTAAAAAGAAACTTAAACCTCATTAAGATCGTGATACACACAATTACAGTAAGTAAAAAAATTTAAAGTATATCAATATTTTATTTATTTTAGTAATGAAGTTGTAAGAGCGAGATAGCCTATTCACTGGAGCAAAGTAGAAGAGATAAAGAAGAACAGATAAGAGAAATCTATCTACTCTTATATTCGACATCAGATTTGAAGTAATGATCATAATACGCATTTCAATACGTTACATGAATGAACTCGAAATTACCAAAGTAGGATTATATTATGTGATTTTCCATAAATCGTGACTTATGTAAGGGGATGAAGTGGAATGTTCGACGAATATCCGCCATGCACGTGATTTGTCATTAGTATTAATTACTTGTGTTGTAAGTAATTTATCTCTATCTATCGGTATTGAAACAAATAGTAATTATATTATTTCAATAATAAACGGCTCAATATAGAATCTTTCCTCTTACTTGATTTTGTTCTCTTTGCAGAAGACGCAGGCGCTAATTAAAGATTTAAGTTGGCGCCTGGTAGATAGTACCTGTGACCACAGAGCTGGTGCTTTCTTCGCTCAACGAATAAGTATAAGGAAATACCAGCATTAAAGAACCAAACTTTTAAAATTTATTTTAATTTTACATTTGTAAATTCATTATTATTATGTAGATTAGGAATATTGTAAAACTGTACATTTTTTTTTTTTCATTTAATTATCTATATTATGTTATTAATTTAACTAGTCTCATAGCGTACACACATTTTGACAGCATCAAAAGAGTGTTTCAGTTAAAGGTATGTACCTACGTTAAAATTTTAATATATATTTAGAAGATCGCGTCAGTAATATTAATTTAATTATTAATCTATTAATTTATGTAACATTTTATATATATAGCCTTTATAAAAATATAGCCAAAACGAAATACACCATACGAAAAACATTTTGTAATCACAACGTCAATGTACCTACTAATTACATGTAACGAATTAGGGTTCTTCAAGAAAAGAGCATACCAATTCTTAAAAGGCCGGCAACGCACTCGCGAGCCCTCGGTATTGAGAGTGACCATGGGCGGCGGTATCACTTACCATCAGGTGAGCCTCCTGCCCATTTGCCACTTGTTCTTTAAAAAAACATGTTTAGGTGTGTGGGGGTGTGTAAGTGTGTGGTCCAGTTTTAGGTGATCTTAAAAATATTATTGGCTTATTTCTTTCGAAAATACGCGTTTGGAGATTATATGGAATAATTCTAGGCTCACGTACTCCTTATTAAATTTAAGTTAATTTAATTTTCCTCTTCCTTCTTGGTTACCCTCTAGATACCCCAGGCGACCCATCATCCCACATGTCACTCCTTTAAGAACGCGTTTTAGCCAAAACTCACCGATTGAGCATTCTAAAACAAGCTAGGTCTGGATATCCATAGTAGCTCCCCTCACATTTTGAAATAAATTTTTCTTTAGTTTTTTATAATTTAATTTTTTTAATCTCTTCGTGTATGTTATGCTTCCCTATAAGTTTTTTTTTACATTAATTATTGTATTTTATTTTCCTTGTACTAATGTATCAGTGTGCCGAGGGTTGGCAAGCTGTTGCTAATCTTAATATACAATAAATTACGTGTCACGTTGTTTGTCCGCTATGGACTCCTAAACTACCGAACCGATATCAATCAAATTTGCACACCGTGTGTAGTTTGATCCAACTTAAAACATAGGATAGCTTACATCTCAATTTATACCCGCAATATTATTTTATTGCAAAATATTTGTTTATTATTTGATAGTCACAATCCTCACAGATGGCGCTGTGTCCAACGTTTCACATAAGCTACAATTTAATGGCATAACCACCAAAAGCATGGTGATCCCCATGACTGGTGTTCTTCTACCGTTCCCCTTGAATAGTTTACTACTATGTAATAAAACAAAAATCTTAGCCACAACAACGCTTGGCCGGTCTGCTAGTAAATATATAAATTACATAGATACGTGTAATTATATTGTATTGAGTATAGTTTGTACTAAGATATAAATTAACAAATTAAACTACAGATTACGAAGAAAAGTAGTTTGCGGTGGCCTTAATAATGTCATCTCTATACTATAATAGTGACCCCAAACGATGACAAATAATCGGGTCTAAGATGGATGTCCTTCGACAATAGATATCATTATTCATTATATCAATGCATTGTTGGTCTAAGATATTTATCAATAGTGTATTGATCACTTGGGTTGTCGTTAATATTCGTTCTTAAATAAAAATAGTCTTTATTCGAGTACTACATAATCAGAATTACATTGCGTCCATGTCATTACATTATATTTAACATTACACGACCTCCGACGGAGGGAAGGCTTCCAAATTCTTCCACTTGTTTCTCATCCTCTCTATTTCCCAACCCTTCCCCGCTATCCCTTTTATTCCATATTCCCAGGTTACTCCTAAATCGTTCTATTAATAAATAAAAAGGAAATAGAAATATCATTCTACCCTCATTATTATTACATTCATTTTACTGTTGAGACTAATATAATTCAGGCGTCTTAGGTTCAATTACCGGTGAAATAGTATATTTAAACAAGTGTTTAACCCATGTATACATGTATACAAATAATACTACTACGTTTATTAATCTGTTCGGTGAATGTGGTAAATCACAGAAAAGATTTTTATTTTTATTTACTTATGTAACTTTAATAACGTTGTGGTTTATGACATTTTCATTTGAATAATTGTAATGTAGAGGGTAAAACTAGCCGAGTTTCTTGCCCGTTCTCAGAACAAGGCCTCGCTTGTAGTTTTGCGAACGGATGGCGTAGTCTTGTTCTTTCGCAAATTTTGTAAACGTTTTTGACATTTATAAGCATTAAGCGCATCTAAACTGAATAAACATATTTTGATTTTGATTGAATAAAAACAGTGGCGCTACTACCCTGGCTTCAGTAAGTAGTAGCTCGTAGTAATCTTTATGATTATCGAATTAAAAATATGCCAAGAGTTTGTGTATGTAATTGTGAATTTTCTTAAACGAGTTTAAAAAAATTGTAGACAATATGTGTACTTAATCACAAAACGGCAGTACTCGGCATCTGATACCAAAAAAACATGGTGGGTATAATTTTAATACCAATAGTAAACTTATTTAAAAACAATGACTTTCGAAAAGGAAAAGGTTTTTAAAAAAGGAATTTAAAAATAATTGTTAGTGGTTCGAAATCTAAAAATCTACCTGCTAACCGTGGCTGCCTTAACGAGGTCTTTAACAAGATACCACCTCAGGGTATTTCGTGTCAGCACGTGTGGGTAATTAACGTTCCATTAATAGTTCTTTTTCTATTTTGGATCCAAGTTAGTTATAGGAAATCTGTAGTCTAGTTTACCTTTAAATAATGATTATATATATAAATGCTAAATGGCTAATTATGATCTTGAAATGTTTGTGGAAGTTCAGAAAAGGTTTAAACGGTGGAAACAAAAATAATAAATAAAGAAACGTACTAAAAACGAAATTAATTTAAAAAAAAAAATACTTTTTTTTTCGTTTGGCTGGGTAATATTCGAGATATAAAAAATTGTCACTTGGTTGTCAGAAATATATATATAATATATTTATCAGAAATTTTTGTTTCATAGCTGTAGTATGAGGTCTGATTTCTTTGGTCTGATGGCATGCAAGTGCGTTGCCGGGCTTTTAGAAATTGGTACGCTCTTTTCGTGAAGGACCCTAAGTCGATAATGTAGTCTTTTATGTTAAATGTAATTAAAAATGAATAAAACAGTCTCGATAGTCGATGTTTCAGATGACCTTTAAGTTTGAAGAGAGATGAAGGAAATATTATCATAACATAGGGTCAAGATATTGACTTGTTTGCAAAGGCTTGACGGGAATTTTTTATATCATATTTCGTGTAGGGGAGGCCGGGGTTCAAAGTGCCTACATGTCCCATTATATGTTTAAAGCATTAATATACAATATTATTATAATCACAAAGATTACAGTTTGTATTAAAATATCATATTTCTTGTTTTTTTGATGTTATGACGAATGTAAAGCTCTTGAAATAAAGCTTGATCAACATTCGAAATCAAAAGTCTCTGTACCTGATTAGTTAGATTACTTTATGTGATAGCTATTGTACTTTAGCTATGTTATTATAAACTTATATATTACTCAGTACAAGAGCAGTGTTGGCCTAGTGGCTTCAGCGTGCGACTCTCATCCCTGAGGTCTTAGATTCGATTCCCGCTGTGCACCCATAAACTTTCTTTGTATGTGCACATTTATCAAACGACAGTTTGTATCAGGCACATGAGGCTGATCACCTACTTGCCTATTAAATTGACAAATGTTCATGAAACAGATACAGAAATCAGACGCCTAGAATGGTTGTAGCGCCACTGATGTTTTTTTAGTAACCAACAAATAAATATATAATCCTTTTAGTTACATGACTAGGAGATGTATAGAATAAACTGTATAATTTTTTTTATATAAATTTCCCAATATCCCCGACTCTTGTGGTGCAGGAGCTTATTTTTTACACATATTATGTAATATATATTACTATTCCTATACTATATTTATAAGCGGTTGGCAGCCCGCCGTCTCGCCTCAACCGAGCTCTTGTAGCAGTGACTGACACTCTTCCCAATCTTACTGCAGAAATCTTCCAGCCGCGATCTGAAGCTTCTTAATATTTCTGGTAAACTCTCGTTAGTTACCTTTATATTGATTTTTGATCGCACCTGGAGGCTGCAAACGGGATATTCTATAATGAAATGCATATCTGACTTGTTGTAGGTTGCACGTACATGACGGATCTGATTTCAAACTAAATATGTGCAGATATTCAGCAAACGCCCCATGGCCGTTATGATATGCATCATTTGTGGGATATATCTTTCTGTCTAATAATTTTGTAGTCTGATATAATTTGTTGTAACATTGCTTATAAAGAATTTCGTCGTTTTAGGGGTATGAGCTTCTTTGTACCGTTTGTTCCACTCCAATATCGTTTTCTGTCAAACTTCTTGCCTGATGTGAGAAAGTGGTGTCTTTACGTATTCCCTTTTCTTCCCCAATGTTTCCACCGCATCCTTTGCTAAGGCGTCCGCTCTCTCATTTCCCGGTATACAAATTTGCCTTAACCCAATGAAGTTCTTTATTGATGCTTTTTTCTCGGTTTGTTCTGAGCTTATGACGGATTTCGGATTTTCGTAGGAATAATCTCTGTAATCTTTATCCAAAGCAAGTTTAATTATTTATTATATATATATATATATATATATATATATATATATATATATATATAT
This sequence comes from Pieris macdunnoughi, assembly GCA_905332375.1. NCBI lineage: Eukaryota > Metazoa > Arthropoda > Insecta > Lepidoptera > Pieridae > Pieris > Pieris macdunnoughi. Next base: position 10,168,995 of record CAJOBZ010000002.1, read on the forward strand.
ATATATATATATATATATTATATATATATATATATATATATTAGACAATAGCTGTCTTATTTTCTTTAACAGTAACAAGACGTTTTACAGTCCCAAGCTAGTTCATATTAATTTTGAAAAAATGTCTATTACAAATAAATAAGATTGAATAAGTACATAAAGGGATTACCAGTGACATTATAGTCCCGCTTGGCCCTGTCTTAAGCTAATTACATCAGTGCCAGTCAAGCATTCTGCGGAAACGCATTGATATATATAATTTCATTGTAATTTCAATGTAAAATCAGTCAGTAGCATTTAATATACTGACTGTTTCTGGCTAAATGTCTATTTAAAAAATAATACTACTGTTTACTCCTTGAATAAGTCTCTAAGGGACGTCAAGTCGTAGCGACTCCGCTAAGTATATACAGGGTGGCCATAAAGTCGTGGACCAAACGCAAATAGGGGATAGATGAGATCATCAGCTGCAAAAAATTGTTCTACGGGAGGTCTCTAAGCTCAACCCCTGCAGAGTTATGATTTCTAAATCTTTTTTTACTAATTCTTATTAAAATTCGAAATTATCTATCTTCAATCTAGTGGATATTTTTCATAATATCCACTAGATTGGTACTGATGAGTTCTTGCGTTAGACATACTATTTATAGTTGTTTATTGAGTGTATTGAAGATAATGTTAAGTTATACGATATAATTTTTTTTCAAATCATAACTTTTTGTTTACATCGGACCCCACTGTGAAAAAAAATTACTCTACCGAAAAGTGGCCCTGTATTACAAGTTTTGGCGCATTTAATAGGGATTCTGAAAAGGTATTACACATGGCCATGAGTCGCTCTAATATCTTTCTCGGAATTATTATTTTCCGCCTACTCTGCGGCCTACTGTGAGATATCCCGGCATGTACGAGTATTACCTAAAAATGGATGTCTCAAGCATAAATTTCTAATAATAATATTGCTTGAGTGGTCTTATTCAGCGCCGTCTTCAAATCACCACGATTCATTTCAAATTCTCTTTTGCCTAGTATCGCTCTGTTCTTGTAGTAATAGTATCCATATTTACTTTTAATTTTATTATTAAATAACCTGCATTATGTAATATTAACATGCAGCTCAGCCGTAAACATTTTGTTAACTATGTTACTGTATTAGTTCCCTAATCTATATACACGACATTTGTATTCGTCAATTGAATAAAATCAAGGATATATTCATTAATCAGGCCCTAATATTTAATAGAACCATTATTTGTGGTACCGTTAAAACAAATGATCAACTCTTTATACATGAATAATGCATAGTCAAATCAGAAACTCATTTAACGATTTTACCTATAAGTGTAACAATCAATCATAGTTAGGCGTGGGCATTCGATCAACTATTTGTTGTGACGCTAACGATTTACGAATACGAACGTACTTATAGATTAAGGGCCCTTTCCTTTACAATAAAATCTCCATTATTATAAAATCACATTACCTGTCCACATCGTATCCCTAACTTTCGTAGTAACTACTAACTGATGTGAGACTGATCTTCAATTAAATTATTATGATGCATTTTTACTATTTGAAGTTACACTTCTTTAGGCGCGTTATGAAAAATTGATGAGAGTGAAATTTTACGATGCGCGCGCACCTGAGACACAAAGTTGTCAGTGTGATTATAGCGTGCGCGAGCGAGATGGGAATAAGACAATCTACAAGTAAAAAGAAATAGAATATGCGTTAAGTTAGCAGCTATGCCAAGAATTAAGAATTAACATAATGACATTTACCTTTTAAACAAATAAAGGAGTTTTAATTATTTTTTCAAAGAAATTTTGCAATGCTTTTTCACAAAGACCTATTGTTACTTAGTTAAAAGGTTATGAAACAAACGTAGTTATTAAATTTAATAAATAATAAAATAATAAATAATAATTATTATTATTATTAATATTAATTAATAATTGAATAATATACTAAATATTAAATATTATTAAATTATTAACGTTAAATATTTGTTATTAATTATTTAATATTTTAAAAAATAAAGAAAGCCAAAGAAGTATAACTTCTTACGCGCGTACATAAGTACATGCACCCTTTTTTTTATTTTTCATGTATCCTTTATTAGTTTAGTTTGTTTTTTGTTCCTGTTTAGTTTGTTTCTTAATAACTATATGTAATATGTATTTTTGCACTTCTTGCCTTACTTATCTAATTTAATACATTTTTTTTCTTTTCTCACAGTGGCTGCCTGGAAGAGATCGCTCGAAAGCGATAAGGCCGCCAGTTGCCCTCCTTTACATTTAATTATGTTAAAATGTTATATTGTAATGCAACGAAGTGTTAATAAATATATAAAATCTCCCAATCTATGGATTTTGATACAGTCAAACTATCCAGATACAGAGGCTTCACTACGTATCTTGTTCTCTCGTTTCACACACACAGCACAATCTTTTGACAATGTTCAGCAAAAGGCCGGCAACGCACTTGCGAGCCCTCTGGCATTGGCAGTGTCCAAGGGCTTAAGGCCCTATCCCAGCACGAATTGCAGTGATAAACTGATGATAGACAGATAAAAACGGTTCTAAAGGCAATTTTAAAATTTAAAAAATCAGTGGCTCTACAACCTCTGTAGGTCTGGGCCTCAGATTTCTGAATCTGGTTCATGATCATTGGTCAATCTAATAGGTAAGTAGGTGATCTTCCTGTGCCTGACACGCGCCGTGCGTCAACTTTTTGGGTCTAAGGCCTCCCAAAATTTTTTCACCGTACGAGCGAGTTTTAAATGCGCACATAGAAAGAAAGTCTGTTTGTTACAGCCAGGGAACTATGATTTCGACCCCAGAGTTGATATCTATTACTTAGACTGACATATATGTAGTACGTTATCAGAAGCAGTTCCATATGTTATGATAGGAAAAATTAAACATATCGACATAGCCACGACGGACTTACATTAATAGCATTAGTGTGGTTTCGCGGTAGTGATGGGTGCATATCGATAAATTAAAATATTGAAAATAAATTTCGTGAGTTGCGTTGTCTTGGGCGATTTGCTTACTGATGAATGAACTTCGCTTGGCTATATAGATAATAAATAATGTGTTTTCAATGAAAGATATGGACCAGATTAACAACTGAAATTTTAACTTGACTTATTTATGGGTTCCTAAAACTAAGTGACTCATCTATCACCTACAAAAACTGACCTTTACAGCCGACGGAATTTATTTACTGGTATGAAAACAAGGTGCTCATTAACATTACCACGCTTAAAAGCAGTCGATTGTTAACATTTCGTTTTCATTAGTATTCTGAGTCATTTATATCATAGACTCATATATATATATATAGTATTGTAAATTATTTACCTTTAATTTAAAAAATAAATCAGTGGCGCTACAACCTCATTAGGTCTGGGCCTCAGATTTCTGAATTTATTTCATGATCATTTTTAAATCTAATAGGCAAGTAGGTGATCAGCCTTCAGTGCCTGACACACGCCGTCCACTTTTTGGGCCTAAGGCAAGCCGGTTTCCTCACGATGTTTTCCTTCACCGTTCGAGCAAATGTTAAATGCACATATAGAAAGAAAGTCCATAGGTGCACAGCAGGGGATCGAATGATTCGGGGAAGAGAATCGCACGCTGAAGCCACTAGGCTAACACTGCTCCAACCGTTACCGTTAATTTACATAACCTAATAGTTTAAATAGTTATCACAGTTGTTAGCTAAAATAATAACAGATACGTTAAAAGAGACTTCATTATTTTGCTTTTATGATACAGAACTGGACTGACGTTTCAACACAGTCCCACCTCATGTTTAGTGACATGTAGCCTGATGTTTACTTACCTTAAATTAAAACTTTCATAAAAAGTTAAAAAAAGTCAAAAATCCAAAATCATTTGTTAATGTAGGTAACACAATGTACATTTATAAACATCAAAAAAGGAATATAAATTAAATGCTTCTAATTTTACATTTACTGCCAGTTCTGAAATCAAGGGCGTAGAACGGAAGAGAAGAACTGGCAATAAAGTCGCCGCCACTCTTTTTAATCGCCAAGTTTTTGAAGTGAAACTTCTTTAGAGGTTGGAAAAAAATTTAGTGTAACATTTTTTCGTTACGCGACACATTTTTCGGTTACGCGCCATGTTGCTTTTTGAAGTCAAACTTCTTTATCGGCGTTGGAATGAAACTTCTTTATCGACGTCACGTTTTTCTTTGATAGTAATAATTCTATTACAATTAATGAAATTCTAAAATAATCTTCGTAGTAATAAGGTAAAATGAAATATTTGTATTCATGTCTATGATAATAATAGCCTTTTGTTAAACTTTATCTAATTTAACGAATTTCTGTAAAGTTGCATATAGTAGATCATTTTTCGAAAAATAAGATCATAAAGAAGTTTCACTTCTTACGTGTGTACACCTAGTACACGCACAATTTATTTGTTTTACACAATGTTTGTAAAGCTGCAACTATTACACCATGTTCCACATGACATTTTATGTAATAAATAATAACAAAATAAATTAAAAACAAAGATTTGTCCTCTATCAGCAGGAGGAAGGGTGAAATAGGAGCGCCTCATTTAATTAAATTTAAACATCAGGCTAAATAAAGTTGTTGAGTGATTGTAACACATTCTGAATATCGATACAGTTTACAGTTTCGCCGCATCACTATTGTCAGGGCTGGGCCACTTTGTAAATTCGATTACGGTATTCACTTACCATATTGTTAGCTAGTGTCCCACAGGACACAACAGTGTCTCTGTCTGTTCTGTGTAGTGGTACATAGTGCACATCATGAAATAGGATATTAAAAATCAGGTAAGTTGAATTAAAAAAAAAACTAATTAATTCTATATTTTAAATTTCATTTGAACGTCAATTGTTTTCAAATTTTAAATAATTTTGATTTGTGCAGTACAGACACGTACAGATTCTGTAAAAAATTAATGGTTAGCATAATTTTTATTGAAATAGCTAAGAGTAGCGTTGATAAAGAAAAGAAGCCGAAATATTTTTAGTTAAGAACCGCTACAACCTGGTGTTCGTCTAGTGGCTACAGCGTGCAACTCTCATCCCTGATGCCGTAGGTTCGATCCGCGGCTGTGTACCAATGGACTTTCTTTCCATGTGCGCATTTAATATTCGCTCGAACGGTGAAGCAAAACATCGTGAGCAAACCGGCTTGCATTGGACCCAAAAAGTTTACGTATGTCAGGCACAGGATGCTGATCACCTACTTGCCTATTAGATTGACAATGATCGTGATACAGAAATCTGAGGCCCAGACCTAAAAATTTAATTAATTTATTTAAAGGAAATTTGATGAAACAGTGGTTTTACATAAACACCACATATAATCTGTGGTAGGCTTAAGTCCTTTGTTTAATCTAAAATGTTAACACCCGTTTAACTGTGCGTAGGCTGGTAAGAGGAGTTAATTGTAGGGTAGTACAAAGCTTCGCGGATTTATAATATGAAGGTTTAACTTGAAGTTTCTTTATTTGTTATTTATTACTGTAATTATGAGGCGTAAATCGGACATTTCACTGATAATTTAAACTACGTTTAGTGCCTATATAATCTGAAAAACCGATACTAATAACTAAGACTTGGTTACAATTATTTTGTGAATTAATTAATAATTGATTATACGATCAAGACGGATTTGACACGAAGCAAAGGGAGTTTTTGGAGTTAAAACACAGCACTACCGAAAAAAAATTAAGAACAAAAGATATTGCTAAACAACAGCAAAATAAATTAAAAGACAATAAACAATAATATTATTAATAGGTACACTGCCGCAGGGACCATACTCTTAAAATTTGTTTTAATTTTCTATTTATTAATTTTTAATAATTATTCAATTTGTATATTTGTGTTGGATATAATATGGAAAAGCGTACTTCTAAATAATTTAAATGAATAAGAACAACGTACAAAAAATGTTACCAATATTCATGTTTCACCAGTTTTGTGTTTTTAAGAATAAAAAAAAAAATCTTCAAGCATATGCCTCGTATCACGCCACAGACAGGTCCCCTAAGCTTTTTATAACAGATAATTCATACGAGAAACTTAAAACAATAAAACGCCAATCATTCCCTTTATGATAGTTTTATTTCTTGATAAACTTTGTCCAAGTACTATTTGAATGCGTATGCGACACGTTTTACGACTGAAACGTGTTACAGCTTAACGATTCTTAGTTATTTTTAGAACATTAACAGTATTGTATATTGTATATTGTATATTAGTACACTGTACATAGGAAATATTTTTGATGATTTTATTTTATGGTTTCTTTAAGTTCTAGTAATATTATTTAATGCAATGGTATAATAAAATCGATCGATCAAGGCTGACTAGTGCCCAGAGAGCAATGGCAATCCATTCATTTCGCAGCATTCTAATCAGAAAGATTCACAAAATACGAAGTGACCACAGGGTGAAAACTAAGATCATTGACGGGCTAACCCACGCCCAACAGCTCAAATAGAAATGGGCAGGGTGTACAGATTGCAAGGGTACAGATAAAAGATAGACCTCCAGATCCACCCGCTAGACCTCCAGGAGAAACGTGGGAAACACAAGAGGTTTCTGGGGAGAAATAGTGGGAGATGAAAACATATCCAAATGGAAAGTTCAGAAGCAGAGCTTTATCTAAAAGGGTCCAAACTGCAAGGGAACAAGATACGATAATAATAGCCTTTTGTTAAACTTTATCTAATTTAACGAATTTCTGTAAAGTTGCATATAGTAGATCATTTTTCGAAAAATAAGATCATAAAGAAGTTTCACTTCTTACGTGTGTACACCTAGTACACGCACAATTTATTTGTTTTACACAATGTTTGTAAAGCTGCAACTATTACACCATGTTCCACATGACATTTTATGTAATAAATAATAACAAAATAAATTAAAAACAAAGATTTGTCCTCTATCAGCAGGAGGAAGGGTGAAATAGGAGCGCCTCATTTAATTAAATTTAAACATCAGGCTAAATAAAGTTGTTGAGTGATTGTAACACATTCTGAATATCGATACAGTTTACAGTTTCGCCGCATCACTATTGTCAGGGCTGGGCCACTTTGTAAATTCGATTACGGTATTCACTTACCATATTGTTAGCTAGTGTCCCACAGGACACAACAGTGTCTCTGTCTGTTCTGTGTAGTGGTACATAGTGCACATCATGAAATAGGATATTAAAAATCAGGTAAGTTGAATTAAAAAAAAACTAATTAATTCTATATTTTAAATTTCATTTGAACGTCAATTGTTTTCAAATTTTAAATAATTTTTATTTGTGCAGTACAGACACGTACAGATTCTGTAAAAAATTAATGGTTAGCATAATTTTTATTGAAATAGCTAAGAGTAGCGTTGATAAAGAAAAGAAGCCGAAATATTTTTAGTTAAGAACCGCTACAACCTGGTGTTCGTCTAGTGGCTACAGCGTGCAACTCTCATCCCTGATGCCGTAGGTTCGATCCGCGGCTGTGTACCAATGGACTTTCTTTCCATGTGCGCATTTAATATTCGCTCGAACGGTGAAGCAAAACATCGTGAGCAAACCGGCTTGCATTGGACCCAAAAAGTTTACGTGTGTCAGGCACAGGAGGCTGATCACCTACTTGCCTATTAGATTGACGAATGATCGTGATACAGAAATCTGAGACCTAAAAATTTAATTTATTTATTTAAAGGAAATTTGATTAAACAGTGGTTTTACATAAACACCACATATAATCTGTGGTAGGCTTAAGTCCTTTGTTTAATCTAAAATGTTAACACCCGTTTAACTGTGCGTAGGCTGGTAAGAGGAGTTAATTGTAGGGTAGTACAAAGCTTCGCGGATTTATAATATGAAGGTTTAACTTGAAGTTTCTTTATTTGTTATTTATTACTGTAATTATGAGGCGTAAATCGGACATTTCACTGATAATTTAAACTACGTTTAGTGCCTATATAATCTGAAAAACCGATACTAATAACTAAGACTTGGTTACAATTATTTTGTGAATTAATTAATAATTGATTATACGATCAAGACGGATTTGACACGAAGCAAAGGGAGTTTTTGGAGTTAAAACACAGCACTACCGAAAAAAAATTAAGAACAAAAGATATTGCTAAACAACAGCAAAATAAATTAAAAGACAATAAACAATAATATTATTAATAGGTACACTGCCGCAGGGACCATACTCTTAAAATTTGTTTTAATTTTCTATTTATTAATTTTTAATAATTATTCAATTTGTATATTTGTGTTGGATATAATATGGAAAAGCGTACTTCTAAATAATTTAAATGAATAAGAACAACGTACAAAAAATGTTACCAATATTCATGTTTCACCAGTTTTGTGTTTTTAAGAATAAAAAAAAATCTTCAAGCATATGCCTCGTATCACGCCACAGACAGGTCCCCTAATAAGCTTTTTATAACAGATAATTCATACGAGAAACTTAAAACAATAAAACGCCAATCATTCCCTTTATGATAGTTTTATTTCTTGATAAACTTTGTCCAAGTACTATTTGAATGCGTATGCGACACGTTTTACGACTGAAACGTGTTACAGCTTAACGATTCTTAGTTATTTTTAGAACATTAACAGTATTGTATATTGTATATTGTATATTAGTACACTGTACATAGGAAATATTTTTGATGATTTTATTTTATGGTTTCTTTAAGTTCTAGTAATATTATTTAATGCAATGGTATAATAAAATCGATCGATCAAGGCTGACTAGTGCCCAGAGAGCAATGGCAATCCATTCATTTCGCAGCATTCTAATCAGAAAGATTCACAAAATACGAAGTGACCACAGGGTGAAAACTAAGATCATTGACGGGCTAACCCACGCCCAACAGCTCAAATAGAAATGGGCAGGGTGTACAGATTGCAAGGGTACAGATAAAAGATAGACCTCCAGATCCACCCGCTAGACCTCCAGGAGAAACGTGGGAAACACAAGAGGTTTCTGGGGAGAAATAGTGGGAGATGAAAACATATCCAAATGGAAAGTTCAGAAGCAGAGCTTTATCTAAAAGGGTCCAAACTGCAGAGCACGAAGTAATTTTGTAATTATCAATAGTATGGAATTAAGTGGCATTATTTGGTATGATAAGTAGAATATGCCATACAATGCGAGGCGAGTGAAGAAAATAACCGTTGAAAAGAGATAGTCCAGTCCAGATGTTTCCACGCTTTTAGTTTAGTTACTACAGCTGGGTTTCATCATCGGACGTCGAGGCAGAATATGAATTTCCAGCCGGGTCATCTCGTCCGTCGTACAACTGAGCGTTATGAAGTTTTTGCCGCGCACCACCACTTTGTGGAACCAGCTGCATACTGAAGTTTCCGAACCCATTCGACTTAGGGTCCTTCGAGAAAAGAGTACCAATTCTTAAAAGGCTTACAAGCGAGCCTATTGACATTGAGAGTGTCCTAGCGGTGGTTAACATCAGGTGAGCCTCTAGCCCGCATGCCCCCTGTTCTATAAAAAAAAAAACACAAAATGTGCGTGCGTACAAAGTACACATGTCAGAAACTTCTTTGGCAAAATAATTTTTAAGTCTTGTTCATATTTATACAAATCTAAACCTTTAGATTTCCGAGACTTAGAGGTAGGGAAAAAGGAAGATATGTTAGGAATTTAATGAATTTAATTGTCATTAAATTATCAAAATTGTCGAAAATTAATACAAATTATAAATTTAATTTCTTTAAATTATTTCTTCGATAGTAAAAGCACGTGGCATTTTAACTTACAATTCGTCATTTAAGATTTCAATAAATTATTTTGCATAAAATATAAAATACTAATAATTTCATAAATTCTCTTAACGAAATTTTAAAATAGAATTTCTATAACGTAATTCGCCCTTCTCACTCTCTCTCTCAATCGGTCTCAATCGCTCTATCCCTTTTCTTCGACAAAAACGCTGCACATCTTCGAGACGCTAATATTATTATTATTGCGTTTCATCCGTAAAAATTTTACCCTCATGCGCCTAAGGAAGTTTCACTTCAAAAAGGGTACCTCAAAGCATTCGGCTGCCACGTGATACTTTAGAATTCTATAATTACAATGAGAGTAAGGTTAGTGTGTCAGGGTGTGCAGTAAGTCGACCTTAAGCAGAGATTATATGCAAATTGGATAACGAGTTACCAGCCAATAGTGCATAGTGCATAAACGTGACACAAGATGTTTTACTTTATAAAGTTGAATGTAATTCCGAACACTGTGTTGAGGCTGTGCTGGTACTGGCTAGATCGTTTTAAGACTCATGGATATTTTCATATTTTTATTGAAGTTCACCATATCATATACAATGCTATATCTATAGTATTACAACCTATCACTTCTAATATACATGACAATTATGGTGATAAATGTTACAAAAATTAAACAGTATAAAATATTAAAAAAAAACACTTGTAATTTTAGATAACAATCAGCTAAAATTACTAGAAAATAGCGGGATTAGGTATCAGATATGTTTTTTTTTAAATTGATCAGCCCACTATTAAGCTCAGCTAAGTAGTATTTATTCTGTTATATTCGCGAAGGATTCAACTCCTAGTTTGGTTTTGATTATCTTAAAGCCCGAACGGAACTGTTTCCTATATGTGTGTATAACCCTCCACTATGTTAAAACATTTACATTTCAACATACTTTCGAATTAAGCTTCGGTTCCAGGGATTCCCCCATTTAAATAGTGTTGCCACTTTAATTCCATACTATAAAAATTACAAATCAGATGGGTGTTAGTTAGCTATTGTATATATATTCTTTCCATTACTACGTGTCCTGCATGGACCCATTTTGGGTAAAGCTTCCTGAACTTTCTATTTGGGTTTGTTCTTTGCTCCATCCATTCACACTATGCAATTCTCTCGATGTGTAAAGTGTATAACATAGTGTGTGGCAAAATACAATCATTTCAGTCGTGTCATTTCTATGCTGTGTAATTTTTGATGTACCAAAAACTTTACATCTTACGTTCTATAAAGCAAACATAAAAATCTTGATAACGTCTCGTGGTAAATAAAATACGCAATAAAATTGTGATCGTCAGTTTATACATAAACAAGGTTTATGTATTGCGGTGAATATGGTTGAATTCGGAAGCATGCAAGTTTTTTTTAATTTGTCTCTGCACAAACATTCTGATCTAGGCTAACTAATTTGTAGTTTAAATCTAGTCAAATTTACAAAAAGGAAATTTGTTCGGTCTAATATCTGTAGCTGAGCTTCGGACGTCTAGCCAGCTCCGCTACTCTAAAGTAAGCAAAGAAAAAACAAAACGTAGTTTTTAATTATATATTTATTAAAAATTAACTTTTTTTTTTAAATTAAAAATAGTTTTTATTAAATACATGTGTCTTTCTTATAGTTTATGTCCTCGTCGTGTGATTTTCCGGTATATTTGACTAGTATAAAAGCCTCTTTTCTGAGGAAACTCATTTGTATCATTTGCTGAGTGCTAGTATCATGATTAGCTATCAACAGCACATGGCTATCTCCTTTGATCTGAACGATTAATTTGTTTACATGACTCGGTTCGTTTCACTGTAGAGGCTATAGTGAGAGCGGGTTTAAAACTGTAATATTTATTTATTTACACTTCATTACCTTATACGTACAAAAACATACATATAAAAAGGAAGGTTACAAAAGTTATTAGGCAACGGGCGGCCTTATCGCTAACAAGCGATTTCTTCCAGGCAACCCTAATATGGAACAGTAAAAAAAGGAACACCTACAGAGAATCATACATTAATTATTATTATTAATTACATTATAATTTTAGAATAAAGTACAAGAAGTGCATAAATAATAATTAGCAAAAACTCAAACGAAAAATAACTAAAATAAAGTAAAATCTAAACAAAAAACAAATAAATAAACAATAATATGTAAAACATATTTAATATATATAAGGAGTAGCTAATAACGAGGCAGAAGAATATTGATCAAAAAGAATATACTTATAATTGTAGAAAACAAGAATTTAAGCTTTACTAAACTTTGTAAGATATAATGTTAATAGAAATTACATAGACTTATTGTTTTGAGCAGTGTTGGCCTAGAGGCTTCAGTGTACCTGTCTCATCCTTGAGGTCGTAGGTTCGATCCCCGACTTTCTGTCTATGTGCGCATTTAACATTCGCTATTACGGTGGAGGAAAACATCAATTATATAAGAACATAAAAATTTCAAAATAGCAAGAAAAAAATTAAACACAAGCAAACAGCAACGTAAACGAAATAGAAACTAAAACTTAGAAGTGTTAAATGCCGGTCATAATTTTTTGCAAATAATAAAAAAGTCAAAAACAGATTTTATATCATTAGACGAACACAAATTTAGCACTGGGAACCAACCCAAAATGCAAGCGCTTAAATGATTTCCATCCAAGATCTCTTTACAAATAGTAGCAAATAACATTTTTTTTATTTCAAAATGATTTTCAAAGCTTTCAGCAATTTAGTACCGTGTTTAGCTATTACTCCGTGGCTTAGTGGTTGAGGTTAGATGATGATGATGGCCACAGAAGTTTCTGTAATTCACTGTACAACCGTTAGAACTTAGAAGCCACAGTTGATAATCACTTAGTATATCACTCCTCTATAATTATAAGTATCATCATCATCATCAACAATGGTTATAGCCCCTTGTAGGCCATCGCAATCTATCCAGTGCTTCCCGCGTCCAATTCGAACCCCAATTGTTTCGAGGTCCTTGACAAATCCAAGTATAAAAATATACATCTTAAAAATATACAAATATAAATATACATCTTTCACCAAAAAGTCGTGACCTCTATATTTCACTCATAACTATATTAGTCTGTCAATACGTTAAAAATTCTTCGAATCCTGAGTCATAAGAAAATATATACAAGCTACTCGCATCGGCTTCGCGCTATACTTTTACTTTATATTGTAAAATCAATGTCGACGGTGGAAGGAGAAATTGTGACCAATTTGTGTCTACAAATTACTTTTTTTTATTAAAATTATGAACATATATTTCCGTGATGTTTACGTCAACAAATTAATTCAAAATAAAAAACTCATATAATATTTATATGTTGGGGCGATATATATGCGATATGTACGCGGTCACGCGCCCCTACGCTTTTGTTGCCGTGACTGACTTATTGATTTTCTTACATTCCTTTCCTTACTTTTCTTGGAGTTGTATTAGTTTTATTTATTTACGTTTCAAGAACTGCATCAAATAGAATAGTACAATTTTCTTTAAAAATAAAATTATTTTTTGTATTAATATTAATATTTATTTCAATTTTAAAAATAAAAAACTATTTCAACATTATAGATAACTTCATTAATAATGAAACGAAAAGAATAAATAATTACTTTTTATTATTTAAAAATTAAAACTATCAAAATTATATAATTCTCAAACTTCATTAATAATTATAACAATAATTTTTTATTTATTTATTACTTTAATTGCAGTTATATTGTTAATATATATATTTGTATAAAAATTTGAAAAATAGCAAAATGTCTATAGAAAACGTCCTATTTTGTTATCAATTAAGTTTCCTTTTTATTTAATTATTTAAATTGTACCTACTGTATTTCTGTAAATAAAATAAAACTCATTTATTAAGATAAAGATTTATTGCGTCATTTACTGAAGCGCTAATTACAACTAAACAAATAGAAGTTTTATTTCACATGAATAACTTTTCTTAATTCAGACAGCGATTACCAAATTTGTTAAACGTATTGGGAAATGACAGGAATAGTACCCATCCGTCAGTTAGTGGAGCGCTTAAATTAGATGCGCGCGCGTCGGTTCTTTATTTGTTTATACGTTTATAGTGATTTTGTGTAATAAAGTATTTGGATGTTTTAAAATGAAGCGAAGAAAACGCAGCCGCCGTATACGCATTAGATTTGATATGAATGAGGTAATTAAAGTTTAGTTTTATTTTCACTTCACATTTTATTAAAGTTAATAAAAAAATATATTAATAAAAAAATATACAATACACGACCTCCCGAGTGAAGGCCTCCCCGAAATTCCACTTGTCTCTCATCCTCGGCACCATTTTCCAATCTTTCCTCGCTATCCCTTTTTTCCATCTTCCCAGGTTTCTGGTGGGAATACTTCTTCTCCCCACTGGGACATTCCAAGTAAGGGTCTTTTTGACACATCAGTCGTCACAAACGCGGACTCATTTCCACTGTAACTTTTTTGAAAGAGTTACATTTGTAAGGCTTCATACTATTTTGACGTTTTCTTTTATTTTCAGAAGTTCCATAGCCCTTTGGCATACTCAAATTTTCTTTATTAGCGCAAAAAGGATAGTTATATTTTATCGCAATATCCATACAAACATTACTTTTCTTTACAGCTATTCCGTAGACATACATCTAAATAAAAGATAGTAAAAATGAATCGTAAAATATGTTGCTAAGCACAAATCTCGAAGACGGCTAACACCAATTCGAGTATTTTTATTTAATATTTCTCAAACTCAGAGGAACTTTTTTTTGAGAGATTTTTTTAAAAATGTATGTTATTTATTAAACAAATATACAGTATTGTATTGTCTTTGATTGACATAACCTTTACACATTTATAGAAAAAACTTTTTAACCGGATTAAAGTTATGTATTATTATAAATTTACAATTATTTAACATAATTTTAAATTTATCCGACGTTTCGCGTGCTTTACAGCGTGCGTGGTCTCGGTGACTGAAGACAAAAGGTGTTGAATGTCAAAAAGTATCACATCTGTAGAGAAAGTTGCATTATCTGTATTTATTTCCCCGGAGTTGGTATCGACTAATAAAAATAAAATAAATAAAAATAATTGTAAATTTATAATAATACATAACTTTAATCCGGTTAAAAAGTTTTTTCTTTAAAAAATATACAGTATTTACAATTTTCTTAATCTGCATAGTAATAATAATTAAAAATTAGTACTTAGATTTTTTCCGGAAAAGCGAACAGTTTTTATAAGGTAGCGCACAAAATGTGTCATATGGTATGTATCTATTAAAAGGTAAACTAATTAAATATCATATTAAGGCGAAACGAAGCTTTTTAAAGCAAAACTTAATTTTTTA
The DNA here is from genome assembly GCA_905332375.1 of Pieris macdunnoughi. Lineage (NCBI taxonomy): Eukaryota > Metazoa > Arthropoda > Insecta > Lepidoptera > Pieridae > Pieris > Pieris macdunnoughi. The sequence goes on from CAJOBZ010000002.1 coordinate 10,184,158, forward strand.
GGCAAATAGACACCATAGTGCCAAATACAGATAATGTGGCGTCTTAAACGTTAAGATAAAATGGGCATATATAGGGAAGGTGGGGACCCTTCGTACGGTTTTCACATTTATTTTTTTAATTTTTTATTTTTCCATGAATCAATCACCTGAACTTAAATTTATAGTCTAACTATTGAGATTCAAATAAAAATGACAAATGATTTCATCCGATGTTTCAACCATAATTATGATTTAAACTAAATTTGAAAACGTACGAATCTGCCCCATCAACGGGGCACCTTCGTACAGGTTTGGGGTACCTTCTTACGCTGTGGGTAGTTCAAAATTCATTTATTAGAATGAAATTAACACAAAATAAAGATTTAATTTCTATTAAACAAAAAAAAATACTTTTCTTATGTAAACAAAAATTTAATTAGTTAGGTACTTAAATTTAGAATTAATTTTTTACTCTTTGGTGTGGATTACAACTTTTCGGTGTGGCAGTATATTGTGTCCTGGCCGTCATCGTCATTTTGTGTTTTATTACTTTTAAGATGCGAATAGGTCGAAATGCCTCTGGTGTCAAAACTGACTTGAAGGAACTACTATTTGATGGATTGGTAAATTATTCACAGCACTGGTTCACAAGCATCAAATCAACCTTATCAGATGCCTTAAAGTATAATATTAGAAAGTCGAAACTAATTTTGAAAAAGACAGTTCGCTCGACAAATTATTATACAAATTTAGTTGTACAATTGACAAATCAGTGCCCTGTCCGAATGTACCCCACTAACTGAATAACAACAAAATATAACTTATTTTAATATTAGGAAAACGTCATAAATTAGTATTGAGACGACTTAGTATATTTTGCTAGTTATGATAGAATACTCTACACGAAAACTTATTTTATCTACGGTAACAGAGATAAAAACATAGATCAAAAATTACTTACCGAGCGGAAAACACGTCTATGCCTGTAATTCACTCTTCGGTGGAATTTCACGAAACTTGTTGATGTATAGTTGGTACCTCGACTCATGCACACATACAAAAGCAAGACTGTACTTTATTTCGTTCAAGTTTTATTTTGACTTATAAGTGCCCTAGGGTACGTCTTCCCTACATTAGGCAATTAATATTCATTCATAGTCAGGCTTCGAAAACACGACCTCAGGGTGACTCGTGCCTAGAGTTAACTCACATTACAAGCGCTAAGCCGAAAAATAAATCATATCAGATTACACTGACATCAAGATTCGTCTTATTATGAGAAACCCAAATAAACATCAGATTTCCCCTTTTATGCGACTCAATTTTTCAAGATATACTCAGTGAACTGTCAGGGCATTGTTAGCGAATCGCGTTCGTTTTCTTTACCAACAGCATAAATACAGTAAAACACCTCTCACACTTTGAAATCAATTTTCCATTACTTTATAATTTATGAATGGTTTTGTTTTCTCTCAGTGTTTGTTATAAGTGCTTGTCAATGTGTTGCATTTCATTTTTCTTGTACCAATGTAACAGTGAGCGTTAGCAAGCTTTTGTAAATATTTTAAAAAGATTTTGATTACATGCATATCTGAAACATTAATAATTCAAACCAAAATATCAATTATTCATGTACTACACTTTTGAACGTCAGAAAAATAATGATTTCAAATTTACATTTACTGCCAGTTCTCTAAGGGCGTAGAACATTAATCGCAAAGGTTTTTTACAAAATGTTTGTAAGCTAAAACTATTACACCATGCTCCTCACATCTTAAAGCAATTAATTATAATAATAAAAATAAATATGAAAACCGTTTCACCTCTATCAGCAAGACACGAAGAAATAGGAGCATGTACTACAGTGGGAACAATAACCAAACACGTAATATAAAATCCAAGAAATAACGAAGCATAGGGATATTATATTATTATGTATAAATTATATGGCAAGTCCAATTGGGTTTTTGAAAAAAAAAATTTTTGTGATAAAGGGAAAGATCATATATAAGTTTTATAACAAAACAATTTTTTTAATTTTTTTTTCGCAATAATTCAAAAGCTATTTCAAAATATTTAATAATTTTTGAATCCAGTACCGAAAACACGCCGAACAAACCCGAGCGCGTGTGACGTCATAATGTTAGTTTTCACTCATTGCAGTTGATAGAAAAATAATAAATACAGTGTTTTGATCTATTTAATTTTGTTAATTAATATTAATATTTAATATATTAAATATACTATATATATATACATATATTAATAGCCGTAAACGCTGTACTGTTAAATTGCTTTAACATTATGACGTCACAACATGGTGATCGATCATCCATGGCGCGTTTTTTATTTAAATTTCATCAGTTTTTTAATTATTTATAATTAATTGAAAGAAAAAAAAAATAAGTTTTTTGCATTAAACATTAATATTATTAACAATAAAGATTTAAAATACATAATTTTTTTTTTTTCGAAACTCTTTTGGTCAAATCGGTAACTATAGAATTGCCAATACGACAATACGATGTAGATATTGTTTAGGATAGAAATAAACAGAAAGATGATAAACATGAAACATAAATAATGATTGTCTGTGCATGTACGATAATGTAATAAATGATAATATTATAGTGATAAATATAATAGGAAATTTCTCGTTATATATTTATCACCATGTGAATATCTATGTTTGTACAAAATATGTGTATAAAATAAGGCCCGCACGACAAGAGTCGGGGATATTAAGAAATCTACAAATGAAAATATAAAAAAATCGTGATAAAAAATCTAGATAAAATTATTATAACCCGATATAGCGCGCGATACCCTTTAAAGGGAAATTAAACTATTTTTTATTTTTATTTATCAGTTTAGTACCTCAAAATGTTGCTCAAACAAGAGAAATTAATTTAGGAAATTTAATTATCAACTGTAAAATTAAAATTACTAAAATAATAGAATATAAACAGATAAAATAAAAGTAAACTAGAACACAAACTTATATTTAAATAAGCTCATATTATATATTATTAATATATTATTTGTAAAACAATAAACACACAAAAAGGCGTCAAGCGTAAAAACTTAGTATGCTTAACCAGATGGTTAATAATGAATAATAAAAAGATTAGATAATCATTTTTCTTCATTATTTCTGAGGAAAAATAGTTAAAAATGGATTATTGATTATTTATGATGTAATAAACTTTCATAATAAATGATCATATTTAACGAGTTAAGTTATATGGATAGAAACATAAAAAATTACATGACTTTAGCATATACATTTAAGACATTACACATAATTTTATACGCATTTTAGTCAGACCTATTAGTCTAATGTTATTTCTTAAGGAATATTATTGTATTTTTTAAATTGTTTGTCATTGTTATATATTTTAGTTTACAAAGCTTGTAAATGTATTGAACTTTATTAAATAAATAAGCAATACTAATAATTAATAATTAATATAATAATAATTTGACGGCTCATTGGTCTAGTGGTTAGTACCCCTGACGAATCCATGGGTCCCGGGTTCGATCCCCGGCTGAGACAAACATCGATGTGATGAGCATTTGGTGTTGTGCTTAGGTCTTGGGTGTTTAAATATGTATATATATGTCTATTTATCTATAATATGTATGTATAATGTATATCCGTTGCCTAGTACCCATAACACAAGCTTCACCAGCTTAACATGGGACTAGGTCAATTGGTGTGAATTGTCCAATAAAAAAAAATAAAAAAAAAATATATATATCAAGTAAAGCCACCATAAAAGCCTTAACCGATGTCCTGTTGACACATCGTTCACTAACAAGTGACATGTATTTCTCAGTAATGATCTACACCTTTGTGGCGACAGTTTTACGAACGAAATATGCTTATGGTAAGTTTATAACCCTTACAAAATAGACTGTAAAAGTAAATATTAATATGGGCTGGAAGTTGCAAGAGGCATCCTACATTTTAAATTATGTTTACAGACCTGACAGATTTTGGTGAATATTTCGTGTGCTTAATTTTCATTTAGTTTAATAATTAATGTAGACCGTGAATTAAAAAAAAATAAAAGATACCGCAATGGAGTAGTTTACATTACAAAAGCGTCATATACGTTCTCTCTCTCTCCTTCAGTCATGTCATGTCTTCCACCGGTTTCTGTCCAGCGCCTCTCTTATAACAGTTTTGAGGACGATAAGTCTTTCTCTTCGGTCCATCTGGTTGGTGAACGGCCTTTTGTGTTACCAACCACGATCAGTTTCTCCAAGTTCTCATCGCTTCTGCGCATTGTGTGGCCGAAATATGATTTAATTAAGATACTTTTAATTAATAATAGTGAAATTATTTAAAATGATTAAATTCTTGGTCCTAATATCTCTCTCGTCAACTCTAAGAAAGTATTATTTTCTCTTAATTTAACGACTCGGAACAAATCAAACAATATTAATGGCGTCTTGCATTTGAAAAAATATTTAATAATTATTGTGATTAGAAATTATTCTACGCCAAACACGCGGATAATGAAGTGCAGAATAATTTATGCTGAATATTAATAGGTTATGATATTAATAAGCATATTAATTAAAATTTACATGATTGTCAAAATTTGCGTGTTATTAGTAAGTATACATAATATATTTGTAATGGAAATTATATTGCAAATACTGATATGATATTATGAACAAAATAAAATTGTTGTTAATTTCTTTAATAAAGGCTCTATACATTTTGTGAGAGACTTCTACATATGTTTAATTAATATTTTTTTCAGCTTAGTCTGAAGTCGGTTTTTGGTTCTAAGACATCCTAATTATGTTTTATTTTATTGGTTTAAATGCGCGTATACAAATAAAATTAATAAGTGCACGTACGGTAATCAACTTAAGACCCCGAAGTCAAGAATTATTTAATAACTACCAGTACTAATACATCAAATAAACTTTTATTAATTTAATTAAAAGTCACCTTTTAAATATCAATACAACCTTTAGTTTGTAGTCGTCTTTTGTTTTACAACAATCAGGGGGGTAACAACGTAAAACAAATGAGAAACGACAAAATTAAAATTCTACGTCCGTTTGCTAAACGCATGTTGCATTTCATATATTCACCATATTTTCATATATCTAGGACACGATGAACCGCGGCTCCAGGGAGGAGCTTCTCGGCAGCTCCCAGGAAGCCCTGCGGAACAGCCAGCATGACCTCAGGAACGTGTACGAGCGCGCACTAACGAGAGAAGAGAAGACATTTCTACTTAACGCCGATCGGGGAGACTATGCAACTGTAAAACGGTAGGAACTACACATTTTTATCTATTATTTATTTATATTTTATTTATTAACACTTCTCCTTCAAAGTTTACTTAAGTAGGCAAATACCGGTAACAAGTGATCACTCCAATAGGGTGAAAGAAATAAATACAAATAACAGTTAAAAAAAAAGCTATATATGGAATCACAAAAAAGGTTTTAAAACACGAAAATCGCCATGCTTATAAAACTATGAAAGCCTGGGTGAGCAAAATGTACAGCTTTGGCTCGAATATGTCTATTAGAAAAATCAAATGATCTCGAACAGATACCGAATTGCATGAAATATTTTAGCATCTGAAATTAATTAATAAAAAGCCCATTCATCGAAAAGATTCAAGAAAATAAATTTATTTACAAAACTTATTTATTTAATTTAATTTATTAATAAACAATATCAAAGGACGGCATGACACTCGCGACCCTTCTTATTATGTGCCGTGGCTATCAGAATCCTTAAACTGAAAAATTACTATAAAAAAATACCACAGGATTGTAGCGTCTGACATTCAACATAACCTTCTAACTTTGCAATCAATATCCTTTTAATTTCGATTCAATCAGAAGCCGCCAAGAAACAAATGCCAGGTCGTTGTAAGGGAATCACTATAACAGCATAATCTTGTTTGTCTCCACGTGCATTTGTATGTCACGGTTAAAAGTAATGCCATTTATCCGGATAGACTGTATTTAATTGCCTTGGATTAAATGATTTAGGTTACTGTGCTAAGACAGAACTCTAAAGCCGAGCTGATTTTTACACGACTCTACTAATGAATTGTCTATTGACTGATATACTACTTTACATTACATTTAGGCTATAATATATAAAGAATAGTGTAACAAACAACAACAACAACAGTGGCGATACAACCTTTTTGAAGTTATACTTCTTTAGGCGCGTTATGAAAAATGGATGAGAGTGAAATTTTACGATGCGCGCGCACCGTGACACAAAATTAACAGAATGAAGTTGCCCACGGAAGATGCTACGGCATTGGACATAATTTAAAAACAACATTCGAATAATCATAGAATTTATGTTACACTTAATGTAAGAGAATAATAATAAATATTTATTTATTTAATTTTTCAAATGTAAACTGAACTTTATTGACTATAATGACTCCTTTTCCAGTCTTTGATTATTTAATTGTAATTAATTATATGCATGCAATCAAAAACTATTCTTAATAATGCCAAAAAAGTATAACTTCTTACGCGCGTACATAAACACGCACCTTTTTTTAGATTGGGTCTCAAATTTTTATGTAACTGTTTCATGATCTCTCGGTACTCTTTTAAAATAGCAAATCAAAAACCCAACTAAAATGTATAATTGTTTATTCCTTACATTATTAATTACAACGGCAAAGTTTTAATTATCGAACGGTTCTGATTTCTAGGTATCTTAAAATATATTATATTAATAGTACAGGTAACAAAACCTATCATATCAGTTGTTCCTAAGTTTGTGTCACATTTATTTAAGCCGAGAACTGTATTTTCTAGATACTAGTGTACATTGTTTTATTAAGACATTTCAATAAATTATTAAATTAGCCTGCATGTCTTCAAATTATTCCCCTTATAATGGTTATTTTTATTTACTGGCAATACCAATAACCATGACAGCTACGCTCTTACCGGCCAAGAAAAGTATGTATATGGCATTGTACAATGTGATATTATAATGTTACCATATCTGCGCCATCCATAGATTATATTTACCAACTCATAGAAGATAAAATATTGACTTAAATTCAGATTTTGACAAAAAATAACTGCATTTTAAAATTAAATGCAACAGTAGGTATAAGCATAATATAAAGTTACAGCTTAAAATATATTTGTTACGTATAAAAAACAACCTTTTTTTAAATTTTGTGACTTCCGGATAGATGAGGGAAACTACGTACCTCCATTTTTTATTGACTTCATTAGTTTAAGTTAATGATTTAAGTGGTATTGCCTGATTGCCGTGGCTTTAATAAAAAAAATTTTTTTTTTAATTAATTAAATCAATTGTTTTTAGGTTGATAGACGAGTATGCATCAAAACCAGATGTTTTGGATATCAACTGCGTAGACCCACTGAACAGGTCAGCGCTCATCGCTGCCATTGAAAATGAAAACATCGAACTTATAAGACTTTTCCTCGAAGCTGGCATCAAAGTTAAGGTAATTAGATATTCTCGCCACCTCCGTTATTTAAATTGCTTACTTTTCTGTGACACCTTGCGTGATTTAGCTCATCACTACATATTTTAAAACAATATCCATAGGATATAATCGATGGAGAAATATTGCACAGACTTTCATGCTTTTCACAAGTAGATTATGTGGTCAGTTATAATATTTCTTTGGATAAATTGGTTGGAATATAAGGATATGTTTGAATTACAGATGAAACACGTAACAACGATATGCTACTCCCCTGTAAAAACTGGGCGCAATATCGTGTAATTTATTTATTTATTTCGTAATCCTACAGGTAAAACAAAATGTACATACAAACAATAAAAATTATTCAATACATTTAACTAAGTGGTGCCTAATTTGGCTGTATTGTATGATGGTGTGAAAATGAGTAGTATGTGAAGGTGAGCATGTGGGGTATGCTCATGATGCAGGTGATTTTGCGCTATGGAATTCTTAATACTCCTTTTAACCATATTCCGTGATAGCTTAAACAAGTCGAAGCGTAAATATTGGTCGTTGTATATCCGGGCTGCGCGATACAAAACTGAGTTTTTTGAGTAGTTATATAAGTAAAAAAATTTAGAACAGCTCGGCGGCGGTTTTTGAAGGGATAATCAAATAAATGAAACAGCATGGTCGAAGCTAAGTGTCAACTGTCTTTATTCGTTTTAAACTAGGCCTTATATCTAACATAACATTCAGAGGTTTCGACGCTGACGTAACAAAAACTGTGTAGCTTTTTTTATGTAATAGGAGGTAAATAGGAGGCTCATCTGATAACCTATTTATTTATTTATTTCCTAAGAAGATTTACAGCACAATACAGAAATAGATGTATATATATATATATATATATATATATATCCATAACATTGTGGGCCAATTAAAAATCATCACATATCAAATTTTACCTTATTATTTTTACCAAATAAGTACCCTTAAAATAGGACAACATGAAAATAAATTAAACACAGGCTAAAGCGGGAGCACAAGAACAAGCATAATTAGTTTTTTTTGTAAATAAGAAGGAAACATGCCAAATATTACAAAAAAAACAAAAAAAAAAAAAAACAGAATTTAATTTAGTTGACAATAAAAAGTTACGAGGTACATTCATCATGATCTAAATAATTTTGTATCAAAGCTCTCCTTGTTGTCACCACACTTATGGCGAACATATCAATGTCAACAGTTAACACATTAAATCTGTTCGCTGCTCTATAATTGTACTTTATCTACATGTAATATGTAGGTAGGTTTATTTTGCTTAATAGCTCGGTACAATCGACCGTACCAGGGGCCTTAGTCAAGATGCTTAACAGTAGTGTATGTAGAAAGTCGAAAACTTAATTTGTATGGAAATGACAGTTCGTGTCGAAAAGTTTTCATACAAATTTAGTTTTTGACGTTCTACATACACTACTGTTAAGGCATCTTGACTAAGGCCCCAGTAGCTATTTTCATTAGGTAGACAGTGTCCGCAATATCACGTTGTGACAAGTGACTAAGAGACACATCTGTCAAAGAATATAAGTGATGTCGATCTATTGGACACTCTCGGAAACGAGAATGTTATATTTATGAATGTATGAAAAAGTAAAGGGCTTATTTATTACTACCAAAACTGACATTTTACTATTGATTGGCTACATGTTATTGTTAACATTTCGTTTGCGGTTTTTATTAACTAATATATATGTAACTTAACTAACGTTATGTTATATATATTAAAAAAACCGGTCTTGGCCTCAGATTTCTGAATCTGTTTCATGATCATTTTTTAAATCTAATATGCAAGTAGGTGATCAGCCTCCAGTGCCTGATACACGCCGTCGACTTTTTGGGTCTAAGACATGTCGGTTTCCTCACGATGTTTTCCTTCACTGTTCGAGCAAATGTTAAATGCGCACATAGAAAGAAACTCTATTGGTGCACAGCCGGGGATCGAACCTACAACCTCAGGGATGAGAGTCGCACGCTGAAGCCACTAGGCCAACACTGTTTCTATATATATATATATTGTTGCGAAATGAAAACTAGGCGGTATTGTAGTCAGTAGAAATTGTAGTGGGAAAAATCATTCCATTAATTTACATGTTTATTGACATAGCGTGAGTCATGTAAACAAAAGCTTAATTTGCTAAGTAATGATTGTCGTAATCCATTAGGTCATTTAAATTCTACATACATTTAATTGCTATTTTACGACGCGTCTTTGAGATGAAATTTTCAATCGAGGCGAGGCGTTTTAAGAGGATGGCCCAGTTTCTTGCCTTCTTCTCGACCTCTGCTCTACCAATTCCCTTTTCTTTTTTAATAGAACAGGGTAAACGGACAGGATGGTCACCTGATATTAAGTGATACCGCCCATAGACACTCTCATTTCAGAGAGCGTTGCTAGCCTTTTAAGAATCGGTACGCTCTTTTCTTAAACTGCCTTATGGCCACCTGATTCCACATAGTAGTGGTGCGTGGCAAAACTTAGAAAGCGCTCAGTTATGGAACGACGGACGTCTAGGTTATACGGATGGAATTTCGTATTCCGCCTCGACGTCCGATGGTGAAACTCAGCTGCAGGTATAATTCCGAACAACTCCTCTGAACACTCTCTGTGGTGTATGCGGTAGGAGATGCTGAGAGACCCCACATCTCTACGCAACGCCAAGGGATCAAGCCGCTCGGAATTGGTCGTTGACGATTCGAACCGGTTTTTCTGTCCGTGTATATGAATAAATAGAAAAGAAGTTGGTGTGGTGGAAACACAAACTGGACAAAGTTTTTCTGTCCACCAGGATTTCGAATAGATTTAAATAATTAACTTATATCAGCCGATGACATACACATCATAACATTATATAACCAATAAATTGCGCGTAAAACGTCAAAATCCAATTGAAACAAATGACGCTTCATAGAAAGCCGATGCAAGAAACCTGTTCTTGACGAGAATTCTCATTCAAATACAGAATGTATTCCTATATTCGAATAAGAATTTAATGAAGATGATGATATAATTTATAATTGTTTGATTTATGTAATAATTTTTGAAGTTATACTTCTTTCGGCGCGTTAGGGAAAAATGAGTAAATTTTTACGATGCGCGTGCACACCGTCACAAAAAACTCACCCTGAAGTTAGCATAGTCAACATATAAAATATGTCCATTTCCTTAATTATGTAGGAATATTTTTTTTGTGATATTTAAATAAACTTTATTTAACTAGATAATGCGTTATAATAAAACTTTCAATGTATTAAATACCTTTTTCTATTATTATTATTATTATTATTTTTTTATATAACGGGGGGCAAACGGGCAGGAGGCTCACCTGATGTTAAGTGATACCGCCGCCCTTCATATTTCATATTGATGGGCTCCGGGAGTCTCCCTCACCGTACGAAACGCGAGTACAATAAGGCGAACCTATTGCATCACTTCACGCCGGTTTTCTAAGAGACAGTGGTACTGCCCCGGTCGTGCTGCCCATTTGGCTGAAGCCCGAAGGCAACAGCATGGCACTCCCACTAGGAAGGGGTTGACTGATTGCACTGATGAAATAACCTCTGTCACAGGTTATATCACCAGTGGGCGATGGGGTCGTCACGTCCCGACGCCGACATCATTAGTGTCGTGTTTTCTACAAACGTAGAATAAGGCGAAAGATAAAATTTAAAAGATTTTATCTTGTTACGCCAAAGATGTATAACTTCTAACGCGTGTATATAAGTACACACACATGTTTTTTTTAAATTTAATATTGTTTCTTGTTATATTAGTAAGAAGTGCAGCTGGTAGCGACCTTATAAAAAAGATATACAAAAAGCAAGTCTAATTAGAAACTGAGGAAAAATATGATGACATTTCAAATATTGTCGTATATGTATCTAGTTATAGTAACACGTTGATTGCCGCAAGCTCGGTATAATTGTGTTACGGTGTGCTGCACTCACTCATAACTTTATTTTCTAAGCGGAAACTTCACTGAAAATTGTTGCAAATTTTTACTTATTTTTCTTAACGTTCAACACGATTATCGAGGCTAAAAAAAACGTGTTATAACGCATTAAAAATCACCGATAAATTAACGAATTATGGTTAATAAATATGATATTCGATATTTTTACTAAAAATATTTCTCCTCATTTGTTATTTACATAAATTTCTAATCACCCAATCTAATTTTATGTTAGGTAATGGAAAAGATGGATAAACAAAGCTACCTTATCAGCGAGTAACATGAGTTACAATCAATAGAAGCGAAGAGTCAATCATTTTTTTTTAAATAACGAAAAACTTCTTTTGAAAGCTTCTCTCTAAACGTATTATGTCGAAATCAAACTCAGGAACTATGGCTTTAAATTGAAAAATAATTTTAGTGCTGGATAGTTCCTTTACTGAGATAGGCTTTAGACTGTAATAACATTAAACCGAATTGCGTAGCTAGTTATTACAGAGGTAGCTTTATAGACTGTTCTCGGCTCTGTGCGAGAGCTCTCCAGTACTTTTTCTTATCTCCACGTTCATTCCGCTTGCGATTTGCGATTGCAATCATCGCCTTTTAGTCACTTTCTGAGCGGCGGGTGTCTCTGCATCTGGGTTGTTAAGATTAATACCCGTAGCTGAGTTTCATCATCGGACGTCATGGCAGAATGCGAAATGTCACGTATTACCTCGACGTCTGTTAAGTGTTTTTTAAAGCAGTTTTTGCCGTGCACCACCACTATGTGGAACCAGCTGCCCACTGAAGTATTTCCAAACCAATTCGACTTACAGTCCTTCAAGAAGAGAATACCAATTCATAAAAGGCCGGAAACGCGCTTTCTAGCCCTCTGGCATTGTGAGTGTCCGTGAGTGGATATCCCCTTTTGCTTCCAGTTCTTTAAAAAAGAAGACTGCTGTTCACTGTTTCAATGTATATTATGTCGTATTGTGCATGTTTTCGTTCAGTTTTCAGAAGGCAGAAATCATTTCACAACGAATGTAGGTCTTAAGTTGATTTTTTTATAAAAAAAAACATCAAATTACAGTTGATCTAAGGAATATTTAATATCATTGTTGGCAACGAATTAATTTTCATAATGCATAGTAATTGCTGTCCTTGACCATGCACAACTTGGCTTTAACATTTACCGGAAATAAATCAACTGCCTAATTTTTATGTAACAGGAGGCAAACAGGTCGGAGGCTTCCGCCGCCCATGGACACTCGCACTGATAGAAGGCTCTCAAGCGCGTTGCCGAGCTATTAAGAATTGGTACGCTCTTTTCTTGAAGGACCCTAAGTCGAATTGGTTCGGAAATACTTCAGTGGGCAGCTGGTTCCACATAGTGGTGGTGCACGGCAGAAATTACCTTACGAAACTCTCAGTTGTGGAACGACAAGGTGATACGGATAGTAAATGTAGGAAAAGGATGTAAAGCATGGAAAATTAATATGTATTAACAGAAATGCGGACATATATTTATATATTTATATTATATATATATATATGTCATACAAGCAACATAAATCGTTTACATATAGTGAATCCATACTGAAAGATATTTCCCTTACAAATCATATTTTGCGTCTTCAGAGATGCGACTGAAAACTATGAATTGATTTCCCTAAGGCGTATTGAGGTCTTTTGTATTGTAAATACATAATTTTATTGAATTGTGTAAGATTTTCGATTGAGTCAAATATTTTAGACACATCAGAAATTGCTAAAAGGCTGGAATAATGACAATTAATTGTATCTATTTTTGGCCATTGACTTATTGATTTCGTTTACGTATGTTATAGATAACATTAATTAACAACAAAAGCAATCATACTACACAATTATACTAAACATAGCCAAAGGTAGAATACATAATATATACAAGGAAAAAAATTAAATGCGTAATACCGTAAGGGGGTTTTCATAATGCAGGTGATTTTGTGCTATGGATATTCTTAATACTCCTTTTAACCATATTCCCCGATAGCTTAAACAAGTCAAGGCTTAAATAGTGGACGTTGTATGTCCGGGCTGCGCGATACAAAACTGAGATTTTTGCATAGTTGGTGTTGGTGTGAGAAATGAGAAACAAAGCATGATTACGTGTCTGCCTTGCGATTCTGTAACTCACTTTTCGAACTCTCACAGCGGTTTTGGCAGCGGCGGTCGCGCTCAAATCAGTCGTGAAGCTTGTAGTTTATTGTTTATCAGAATGCCAAATTGACCGAAAATTCGTTTCGTTAGGCATTGATCTGTTAAGGAAAAGTAGAACCTTGGAAGAAGTAATAGAAGAATTTCATTGCAGGATGCACTTTTGCACGCGATCAAGGAGGAGTACGTGGAGGCTGTCGAGATGCTGCTACAGTGGGAGGAGGAGCATCATGTGCCTGGAGAACCTTATGTGAGTATCAGGGGATCCTGAAACGTACTATTTATGTATATAGCCTTACTACTTATATTAAAAAAAGATTAGTCATGAGATACAAATCTTTTCTATTACCGTGCTCCTTTTCACAACAGTCTTTTTGTATAACCAACATAAAAAAAAATCCAGCCGTGCAAAGCCGGGTGAGTTATAAAAAAATAAATATGTTATTGAGTATTTATTTTTTAAGAACTCTTTAAAAAACTTATTATTAAATGATTGAAATCGGCATGTCATACCCTCAAAAACAAGGCACTCGACTGTTTTTTTAATTATATTTTTTGTTGGCTATGTATAAGTCGTTTTCTTCTTCTCCAAGCAATTTATTGGTTATGGTTGTGGTCGATGGTAGCCTGTTTTGGGAATGTTGATGTCTATAACAATAATATTAGACTTTATTTCCAAAACTTAATTATGAACATTGAAGTTTTATTTGGATCCTGAAAGAAATAACTTTTAACAGTTGGTAAAGCACAATGTAACAATTAGAAATCATATGCTTGCATTGTTAGGTTTTGGTTTGTCCACCGGACATAGGCCTCCTGTTCCACGCATGTCTATCGTGCGCCAGGCGCGGCCAGGTGACTTTTCGACACTGGTGTTAATTCGCTCTATTATCTTATTATTTTGATATCTTGGATATTCTCTAAGAATATCCAAGATCCAATATTTCATAGTTGTAATATGTGGTTTGAAAAAGAAATCAAACCACATATTACAACTATGAAATACAAATCTATAAATATATGATAGCTAAGAGATTTTTTTTAATTTCTAAAAATATATTAAATATTTTCCAGCTAGAATAGTTTATATTGAAAAATTCAATAGTGGTTTTTAGTATTATTCTTTAATTATTATTTATGTTTTCCACCGTTTAAACATTTCTGAACTTCCACAAATATTTCTAGATCATAATTATTAGCCAAAGCCTTTAGTGAGATAAAGGAACAGCAATTCACTTTTCTATATATAGATTCTTATACTTTCCTATTTTTATCAGAATAACTATAAACCGTTCGTTATTATTATCCTGATTTTAAATTAATAACTTTCCTTTTATATATTTTGTTTTCGACACGAACTGAGTTTAGTTTTCGACTTTCTGCATTCACTACTGTTAAGGTATCTTTACTTAAATCTTTTGCAATCATACAAATGGCTCAACGGAATTCGTTGAAATATATTCGCCATTAAAATAAAAGATACTTTTTGTTTGCTTATTAGCTTTGGGCAAATTTTGGTACAACAAATATTTTATCATTACATTTTCATATTTAAAGTTACCTTATTGTAAAAATACTACACAGCTGACAAGATGGCGGGATCATAAGCATCCTCTGTCTTATCTGTCAATAAGTTCCGAGGTTATTTAAATTTCGAGATTTGTTAAATCCCTTCTCACGGGTCGGGTTGTCTCTCTCCCTAAAATATGGCGAGGGGGCCGATGGCTGGCCATGCGTCATACTCGTGAACGGGTGCTACTTGTGGTGAGTGGTCGTACTTGAATTCGTGTATACGGTGTTGTTTGACGTTCATAAGTGTACATTGTGTTACCTATATGAATAAATGATTTTGACTTTTGACTTTCACCGCTGGATTCTGTTTATCTGTCAACACAATGCTTAAATAATGTAAAAAAATTGCGTTCTAAATACATTGTAGAACGCATATATGTCTCTCTTATCATACTCTTAGGCAGAACATATAAGTTAAAAGAGTGAAATAAGACTAAATTAGTTTAAATAAGGAATGATGTAACCAAAAAGATAATTCTTTAACGGTCCGTAACAAATATATGTAAATAATATCAATTTGCGAGCGTAAAACATGTCTGGAACAACGTAATGAAGAGAACAAAAAATATTAAATCAATGTGCGAGGTGATATTCGACTCATTAAACGCGGAATTATTTCAGTATCTAAATGAATACATTTAAATTGTGTAGTTAATTTAGTAGCAAAAGCACTTGACCAATTAACAGTACGAGAAAGTGTATGACAAAATTAAAATTTTCTGATTTGCCGATGTCTTTTCAGAGCTGGGAGTCAGTAGACGCATCGTCAGCGACCTTCACATCAGATATTACTCCCCTGATCCTAGCTGCCCATCGGAACCACTATGAAATCCTGAAACTGCTCTTAGATAGAGGCGCCACGCTGCCAGTGCCTCACGACGTCAAGTAGGTACAGAACTCCAATTATTCCTTCTAGAAATAGCCAGAACCTACTGTTTGGTAGTATTGCTCTTTCCCTAATAAAACGTCTTTTTTTTTCTGAAAGTAACGCCAGTAGCATAGAGCATTAATATGTAACTCCCGGCAAATATCTGATGTTCTGAGTTTCTGGGCTGATCACCTTCTTGCCATAAGAACAGACAATTAATACATGGATAATATATCTTTCCCATGCTTTATTGGGGCTTCTATGACTTCAAGGAAACTTGGTCTACTTTTAGAGTTAACATCAAAATATAATTAATTCATAAACGTAACACAATATACACTTATCAACGACAGTAGAAAAAAATTACATTAAAAGCCAGTTCTCAAATGACAACAACGGATGAGGATAACGGCAAGAAACTCTTCGTCACTCTTTTAAATTGTCTACTCTCAATAAGATGTTTTAAGAGCGCCGTGCGCTAGCAAAATTCATGATTTTTCTAGTGTCTAAAACAAACGTATTGGTATGTTATTTAAAGCTGGCGGCTTCAACACATTTACACTTTGTGCTTGTGAAGTGTCTGTGAATAAGCGCGAGGCGTGATGTCAAACTGAAATACTATCACAAATACATCATGAAAAGACTGTCCGTCTCTCTCGCGCTCGGTCAAGGTTATGAGTATAAAAGTGACAGTTATTGTTTTGCTTTTGCTACTGTTTATGTTGATCTTTACTGTACATGTTGATCTTTTATCAAACATAACCAGGACAATCTCGTGAAATGGTGCACAATGTTTTTAATTATTTTAAGCATCTTAATAAAAACAGTTTAATGGAAAAATGTAATTTTTAATTTGACATCAGATGCGACTGGGGTTTCTTAGAGGAGTATTGAAAAAAATTTTAGTGAAGTAAAAGTAAAGTGTGTTGAGCTAGATGGAGCTTATGTCGAAAAATGAAAAATTATTTACACAAACTACTCTTTTACGTTCTTGGTCGGGCTTAGAACTTTTGGATCCACCCTCGTATGCACATAATATTTATATGTATTTGACACATTTTTATTTATTTTACATCCCACCCAACCTTACTAAAACCAGAGTAGACTAAAATATATAGCTTGGCAAAAAAGTCATATTTTTAAACATACTGTATAGTGAAATTGCATTAGTGTGAGTACTGTGAACGCGCCAGCTCTCGATAACCGACCTATAAGCTAGAAGTTTGCGTGAGATGAGACGGACTATACGGTGTTTAGCGAAACAAAATGAAGTAAACGTCAAATGCGTTTTACTTAAATAACTCGTAAAATATACAATATTTAATAAAATCGCTAGTAACAGCTCTCGGCCAAACTAATGTGCTGTAATTCAATTATTTTCTAGCAATTATTGAATAAAAACGAAATTAGGCAAAAGTTAGAGTTGATTTTTTTTGTGCCGCAGAATTTATATTGTATTGTGTTTTCAATTAGAGTCAACAATAGAAATTATAGTAAAGGATCGATAGATATTTATTGTTTTTAATTCAAGCATCGCACATTTAGATAAAATCAATTCTACGATGAGTTATTTTGGTTAGTGCTCGCCTATAAGAAGCAGCAATTATTACACGACATGTTTTGCTTCTAAGACTCTAAATAATTAAAAAAAATTAATGTACAGTCTGGATAAATTGTAGACAACACGTTATTTCTTAAAATTCATTTAATATTCGAAAAGTTCATAACTAAAATAAAAGCTCTCGCCTGAGCTTCTTTAGAGCGGTTTCCCAGAACCTTAAAGAACCTTGTACTAACATATTCTAATTAGTTAATAGTAACTTATTTTAAAGCCATGATATACCATCAGGTGCGGTTGCGACGAATGTGTGAAGTCATCGAATGAGGATTCGCTCCGTCATTCGCAGGCCCGCATTAACTCCTACCGGGCTCTCAGCTCTCCATCTCTTATCGCATTATCTTCTGCTGATCCCGTCCTCACTGCCTTTGAACTATCCTGGGAGCTGAACAACCTTAGTCATATGGAGACTGAATTTCGTGTAGAATATAAGGTAAAAATTGGTATGATTTCAAAGTGTAAACAAATTTTAAAGAGATAGTTGCTCACGGTATGGAATTTCTTTTTTTTTAGAGAACATTGGGCAAATTGGCAGCAGACTCACCTGGTGTTTATTGATACCGCCGCTCATAGACACTATTAATGCCAAAGGGCTCGCGAATGTGTTGCCGCCCTTTAAATTTACAGTTTGATAAATAATTTACTAGTTTTTCTAAACTTCTTGTTTGGATATAACGTATTTAATAAATAGAGGTAAAAAACAATTGATGTTGAACTTTGTACAAATTTATTAAATTAATTCTTTTTGCAGTGTGACATTACACTACACTGAAATTATCATTTTATTAAGGAAATGTAACATTTAAGAACATATAACTTTATTTATATATATATTTAGTATGAGGTTGCAAAGTATATTTAATATTGCTAGGACAAATTTAAAAGAACTCGTATAAATAAGTCAAAAGAAATTGGGGCGTTAAGTGAAAAGATAGGCAGATGATCTGAAAAGATAGAGCACGCTAGCTAACAAAATGGCCAAAAGTAGGGGAGACCTATATCAGAAGACCAACTGACCAGAAAACTGGTAGCTAAAGAAACATCAATATTAGTTGTCAAATAGCCTGGCAATAAAGTCTATGTTTATTTATTCATTCTTCTCTTATCATATAATGTGGTGACCGTGAATATTTATTTCATAGGCCTTAAGACAACAAGTACAAGAATTTGCCACCTCATTGCTTGACCACACCCGTACCTCACAGGAATTAGAAATTATGCTGAACTATAATCCTTGGGAGATGGACTGCTGGGAGCCTGGCGAGAGACAGACTTTGGGCAGGCTCAAACTGGCTATTAAATATAAACAGAAAATGGTATGTATTAATTTATTTAATATCTCCTCAAATAACTTAGTTCTGTAAAAACGTATTTATTATTTATTTATAGAATCTAAATCAAGATGTATGCATAAATTAAAAAAAAACACATGACATCACAAATTTTATACACATATACATACACATCAATTATATTAGAACAAGTAACAAGTGAAAAAATTAAACAAGCTACCACAAAATAAAAAAAAAAACTAAAACTAAATAGAAACTTAAACCTCATTAAGAGCATGATAAACAAAGTTACGGTAAGTTGGAAGATTGTTGTAAAATATATAATTTTTTTATCAATGATAGTAATTAAATTATTAAAAAAATATAATTACTTAGACTGTACAAGCGAATTGACAGTTTACTGTCTCAAATCTTAATAACAAGTAAATCAAGACTTTTTTTTAAATTGTCATATAATTTATGACCCACTGGTTCTGTTTTTATCACAACTTAAACAGAAAGAGAGTATCATGAGACTGTTTTGTATTTTAGTAAATTAAGGTTTATTAAAACCTAAACATAACAATCAAATATTCAGTATTTACAATTTTCTTAACCAGTACTTAACTTAAACATAGTAATAATAAAAAAAGGGTGCGTGTACTTATGTACGCACGTAAGTAGTTATAGTTCTTTGGCATTATTAATAATACATACGGATAGTTAACCTCAATTGTATTGAAGCACTTAGGAAGGTTGATGAGCACAGTTTTTTCACAAATATTTTCTAATATTAATTAGTATTGATTTAAATCACTTCTGATTATAATTGGCACGTCGCAATTCGTTCTGTCGCACATATAAAATTCGCACTTGTATAATGAAAACAAAATGAAAACACGTGTTTTAAATGTAGAAACTCAAAGCATGTGGATAAATATTATAAATATAAATACACAGTGAACAGAGGCGTCGTGCGTGCCAACATGCGCCAACAGAGGTTCCATTTCTGTTTTGTTGATAGCATTTTTTCCTCAACTTAATAAGCGATTTAGTGGGCAGCTTCATTCTGTTAATTTTGTGTCACGGTGCGCGCGCATCGTAAAATTTCACTCTCATCAATTTTTCATAACGCGCCTAAAGAAGTATAACTTTAAAAATAATTAAAAATCAATAAAAAGAGAATTAAAACAAATTGAAATAATTTGGTCCCTGTGGCAGTGTACCTTTAACGCTGGCAGCATTTCCTCGCTGTATTGCGATACTTATTCAAGATAAATAGAAAAAACAGCGTGTATCAGGCACAAAAGGCTGATCACCTAATTGCCTATAAAGAAAATGATTACATATAGGTACTCGCATATCTGAAACCAAGGCGTTTAATACCGATTTTATGAATACTTGGCAATGACAATGTTTCCTAGAAATAATATACATGGCAAAACGACGTTTGCCGGGTCAGCTAGCTAGTTATATTATGTATTTAATTTATAGTTCGTGGCACATCCTAACGTACAACAACTACTCGGTGCTATTTGGTATGAAGGTCTTCCAGGTTTTAAAAGAAAAAACATCGTCGGTCAATGTGTTCAGGTAAATTAAACTCATATTAATTATGTAATAACAATCATATAAGAACCCATTTTAGTGGTTGCTTTTGGCTTAAAACTTGATTCTTATTAATAAGAAAACTATCTTTTGTTATTTGACGATCGTGGCTGTGTTATGTCTTTACCGCCACCCATGGACAACTGCAAGACCAGATAGTCTGCAAGTGCTTTAAGTTATAAGGTGTTGACGCTATGTTCAGAAATGTCTTGCTCGTAGAACACCAGACGTCCAGGTGAAACGGCTGGAATCACAATCAGTCTTGTCTTTGATTTACTTTCTACAGTTTCATTTATGAAATATTAATAATTTACAGGTGGCAAAACTCGGTGCTATGTTCCCAATATACTGTTCAATATACATGATGTCCCCCGAATCGGAATACGGTCAATTTATGAAGAAGCCATTCGTCAAATTCATCTGTCACAGTTCATCATACATGTTGTTTTTATGTGAGTACAAATTTGAAACCACTCCATCATTATTACGAACGTATTTTTATTTTCAAATAATTATTAATATTAATCTTTTTCTCTGATATATCAATAACTTTAGTCCTGGGTTATCAAATATAATAACTTCCCTAATTATGGCGTAAATACGCCGCCCAGGGTCGACATAAGAACTTTTGTTAACTAACCAGCAACCTAATCTAATCCTGGGTGCTATATATATGTCGCAGCCAACTAGGTTGATTAGCTGATCAATTAACAGCCTAGCCTTTTAACTAGCGGCCTGAAAGATGTTCTGCCAGTTCATCAACAGCTAGGCAAATGACTTGGATCGATGACGTTTCATTACTTGCGTAGCCTGTTGACTGTTAATTTAAATTTAACTCCACTTTCTGCCACTCACAAACTCGAAACGAAACTCTTTAAACTGTCAATATGGCGTCGGCAAACCACAATTTTCGTGGTGTTTTCCAAAGTTTCATGAAAAGCAACTAGTACAATGGAAAAGTGTAGTGACAATAATAAAGTGAATTTGACTCAAGCATTTTAATATATGTTTATCTTTTTTATTTCTGCCAAACAATGACTCTATCGTACGAATGGCCTCAGCATTAGCCAGCCAGTTTATTAAATGTTGTTACAAACTACAGCTGAATATCTTTCAGGCCGCTAGTTAAACGGCGCCGTTTAGTTAAAAGGCTAGGCTGTTAATTGAACGACTAATTACGCTAGTTGGTTGCGACATATACGTAGTCGGTCCCAAAGTTCTGTCATAAATGGAAATAATGATAAAAACAAAAGTACTGATCAGTTTGTAATCAGTGATATATCTGTAATTGGATTAGTACATTAATTAAGGAATAAAAAAAGCATAAAAATATTCGAAAAAAACCCCCCTCATTTTTAATATAGGCCCTTAGCGCACGCACCATGTCGCGGCCAGTCGTCTATCGCAGCACGCACCATTTGTGTCCATTCAGTCACTGTTTTAAAGATGACTTCAGATTCTCCAAATTTTCATGAGGTTTATCACAGACCTTCCTCTCTAAGCCCTGTCATAATTTCTGGTCCAAAGTTAAGGTCCGGACTGGAGGAAGGCCAATCCTCATGTCTAATTAAGCCGATGTTTTTGACGCTCCAGACGCAAACCCCAGGCTTTAGTGGTCTTGGCTTTGTATGCAGACGCAGAGTCCTGCTGGAACACGAAGTGATGTCCCGCAAAATAGGGTGCTGGACATGTCTTTGACAAGGCGATACAAAACCGTCTCTTGGTACACTGTAGCACTGGTTTTGACCCCCTTTTAAGGAAAAAATTAACCTCAGTTAGCCCGTAATAGGACACTCCCAACCAAACCATTACTGATGATGGATGATGTCCATGTTGCACCCTTGGAACTTTATTTTCAGCTTCTTCAGAACTCCTAGCGTACACTGCATAATTCTGTTTATTGTACTTCTCTTCAATATCGAAAAATTTTTCGTCCGTAAAGAGGATATCACGGTGTCGGTTTTTCGCGTACCGCTTAAACAACACCCGCGATCTCTATTATGTTTATAGAAGACCCAGCTCGAGACCACTCTTCATTTAAAACCTTTTTTACTGTTTTCCTACTGACACCCATCTGCAAATCCATCAACTTCTGTTTTCGGACAGGATTTCTTACTATCCGCGCCTTGATAGCTTTGATTACTGCTGGTGTTCTTGCGGAGCGTGGCCAGCCAGTTCTTTTCTTGTCCTCAACACTGGAGACTTCAAGGTACCTATCAATAGTACCGTACACAAACCTAAGCGTTATATTCAAATTTTTGAGCAACTTGAAAATGGTACTCTGCGAGTGTCCACAGCGGTGCAACGCAATAACAACTATTCGGTTTACTTTCAATGTCCACTCCATCGTGAAAAATTACGGAAAGTTATTGTTTTTTGTTTTAAAACAATAATCAAACATTCCAAAATAGAATGCAATAATTTTTTTTATAAAATCCTGCTCGAAATGTAGAAATAATGTGCTAGTGACAGAACTTTGGGACCAACTACGTATATTAATATATATAAATAAACTACTCAAGTACAAGCGTCTTTCCTCCAACTTAGATTTTGATTTAATTATATATAAAAACATATATACATATGCACCAGATAAATTGCAGGTATTCCTTCTTCCTTCTTCCGCTGAGTTGAAAATCAGTGTACACTCTGGTGAGACAAAAAGTTCACATACAAAAATAGGTATTTATAATCTGTAAATATCCATAGCCAAATATTTATTTTCAGCTCTATTATCGTTGGCATCTCAAAGAGCGGAGTTTCTCGTTTTGGAATATTCAGGAATATCGTGGCTCCAAGAGTTAGTGGAATATTGGAAGGCTCACGAAAGAGGGTCTCTACCTGGTCTAATAGAATTCTGCGTCATCGTCTACATAGCAAGTAAATTGTATTATATTAATCTAATAGACATAAAATCGTAATCGATTTTTTATATATAATAGACTTATTTATATGACTAACACACACTGCTACAATAGACTTATTGACGTATTTTGAATTTTTCATAAGAATTCTAGTCAATACAAATATTTTAATTTATATTTGAAAAATATCTTAGAGAAAGCTGCGTCCAGTATAAACAGTGTAAACGTTCTTTATTTTTTTCTAAAAAGGTTTAATATGGGGTGAGATCCGGTCTCTATGGAACGGTGGTATATTGGAGTACATAAGCGACCTTTGGAATATGGTGGACTTCATCACGAACATGTTTTACATTGCCTGGATCTGTCTGCGTTTCTCTTCGTGGTACATTGTACAAGTGAGTATTATGTAGTTAGTACTATAAATTTAATGATGTGTTTGAATTGTAATAACGTAAATATTTAGTAGAAGTTAGGAGATGCTGAAAGAAGGCTTACATCAAATAACGACCTGATTTCGGTTTCTAGTTCTCTATCAGTTTAAGAATATGGGTTTTGCCCAAGTTTTTTGGTACAGAATAATATAATAAAATTATAATATGTCACATTAGAAAACCGCTGTGATTTATATAATGTTACCATAGCAGTCTTGTTTAGGAACGCGACAAATGCATATAAAAGTAGTGTTTCAACTTACTTTTTTTGCTACCGTCTAATAACTGACCGAGTAGTCCATTTATTAGCCGCAGTAGCAAATACCTCAACGTTCTCTCGCTATATTATATATACGTTGTTTGCTATTATCTACCAGGCTGGATTGTTGTTTTCTTGCAGTGCGGTGGTAATTTAATTAAATTTACCTAACCTAGCCTACTAATATAATATACTGCTCAACAAACTGCTACGACCCTCTTCAAGCAAAGCGATAGCTCGGGAGACATGCAATTCAGTCAGATCTGGCATTATGACCTAAACTCACTCGCTTCAATGAATAACAATACTCAAAAGGCTCACTTCAATTTCTATTAATACTCAAAAGATTGAAAAAAACTACTTAAAATGTGTTTTCTGTGATTAGAAAGTAATGAAAATTCAAAGACGTCACTTTGTTTTTCGTCTACAATGCACATTTTAATTTTTTTTTAATAAAAAAAATACAAATTGAATTTTTTTATTAATTGTAGTAATTAACAAATTAACAAGGTAAAAAATAGCGTACAAGTTAATTTAAATCTAATTTTAGTTTAAGCAATAGAAAGGAGAAAAATCTTGTTCCGCTAATTGTTTTGAGCAGTATATTTAGGACTATTTTAACTAACACAATAATAACTATGGACATTGTGTCATAAAACTTGGCGATTAAAAAGAGTGGCAGTGAGTTTATTGCCAGTTCTTCTCGTCCGTACTACGACCTTGATTTAAGAACTGGCAGTAAATGAAAATTAGAAGCATTTAATATGTATTTTTTTTATGTACGTTCATAAGTGTACATTGTTTTACCTATATGAATAAATGATTTTGAATTGAAATAAATTATTATTATATAATAATTGTTTGGGTTATAATACGTTTGCAGGAGAAATTCAATTTAATAGGTATTTTTTTATAACAAGTCATTGAGAAGAATTTTCAATAACGAACTGTGTATGTAAATTACCAAAGAGTTTTAGAGTAGGTTTTGCAATGAATTGGCTGCAAAAAAATGTATTTTATAAAAAAACAAGTACAGGCAACATAGGGAACATGATTTCCTGAATAAATGAAAAAAACCCAGCCAAAAGTAGAAGAAAGTTTTCTTGGAAAGCTTGACCATATTTTGACCTTGTCGATCAGATTTTACAAATATAACCCGAAGAAGCCTACAACGGTATTTTAGCTTCTGGTAGAGTTTTTAGTTATAAAACATTCCCAAGATCAAAATATCGTTAATTCATGTAATTTGAACAACACTAAACTTATCAACATCAGTATTTTTTCAAAGTCAAAGTCACAAATCATTTATTCATATAGGTAACACAATGTACTCTTATGAACGTCAAAAAAGAAATATAATTTTACATTTACTGCCAGTTCTCAAATCAAGGGCGTAGAACGGAAGAGAAGAACTGGCAATAAACTCTCCGCCACCCTTTTTTTACACTCTACTGTGTGTATATCAACATGACCTTTCAACAGCGCGACTACAAAAGTGGCAAGGACCCGTGGTACCCTCGAGAGCGTTGGGACTCTTTTGACCCGATGCTCCTCTCCGAAGGTGCTTTTGCAGCCGGCATGATATTCTCCTTCCTGAAACTGGTCCACATCTTCTCTATCAACCCTCATCTTGGTCCCCTCCAGGTCTCCCTCGGCAGAATGATATTGGATATTATGAAGTTCTTCTTCGTTTATATGTTGGTGCTGTTCGCTTTTGGATGTGGTAAGATTATTAATTACGAAAAGTTGACCATTCACAAAAGAGCGCATCTTTACTAACATTTTTGATATTTTAACACACATATAGCATAGTGAGAAAATCAGTTCAAGCACTCTTTTATGAAGAGATCTCTTACGTCTCTTTCTGTCCTCTATTGAAAAGAAACAGATGATAAATCTTGGAAAACATGAAACAATTCCTCTAAAACTAACATAAAATAGATTTTTTTATCCACATAATTACTGAGAGTTTAAGTACACATTACAACAGCTACTTATAAATAATATATATATATAACAATAACATATACAGTGTTGGCCTAGGCTGGCTTCAGCGTGCGACTCTCATCCCTGAGGCCGTAGGTTCGGCTGTGCACCAATGGACTTTCTTTATGTTCGCTTTTAAAATTCGCTCGAACGATGAAGGAGAACGTCGTGAGGAAACCGGCTTGCCAACCCAAAAAGTCATGCCATGGTCAGGCAGGCTG
Organism: Pieris macdunnoughi; assembly: GCA_905332375.1. Lineage (NCBI taxonomy): Eukaryota > Metazoa > Arthropoda > Insecta > Lepidoptera > Pieridae > Pieris > Pieris macdunnoughi. Next base: position 10,210,486 of record CAJOBZ010000002.1, read on the forward strand.
ATGGCACTGTGCTATTACAATGATCATGAAACAGATTTAGAAATCTGAGGCCCAGACCTAAAAACTTAAATTATAGATATCGCGTTTTGTTTACCTCTAACTTAAAGACTCGCTGTGGTATAACTATCTACCAAATGTTTAGTTTTACAGTGAAAGGTCATAGTTTCAGGTAAAAGGTATATTTATCTCAATATTGTCACAGAATACAATTTATAGAGCCACAATGGAGCATAAATTCATATTGCGTACAAATACGACTTCATTTTATCATATAATTTATTACTTGCTTGTAACTATAAAGTACTAGATAACTTTGTATTGAATGTATTCGAATAGTGGCAATACATAGTAACTGATTTTTATTATTAGCTTTGGGAAATGTTACGTCTAATATTTACGCGCGCGCCAGCTATACCGTTTATTGTTCATGGACAAAATGCTTTCGTAATAAAATCAAGATATTTATTTTACGGAAACGCAAGGAAATTATAAAAAAAAAATGTGTGGCACTCGGGGACTGCCGCGGTAAAGCTATTGCATAGCATTTTTTATCAAATTATGCAATTATAATTATTTATGATTTTTTTATTTATTCAGTATTTTTATTCTTTGATATTAACTCATAAATAAATCTAAATCTGACTCTACCAGACTCAGATTAACACGCCTATATAGTCTGTCTCACTCTAACGCGTACCGGCTGCACCCGATGTGAGACGTCACGTTACGTCATCATGTGTTAGGTTATGTTTCGTAACGGAATTTCTGGATTCGTTTCCACGCTCAAGGTCCGCGATAGAAGCTATGCAATAGCTTAAAAATTATGTTCTAGTCTTGCTTGTATAACAAATTTGTAGGCTGGAAAAGTATTTAGTCACACAGGGATGTCGCTAGTATAAACTAATGACAATATTTATTTTTAAATAAATATATTATACCACAAAAACGATTCGTTAGCCGAATCCGTGGATACCTACTTTTTAACGAAAAAAGGCGCACTATTATCAGTGGTATCAGGGATAAGGACAGAAGTATAGGAACAATGAAAAGAGAGAGGAAGAATTGGCAGATACCTTTGGGGGGAAACAAAAAATTCTTTTTCATCACAGATTATTTACCATAAGCAACAATCAATAACAGAAAACAATTTTAAATGCATTTAAACTAGCGTTATATCAAAACTACAGTGAACAAAGATATGTAATCAATTATATCAATAAATTATGGATCACCCTCAATAAAATTTATAAAATAATAATATCGATTTTAATATTATAGATTACAGTTTGATGTGTCACATTGTCACCCCCGATTGTAAGCCCCATGATCAATTATAAACAATATCATAACAGATATTTAATAGTTTTAAAGTCAACCTTCTTTAGGCGCATGAGCGCGTCACGAAGATGTGCAGCGTTTTTGTCGAAGAAAAGGGAGAGAGCGATTGAGACCGATTGAGAGAGAGCGAGAAGATCGAATTACCTTATAGAAATTCTATTTTTATAATTAAAATTTCGTAAAGAGAATTTATGAAATATATTTATATATTTTTTAGTATTTTATATTTTATACAAAATAATTTATTGAAATCTCAAACGACGAATTGTAAATTAAAATGCCACGTGTTATTATTATCGAAGAAAGAAATTAAAAAATATATATAATTTGTATTAATTTTCGACACTTTTAATATTTTAATGACAAATAAATTCGTTAAATTCATTTAATTCCTAACATTTTCCTTTTCCCCTCCCTCTAAGTCTCGGAAATCTAAAGTTTTAGATTTGTATATGAACAAGACTTAAAAATTAGTTTGCCAAAGAAGTTTCACTTCTGACATGTGTACTTAGGACGCACGCACTTTTTTTTATATTTAAACCACGACATTCGAAATTAGTTATTAATATGCAGGTCTGAACCAGCTGATGTGGTACTACGCGGAGTTGGAAAAAAACAAATGCTATCATTTGCCGAATGGAGATCTTCCCGACTTCGATAATCAAGAAAGGGCCTGTACCATTTGGAGACGTTACGCTAAGTGAGATATATTCACGTTACTTGATTTATTGAAATAAATTGCCGGTTAACTAGTTAACTTTAAAAAAAAAAACGTTGCGCCTACTGAATGCTCGACATTTATATGTTCGTAGAATGAGTTCACAGTATATTGTGTATCTTAAATATTTATTTTTTTGACATTATCGCATTAGCTGTTAGGGTAGTGTATGTATTTTTGTGAATCAATAAATTATGTTTACAGCCCTGCGATTCTGTAACTCACTTTTCGAACTCACACAGCGGTTTTCGCATCGGCGGTCGCTCTAAAAATAAGTCGTGAAGCAGTCATTTTATGATTTGGCAAACTGATAAACAATAAACTACAAGCTCCCCCCTTTTCAGAATGCCAAATCATAAAATGACTGCTTCACGACTGATTTGAGAGCGACCGCCGATGCGAAAACTGCTGTGTGAGTTCGAAAAGTGAGTTACAGAATCGCAGGGCAGGGTAGTTAGTATAAATAATATAATAATAACCATTTTGCTCGAATATGGTTTAGGTACAATATACGGTGGTACAAATTTAGTATGTTCACATACAGCCAGTCATAATGGCGTGTAGATTTGTATTTTTAAGTACAATTTTACATTTCTCGTCTTCATTCCCGGTAGTGTTAGTAGTATTTTATGGATGGATTATTTCGCCAGTGTTGAAGAAGCAAATCATTTTTGAAGTTACTAAAAATATGTTTTTTACAGTTTATTCGAAACATCCCAATCCCTCTTCTGGGCGTCCTTTGGTCTTGTCGATCTGACCTGCTTCGAGTTGACAGGCATCAAAAGCTTCACTCGGTTCTGGGCGCTTCTCACATTCGGTTCCTACTCCGTTATCAACATTATTGTACTGCTTAATATGCTCATCGCTATGATGTCGAACTCTTACCAAATTATTTCCGTAAGTATCTGTTATTTATCGAATTAAATGTATCAGCACAAAATTAATTAAATGGACAAACAATATCTGGGAGGGCAGTGCCCCCGACAAGTCAAGCAAAACAGCGGCACGGCTATATCATCCCTTTCTCAAAACAGTTCGGGCAATTTTAACCCCCTATACTTTCTAACTAATATATATATTTAATATATATAGGTATATTTTAATTTAATTCAATTTAAAAAAGTAGTTTAAGAATTATAACAAGTCAAATTTCTTTTTTTGTCACTCACTAATTTAGCTAAGTTAAGTTGTGTCAGCACATAAACCCTGCCTTCAGTTGTACCCCATTATGATTACTTACATCGAATGGAAGTAGAAGTACTTAAAAAGCCGGCAACGCACTTGCGAGCTCACTGGCCATCACTTAATATTAGATGAGCCTCCTACGCGTATGTGTGTTCTTAAAAAAATCGTATTATTTTCAAAGTGGGTGGTATAGAGGTTTTGATACAGCGATCATAATATGATGTAAGAATTGATTCTCATGTATATAACCATTGTTATTTAGATAATACCTTAGTAAAACATTCTAGTATCATTATTTCCTTATGGTACATCATATAAAATTATATTTGCCTATAATCGAACAAAGTCATAAAATTGATGTTCTTGATTCTAATAATACACGTATTACGAGGCTATTTTTCTCATACACATTCAATAATGATGCAATGTATCGTTGTATATATTTATCGTAAGACTCCACTGGTACTGTGAAACGGAATACTAATTTTATACAAATCAACATTTACAGTGACCACGATTACTTAAAGCCCTCGAGTGGAGTTAGAATATAGTCAATTAACTTGTATATCCGTTAAATATAGATCCTTCTTCTTCTTTTGATTCCTCTTCTTTACTGTAGGTTGGCTGTCAGTCTCTTGCTGCATTTGGCACAAGTGAAGCGTCTCTTGTTCTGTGCCAGATTCAGCAACTCTTCCGCAATCCACTCCCTTACGTAACAAAGCCATGATTTTTTTCTTCTACGAACACGCCGTTTACCTTGGGTTTTGGTGATTGATTGAATGAGGTGGTTGCGCCATCCACACGTCGCCCAGATACGCAAGATAGAGATCCTAACCAAAGATATATTTCCCTTTGTAGGAAAGATCAGATATTGAATGGAAATTCGCTCGCAGTAACCTTTGGATGTCGTACTTTGAAGATGGAGACACGGTGCCTCCACCATTCAACATCATCCCCACGCCAAAGCACGTCACAGGCTGGATTAATAAAATATGTAACGAACGGGAAAGGGGCTCGGTTATTGTAAGTACAATGAGTAGTTGATAAGTAGTTTTTTGGTTTGTTGAAATTGTTAATTTCAGGAAGTAATGGTTCTAATTGAAATTTTTTTTGGTGTTAGATACATTAATAAGGATATTATGCGACCAAATTAATACGGCTTAATCACCGGGGCTTAGCTAGTTGACATTTGCCAATAATATTTTAGTTTTGTGTAGCAAAAAAAGCATCAGCTCCCGACGACGAAACATTGAAAGTTGCTAGTTGCCTGCGACATATACATAATTTTACTATTATGAAAGCGTTAAATTCAGATTCCGACTCTAGTAAATCAAAAACGTATCACTAAATAATATTTACTTACTTAGAACAAATCTCGCGAAAAAGCACGGCTCCAACACGAATCTGTGATGCGTGTGTTGGTCCGTCGGTATGTTACGGCTGAACAGCGGGCGAGAGATGAAGTCGGTGTTACTGAAGATGATGTGATGGAGATACGACAGGATATATCGACATTGCGGTTTGAATTAATTGATATACTTGCAAATAATGGCATGAAGACACCGAGAATTAATATGAATGAGACCACAAGTGAGTGAGATAACAATATCACATAAATGTAAAATTCAATTTTGTTTAAATATATGAATTGACTAAAATTAATAACAATTGTATGTTCGTAAATTTAACTTATCTAACATGGCTCTGTGCAGTGATGGCCTAGTGGCTTCAGCGTGCGACTCTCATATCTGAGGACGTAGGTTCGAGCCTGGCTTTGCACCAATAGATTTTCTTTCGATGTGCGCATTTAACATTCACTCGAACTGTTAGGCAAAACATCTTGAGGAAACCGGGGTCCGACCTAAAAAGGTTGTTATTTGCCATTGATTTTTTTTATTTTACGTGGCTCAGTTGGTTTTACTACAACCATATCCAGATTATCTTCTGAAGAGTTTGTAATTAAGGTATATTTATATTTTAGTTTCTGGCAAGAAGGGTAAAGTGATGGAGAGGCGAATCCTCAAAGACTTCCAGATTGGTATAGTCGAAGGTATTATCAAGGATGTTATATCCAAAGAGAGCAAACCTAAGGACGTGTTCAGTCAAATTGCTAAGGCCATTGTCAGAAAGGGAAGCCCTGAGAAGTAAGTAAAAGTATTCAACGATATAGATCCAGAAAGTGTTTTGTATGTTTACTAACAATTTTAAAAAACATCTTAACATGTCCTATGCTAAAACGGAAAGTATTCTTATTATAAAACAGTATAGTTATAAAATTGTAAGTGTTATGTAGAAATTAATACGTCAAGTCAAAAGGAAGACTTGACGGAAACCTTGGCTGTAACTTGAACTGACTTGAGAGTTAGACCCAGATACGGATCCTATTGTGGGGCACTTTCTTATTTAACATCAAAATCAACATTCTTTTTACACGCTTTATATTAGCTTCACCTGTATGTATTATACCTTGACTCGAGACCCACTTTTACGGACAGATTAATTCAAACCCACCTTCAAATTATACAATGCAATATCCAAAAATTAAAAAAATTTAACTAAAATAAAATAATGGCGCTCTGTGCCATATTTTCGTTATGAGTTTCACAATAATACCAGTATTTTTGTTCATTCTTTTCACCTAATTAGAATTTTTTTCACTTTTACTTTATTATTTTTTTAAATATTATATTTTTATTATGTATAAAACAGGGTTTTTCTTTTCTTTTATATGAAACTAATAGCAAATTTTAGGTTAATTATGTGGTTTCCGAATCGAAAAGTTGTATTTTTTTATCCTTTTCTGTACTTTTTCTGGTAGATTGAACATGACTTTTACAGACTGGATGGGCGTATTACACCGATATATTTGTTATATATTGGTAAGAAATGATCGGAGTCAAAACTCTAATAAATTAAACAATCAATCAACGCCTTAACGACGAATCAAAAACTATAATAGATCAAGAGTCTTTTTATAAAATGTTAAATATTTCTTTTATAAATTTTAGTAAAAAGAAAGATTGGAATGCGGTGGTCAGAACGAACACTATACGAAGAGATCCAATCGGAAGTACCTCGGAAGCCGAAACTAAACGCAGCAGGCAGTCACTACGCGCGCATATTCTTGATAATGTTAAAGATAGAACAATCGATCCACAGAAATTGTTAGGTAAGATCTCGTTTTTAAATATAATAATTCACAAATTTAAATAGTGATAATTGCTATAGCCAAAAATGAATGATACTAATAAAGTTCAACGCTCAAAAGCACTTTTTTGACTTCTCACTTATCGTCAGTTTATTCGGATTTCGTAAATTATATTGTTTCTATAGATTCTACGATTTGTATCACCGTGTTTTCATTATGTTAAGATGTTTTTATAATGCACTATGTATAGAACTGATCCGACACGTATAAAGCTCCATCCCTACTAATGTAGATAATATATCATATTTTCTCAATGTTCAGAGTTTAACCCTAAACTATCGGATGTAACGCCAACAACGCGAGTCGCATACGCTAAGTTCATGAGAAGCAAGATCAAATCAGACTTCAGCGAACGAGAGAAGAGTGGCATTTCAGAGAAAGACTTCAGCATTGAAGACGAAACGGCATCTGGAAAAGTTAAGATTAAGAGTAAGTAACTTATTAGCTTAAGAAAATTAGTTTCTGATGTGACAACGTCTATTAAATCGATGAACGCCGGCTGCGTGCACGAAAAATCATGACAGTAAAACAGGGTCTTAAAATTTGTGAAAAATGCAGGGATCCAAAAGAGTTTTCAAAAACCGTACATCTCATATATGTATAGACAGAAAAATCCAATACATTATACTATTTATTATTCGAAGAAATCCTGCATCTATTTCACTACGATGCATATGCCGTATAGTCAGCAGTTGTATGCCGGAAAACAACGCAATTGTTTAAAATCTTATTCATACACACCATTTATATTTTAAGTAATATAATATGCACTGCCATAGTACAACCTACTGCATTAAATTTTAAATTCATTACAATAATCTGACTTTCAGCTCCACCATTTAGACCCAAAATACCAAAACCAATACCAGTACCAACAGGTGATGAGAACCTGAAACAAAACGAAATTAAAGTTCAAGCACACATTGAAGAGAAAGGAATTGGTAATATTAACAAAATTTTAAATTTCTTCTTTCGACCTTCTCGATGTTGCTTTTTTTCTGCACCCTTCTTTTAATTTATGGAAACCTCTTCTTCCAGACATATCCTACAATTTCTTGTTTATTCCTCACTTTAATAAATAGTTGAAATTTGTTTATAACATACACAGACACTTTACAGACTAACTTGTCAAGCAAACTCACTAATACGAAAACATTATAGTTATTCGATTCGATTATAATAATTCCAGGTGGTCCCTCAAGCCCAGGTGGATCCAATCAAAAAGAGGCAACACAGCCAGTAGAGGAACCAAAACCTAACACAGGATCACCAGGCTCTGAAGCAAGAGTCGAAAAGAAAGAACACGTTATCCAGATAGAAAATGAACCCGAATCACCATCCAAAAGCTTATACATAACCAAAGAAGAAGACTCTAATTTACAAAAACCCATCACACCCACACCAAGTTTACATTCAAAATCAGAAAAACCAGAACAAATCCTATCAGCGGCTACGTTAGAAAAAGATCATAGTGCATCTAGATCTGATAGCAAGAAAGATAAAGAAAACGCAAAAGAAGCAAAGGAAGTCCCCAAAGAGGATAATCCGAAAGAAGATCCACCTAAAGAAGAAAAGCCTAAAGAGCCTAAACCTAAGCCTCCCAAACCTAAACCTGCTCCTGCACCGGAACCAGCATCAGGTCCAAAAATGGTGACAGACAAAGGCAAATCTAAAGTTACGGGTAAAATGGTTTCAGGCTGGCTGTAGTGACTGAACTGTTATGTACGACAAGTTAGTGAGAGAAGTGTCTGAATGAACAAGAGCCGATCAATATGGGAGGTACCGAAAGCAGTTGCTATCTCTGCTTATAGCATACGTAGAAAAAAAGATAGTAATACTTATAAAGAGTGGAAGGGCCTTGTGTATTCGGAATTGGTACTTAATTTAAGTGCAATAATTAGATATACGTTTGTTTTTGTTAGAAAATAGAATTCTGTTAGTGACTTTTCCGTATTCCGTGATTGTTATATTTTTTTAAATCAAATATGAAATACTAATAAATTTTATATTTAGAAAAGCCTGCCACTTACACTTAAATATATTTATTGTATAATTATTTAAATTTAAGAATTTATGGAGATTTAGGTGTTTTTAGCTAGCACTTGGTTCCTAACGTAATTCCATTTGTATTCTTCATATAAATTAAGATCGTCTTAAAATATTATTTAATAAAATTTCTTAATGACATAATATTTATAATTAAAACAATATAATTCAGTAACAAGTAAAAATGGTTTTATATTAACGAAGCTTAGACAAAAGCGCTTAGACGAAAGCGAAGATTATTTTTGATAAGGTTTCATTTAATTTCATTTGGATTGATATTTTTACAAACCTTTACCACAAATAGATTTCTGTATTGCCATAGATTTTAATTAGCGGAAATATATTTTTATTTTCAAAATGGGACTAAATCGGACTAGACAAAAAATAACATGCTTTCTATGCCTTCAACATTTATTATATGCATTTTTACTTAAATATTATTCATCAAAATATTAAATAGTATTTGTATTTATATATTATTAAATAAACCAAACATAATAATAAAATATATTTGATTGTTATACGATGTTTCATTCATGTGTTTATTGCGTACCGTGAAACTGTAAATCCATAAAAACTGTGTAGAATCATTTATTTTACGAGTTTAATCTAGTCATACTTCTGTTGATTATTTATTTAGGAATAAAGAGCTTGTTTATGATATTTTGTTTTATTTGAAGAACCTGTGTATTCACACGAAGCATATTCTGGGGGTCTCAAGAAGCAAGTTGCAATAAAATAAAACTTATAATTCAATTACAAAGACGTGTGGTAGCTCGATGTAGTTACCGAGTATGGACAATTTGACACCGTTGTACCACTGTTAAAGGTTGATGGATTCAGTTTCCGCACTTAGACTCTCACTAGGTCCGTTGTTCGTAAACTCAGAACAGAAAAACAGTACAGAAGTCTCCTGGGCACTTCGCAGGCCTTACGAAGCGACCTCACTGCTCCAAGGAATTATGTACGGTGCTGTTGTTAGCCAGAGCTACGCATTCCAGGACTAAGTGGGTAACTAATTCCTCTGCGCTGAAACAGCAACATGGTGCAGTCTGTCGCACGTAGGAGAAGAAGATGTTTATTAAGGAGACAGTGATCCGTAATTGTCCCTATCATTGTTTTGAGATTAGTTCTGTTGAGGCTTAGAAGTCGCTTTGTTAATATAATTACTGTTGACGTATTCACTAAATAAGAAAATCAAAGACCCGACCCCCCATCCATAGTGATTACGTAATACTTTACTCAGTTTCCGATATGTGGACATAACATACAAACTTAGCACACCAGCCTCACTCATACTCAAATATTATAAATTGTAGGAAAAAGTTATGATTTAAGATTTATAGCTGTATGTATTGAATTGTCTATGTGTGGCAAGGTTCAGTGAAAAGCAATATATTATTGTAAGAATTTATTGCTGATTCACAGATATGGCTGGCAACTAACAATTTCACATACACAAAATATTTCAAATAAATGTACAATTAAATTATACAAAATCATAGACGCTATATTAAAATGATAATTAGTCTCTTATACCTATTATATGTTAATAAATGATGCTATAATTATATTATTAGCTTGTACATAAGATTAAAATCTGTATAATATCTTAAGTCGTACACAATCTTGTAACAACAAAACATGAATTTGGTTTTACTCTAAAAAATTGCACACATATTAACAGATCTGTTCTCAACAGTTTGAATTAAATACATTTTATACAATATACCGTGTTTTTTATAAAGTAAATAAATCTAAATTGTTATGAAATTATCAATACTGCAACTCAAAATACCTGAATAGCTTATTCATAAAAACCATTTAAGTATTAATTATGGCAATAATTGGTTCCTTTTAATCACAATAATAATACATACTGATAGAAAGAATGTGAACTTGAGGAAACGGAAGGTATTAACGATTGATATTATGTCACGTAGAACGCTTTATATATTTGCGAGGCCATCACTCCACATATTCCGTGGTCATAACAGTGCAATAAAATGAATTAATTTTTAAATATTTACGAAATTTTCTTTATGAATATAAAATTAATATTACAATCTTGATACAATCAATATGTTCGGCCTATATTGAGGACAAACGAAGGGACCGAATAGCATGGAATCAAATCACACTTAGGGCGGTCTATCAGACGCCCGATTCAGATTCATTTGTCACGAATTCGATGCTGAAACTACGCACCCCATATCTTATAATTCCAACACATTTAACACGAAAAACATTGCGTTAAATACTAAGAAGCAAATAGAACCTTTTTAAACTATTGTTGTTTTTTTAAAAACTGTTCCTGCTTTAAGTTAACGCTCCTTGCTTTAACCACCACTACCTATTCGCATTTCATTGATAAATATGTTTATTTAGTTTTGAAAAACAGATACTAAAGAAAACTGTACTGAAAAAACAGGTGATGTAGCTATTGGGTTCTTGACACCGATTTCTGTATTTTTTTTAATAGACAAGTAGGTGATCAATGTGTGCCTGACACACGTCGTCGGCTTTTTTAAAAGCATGCCGGTTTTCCTTTACCATAAGAAGTGTTAAATGCGCAAATAGAAAGTCAACAGGCGCATAGCCGGAGTTCGAACGTCCTCAGGGTTGGAAGTCACATGCTGAAGCCACTAGGCCAACACTGCTCTTAAAACAATAACTTATTGCGTTTTTCTAGCAGGCTTAATAAGGTATAGTACAAATAAACTAAAAATAGGCAAGACGTAGGTTACCTAAAACGTAATTAAATTAAAATTATCTTGTTAAAACTATACCATAAAAAATACCATTGCTTTTAAATGATATTCACTTACTATATATATACAATTGCGAAGAAATTTGTATATAATTAATTACAAAACAAACATTTTAATTTATAGTCGAAAGTTTTTAATATAGATAAGGGATGGTTTTAAAGAGGGTTAAGTTTATACAACAAAAACCTCGACGCACAAGAAATTTAAAACAGCCTACGGCTTCTAGATAATTAGGAAAGGTTATTAGCAATTTAACTAAAGTCTTACAACTGTCAGAAACCATAACATTGTTAACAGTTACGGAACTTAGTTAAACAACTCTGTTATAAAAAATATTTAAATGTTTTACACATTCTAATATTTAACTGAAAATGTTTCAGTAGAACGATTGTAACTGACAATGTTTATTTATGTCTTAACTTAAGCTTAAATATGGCAATAATTGAACGTTGTAGGTATTTAACAAACCTAAGTATTAAGACTATTACAAATGATTAGAATGCATAATTAATAATACTTCGTAAATAAACACCAATGTCAAACGATTACATTTACTTAAAACGGCAGACTCGATATAAATATTATTATAAATGTATTATTCTATTAATGATTATTCGCGTGAAACATTAATAATAGTAATAATTTATTGCAAGAATATGGTACAAAAATGTGTAAGGTGGTACAATCGTAAGTTCGCATATTCTGCCACACACAATGGCGCGCAAATTTGTCTTAAGGAATTTATTATTAGTCAATGTCAATTATTATAATTAATTTTAATTCGATAACGTAATATATTTTAATAATGTGATATTTATTCACTACAAATAATATAAGACTTTGCTATAACGATCATAATATATGTAACTTCTTTGTAAAATTTATTTTAGGACAAATTTGCACGCCACTGTGGCAGAATGCGAACTTTAGATTGTACCTCCATATATTTGTACCATATTCTTGCAAATAAATTTTTATTATGAGTTTTCATTTATGTCCGTTAACTACTACTATACTATAACTAATATATAGCTAATGTGTAGTACTCGCGTAAATTAAAACTTAATACTTTGTATAAAGAAGCAAAAAAACTATTATAATTACATCAGCCGGCTTACACATACAATACGCTTTAAATACATCATACAAAAGTGACTAGAATATTTTTGCATATTACGGCAATGATGAATCTTTGAATTAATAAATAAGGAGAAAAGGGAGTAACTGGAGTGCCTTGGTTAACACAATATCACACGTGCAAGAATGCTAAGTATAATTGTTTAATAATGTGGCAGGTTTACACTTGACGCACACTTATTAATACTTGTGGCAAGTATATTAATCTAGTTTGGAATTGGAAATACAATAATTAAAATTTTGATATTTTATACAAAATATAGGGAGATAGTGATTCTATATTAAACAATGGATTAAGGATATAAGCGAGTAGAATTAAAAAAACTGTTTGGACGGTTTTGATAAGGCACACATATATACACAATACAAAAGTAGAAAATACAATACTTGAAATTATTCGTGGATTTTCTTTCTAAAAATATATTTTCATATCGCTTTTCTACGTTCCTGAAGCTTACTAGCAAAATAATAATTTCAATATAAATTACAGCCAAGTTTTCGATGTTTTCCTAATACTCCTGATGTTCTCGTCCAAAGATCTTTGCTGTAGAGGTTCCGGGGTTGGTATCAGATACTCCGTACTGTCCGTCACGGAATTGACCGGTGAATCCGGCTAAAGAATATTTATTAGAATCAATTAACATGGAACTAAAAAATATATCGCAATTCTATATCGCTCGTCTTCAAATAGTTTTCGTGTAGTTATAACTATTATCGAGTACGTACTCGTATAATATTCGTACGTAATGCGCTAAGGACAAAGTTATTCTTCTTTACTCACCATGGGTGGAGGAACTGGCACTGCTGGCACCTGAGACTCTGCCTTTGGCGCTGGTTCAAAACCAGCTGTTGACGCACGTTGGCATATAGGAGTGCATGGTGTGATCTCCATTGTTGGGGCTTGGATCTAAGTAAAGAAAGTAGGCTTTTATTTATTCATTTGTTTATACACCGGTGCACCACAAAAAACAAACAAAGGAAGGAAACAAATGTGTGGCCTGGATAATAGGTGCGGGCGGCGTGTACAAATATAATGCTAATAATGTCTAAAAAGCTTTGACTATAAAGTATCACGACGGACAAACAGTGGTTAAATAATGGTTCATTAGGATTCAGGTCAAAATTTCATATAATAAATTTATATTACCAAAGAGTTTTTATTGCTATTATTGTTACGAAATTTCAAATCTATTATTTTTTTGATAATCTGTGGTCGCTTTAGCTTTAGCGCCTATTCGTTCTAATACTTTATGTATTTTATATATATGTGAACGCATAAAATAGTGTATGAAATTGTATATAGGTATTATATCTAGATATGAACAATTTCCTAAACTGTTTATTTATTACCCTTAGGTACACTTCCAAATATACAAAAATATAGCCCAATTAAAATAATTAAATAAAAAGGAAAGCAACTGGCGGCTTTATCGCTTTCAAGCGATCTCTTCCAGGCAACTGTGAGAAAAAAAAGTTAAATTAGATAAGGTGAGAGCAAAAACTGCAAAAACTACATTAGACATATTATAGTAATGACATATAGACAAAACTAATGCAACAAATCAAAGCAATTAAAACGTATGTAAACAGTGAAAGGGACCATCATAAAAAATATATTTTAATGAAGAATTACTGATTGTAACGTTAATTCAACGAAAGTGGTGGAATTCCATAAAACCTTAGCTTTGTGACACGGTGGAGGAGGCAGGGCGCCCTTCGGTCGAAGCTCTCCAGCAACTGGTCTTGCCACGGCGTCTCCGCATCCATCTGCATCCGTTACCTGAATTGTGAAATTGGTTTCGTTTTTGTGTAGTGTTGTGGTTGGTAATATGAGGATACCCATCTATGGGTGTCTTCCACAAGTGTTGCTTAACCTTTATGATCGATAAATTTTAGGTGTAAATGCATACCGGGAATCCTACAGTGTATATTTTGTTTACTATTACATGAATTAAACTTCAAACTTAAGGTAGATATTTTATATTATTTTAAGTAGTTTAAAATTTCTTTATCTTTATATTGAAGAACATTTTCTTTAATAACACAACATTATTCAAAATTTAATAAACGTAAAAGTGTGTGATAATTTGTTTAAGATGCCTTATAATGAAACTTTGTAGAGAGATTATTTATACTTACTTGCTGATCATTGGATGGTGATGGTGATTTCCTTTTGACAACTTTTGGGACCGTAGTGGGATCAGTCACGCGTTTTGATTTTAATGGACTTGGATCCACTGTAAAAAAAATATATCAAAGCGCTACGACCTCAGGGATTAGAGTCGCACGCCTAACAAATTGCATATTCTTGATGGCGAATTAAACGGAAAATAATGTTATTGTTTTTTTTTAATTTTGTTTTTGATTGAAGTAAGCATTGGTTTATTATAACGTAAACGAACCTGATCGTAAATCTCCAATAGCAAGCGTTTGGCTAGATCCAGGGTTTGGACTCGAGCTCCGAGGTCTATTGGGTGAAGAACTTCGTGATCGTGGCTAATCAAAAAAAGGATAATGATCAAACTTTGATCTGCAGCCTTCGAAAGTGGATGTTTCAAGGAAAATAGCTTAATCAGGTTATGTTATTTCATACAGTAGTTTATTTATTCATTTGCTCAACAGTATTCCTACAGCTACTCACTTAAATATATCCAAAAATTTACATTGTACACAAAAGCCAAAAACGGAATACACATTCAAGCATAAACAAAGCACAGCTTCACCTATATATACAAAAAATATAACAAAGTATATATGTAATATAATAAATTCTAAATTCTAAGTTCTAAGATTCTTTGATCGTTATAATAAAAGAGTAATTCATACATAAATTACAATATCAATTTTCGGGCCGCCATCTTGTTTTAAATGGAAAACTTTAAGCATGTCTTTTTTCCTAGTATATTTTTCAATGTTATGTACATTAAAAAATACTTTGGGACAAGAATAATCCCAATATTTCTTAATGTCACTTTGTTTGCACAGCTTCAACATACAGCTAGCCATAATACATAAAGGCAATAAACGGAACACAAATTTAAATATAATACACAGTTATTATGAAGAAATACGGGTTTACCAAAATTCAATTTTACTTAAAAAAATACACATTTTTTGAAGACGGAAGCTGAGGATTCCCTATTCAGCGAAAAGGACGAATAGGTCAATTCTCAGCCAAGAAGATGTGATTACCAAGGAGCTTCTTTGGAAATAGCACGCAGAGGCACGATAACTTAGAGAAGCTTGTGGTGATGGTAGAGTGGAAGGTACGAGACCAATCCCCTACAGGCGCTGAGGCTTGACGAAAACAGTTGGAAATGGAGGAAGATATGCCACAGTAATGAAGAACTAGTTCATATTATTATTGTTAATTTTATTTTAAGATTACTTATGTTCTAATGTAATTGATGTGTATGTGTGTTAAATTTGTGATGTCATATTTTTAAGCATACACATTGTTTTAGGACTTTTAAATAAATAAACACCACTAAAGAAGAAAACACTCGGACGTCTATGAGTCGGTGGTACCTCATCATTACAGCTTACCTGACGGGCTGTGTTGCTTTCTTGGTTTGTAGGCGCAGGGCTTCGGGACATCACTGCCCCCGGGACATTTAAAAGGTTGTCTGTAACGGACATTCAAATGGTAAACATACAACATACAGAAGGTTTTCTGGTTCGACAAAAAATATGATTTTGACTTTTCCTAATTACCTTATAGAAAAATATAAATGTATATTATTTATTATTCCAGTATAATACGCGAAATAGAACTAATTTGAGCGTACGACCAACCAGGCTCCAAAAGATAAACCACTCCTTATATGGAAATTGTATTAGTTTTTTCAACAAACTCCCAAGCGAATTTACAGAATTATCACTAAATAAATTCAAAGCCCTCGGTAAACGAAAATTAATCAATAAAGCGTTTTATAAATTTGAGGAATACTTAAATGATCCTAATCCTTGGGATTGATTTGCTCCAGTTCAAACAATTTGTATGACTCAATACTTGGCGATTAAAAAGAGTGGCGGAAAATTTCTTGCCAGTTCAGTAAATGTTAATTTACAATTAATTTAACTTCTTTCTCACAATTCATAAGTGTACTTGTTTACCTACATGAATAAAGATATTTTGAGTTTGAGTTTGATTCGATTTTTATTATTTTTATTTGTCCCATGGCTGTACTTGTATGTCTACTAATTATTCGTTGAGCGAGGAAAGCACCAGCTCTGATGCCCAGATTCCTAATTAAGTTTCACACCACTTATTTAATTACTTATTTAATTCTATAAATAAGTTTACCGTGGACCCTGTTAGGCACTGGAGTCCTCATATCAACAACGGCACCAACATCCTGAGAAATATCCTTAATCAGCTCCGTCAGTGTGTGTCCGGGAGACACTGGCATTTGAACTGGAGATGTGGACCGGGATCCTTCTAAAATTAATTTCAACAAATCGTATTGATATACATGTGTATTAAATCAATGTAGAAATAAAGAGCTTTAACATCATCATATATATAATTTATATATAAAAACGACGAAGTTAAGTCCTCCTCCAGATTCTTTTGTTCCCGTTTTATTTCCTAATCATTTTTATTTAAATTACTTCATTTTTATATAATAGGAGGCAAACGGGTAGGAGGCTAACCTGATGTTAAATGATACCGCCGCCCATGACACTCACATTGCCAAAAGGTTCGCAAGTGCGTTGCCAGCCTTTCAAGAATTGGTACGCTCTTTTCTTGAAGGACCCTAAGTTGAATTGGAAATACTTTAGTGGGCAGCTGATTCCACATAGTGGTGTTGCGCGGCAAAAACTGCCTTAAAAACGCTCAGTTGTGGAACGACAGACGTTGAGGTGATACGGATGGTACTTTGTATTCTGCCTATGAACGTTAATGAAACTCAGCTGCGGGTCCGAACAAAAACATACATAGTATTACTAATTAGTACATAGTATTGTTAATTTAGGCTCACAACCAAGTTCCGATGCAGCCCTAATCTATTATTCATCATTAACACAGGAGAGAGAATATTTTGTATGAAAACAGTATTACAATAAAATCCCTTACGTACGTAATAAACAACAGTAAATATTTAACTATAAGTTATATCATTTAAAAGTTCTCGCTAACTTCCAAATCAGGCGCCGATCATCAAGTACGCTTACCGCAGACGTTAAATTAACCTAATATTAGGGCACAGGTTAGTAGGTTATCGGCCTCCTGTGCCTGACAAACGCCATTGACTAAGTCAGTCAGTGTTAGTCTAAGGCATGGCCGTTTCCTTACGATGTTGTGCTTCACCGTGCGAACGAGTTTTAAATGCGCACATAGAAAGAAAAAGTACATTAGTTCACAGCCTGGTTTTGGCATTAAGGATGAGTGTCGCAAGATCAACGCCTTAGACTAACACTGTTTACAACATATAGCAAGATATAATATGTAGTAAAATGATGTTTCATTTGTAGTATTAAATAATATGACCACAATTACCTGGTAGCGGTGAACGCATAACAAGTCGTTTAGCATGTTCAATTGCCTGCTGCAGTTTCTGCTGACTTCTGAACGACTCACGGGTTCGGCATCGACCGATTTGAGACCTGTAAAGACTGAAAAATATTTTTTTTAGTTACTTGATAAACCTTAAATCCTGATATCAGTAATAGCATTTAGACTTGCGAGTTTTTTAAGTTTTATTCCAATCCGTTTGAAGACTATGTGTTTTTAATATGGGATAGTTTGTCTTACTTTACTGCTCTTTTTATTTACTTTCTGCATTATTTTAATAAACACAGGGGCTCCCCTGTGTTCTTGTTAACTAGATAACAATTATTTCATTGTACACGGTGCATGTTTAAAACATTTATTTAAAGAAAAAGTAGTCTTAGGGTCTGTTTCACAATTTACGGATAAGTTCTAGATAAGTTCCAAATTAGCTATTTATTACTTATTGGTAGGATAAACACTATTGTTGTGTTTCACGACTGTCAGATAGCGCTATTCGTCACATAAAGTCCATCATAGTTAAGAGAACCAACCCTATTAATATATGCTTTGCTAGCACTAAGCCGAATGTAGGTCGTGCGTTAGCAACGACCAATACTTAGTAAGTAAATCTGAATGTATAAATGCACGAAGAAATAGATATTAAGTTGATTATTGTTTAGTTCTTAATTAAGTGCTGTCACTCTGTTGATTTAAATAAATTATTTTTAAACCAAAAGTCCGTTGCCGTTCCTTTACTGGCGCAGCCGGTAGGATCTCCATAGTTGCCTGGAAGAAGTTATACCGCGTTTTTTTTCGTGATCTAGTACCAACCGGGTAACGTACGTTTTAACGTTTTAACGGAGATCGCCGAACAAATAAATAAGTTAAGGACAGCACGGCATCGGTGGAAGAGCAGCCAAGAACTAGCAGTATCCCGGAGGAGCATGGTCAAGATAACAGGACTGTGAGTAAAACTTTTCACTTCCCGTGACTTTCCTTGTTTTCCTCTTGTATTAGTTATACGTAAATATTTCGGATTGGAAAACGCCGGAAAAATATTTTTATTAAACAATCAAAATATTGTTAATAGAAGTTAGGTTTATACAATTATTTTATAGGTAAATTTTGTTTTTATATTCAAAATGGAAAATATTGTAAGAGTACCTGTAGAAATGGTAAAAATTATTCCTGTTTTTGATGGTGATTCTAGATTATTACCATTATTCATTAAGAAATGCGAATATATTTTACAGACATTTCAAGGTGGCAATTTACAAAATGAATCTGTTTCACGTAATTACTAGTCGATTATCCGGGGAAGCCGCAAGTCTAGTTGGGGAACGGGAACAAATAGATACTTGGGATAACCTTAAGTTATTATTAAGCCAACACTTTGGCGATCCAAGGTCAGAAGATTGTCTGGCTATGGAATTAGATTCCCTAAAAAAGGATAAGAACGAAAGTCATTTAGATTTCTGTCATCGTGTCCAACATTTAAGGAGTATTTTATTCTCCAAAATAAATGAAACCATTAACAACCCCGAAATAAGACAGGCCAAACAAGCGATATATAATAATTCGGCATTAAACGTTTTCTTATTTAATTTACCAGCGTACCTTGTAAGATTAGTGAGATTACGTAATGTTACCACGCTGGAAGATGCTTTAAAAACCGTGTTGGAAGAACAAAATTTTCAAACGGTTTATGATAGTAAGAACCCAAGGTCCAATCAAAATTTTAGACCTAATTATAATAATTTTAATTCATTTCAAAATAGGAATTCTCATCCGAGACAAGTTAATAATTTTAATTCTCCAACCCATAACGTCCAAAGGAACTCGAATGCATCCAATTATCAAAATAATTTAAATAATAATTCTTTCCAATTTAGAAATGATAGAGCATTAAATAATCGAAACAATTATAACACGGTATTTAGGTCACCAGTAAAACAGTCGTCGTCACAGCAGCGTCGGCATTTTACGAACAATGGATTACAATACCAAGAATCGCCTATGCCATCGACCTCCAATACCGATATTACGATGAGAACAGCCAGTTCAAGACGCGTTAATTACACTGATATTGATAATAATATTCAACCATCTTGTTCTTATAACTGTGAATCGAACCCGACTTGTTCGAACCATGAACAAATAGGAAATTTTTTTATGAAAGCCTCAACAATACCGAAAAGATAAAAATAAATTATACAAAACTAAATTTACCTCATATAATTATTCCAAAATTAAATGCACTAGGAAAAACCGATAAAGATAACCAATCAATGGTAGTTAATGTAGAAAATGAAAATAGTAATTCTATGTCTTTCTCTGAAGCATCTAGGTCTGAAACAACTGGTCGTATAGATGAACGTGATATTCCATTTCGAATTAATTCCCGGTCATCATCTCGTACACTAACAAGTAACTCTAGTACAGACACAGTACATTCCGCAGATGATATGACTACAAAAAGAGTTCCTACCCTCAAAGAAGCCATAAATACTAAACCAAAACTATTTTTAACACATACATGGTATTAAAATGAAATCTTTGTTAAAATTAAATCTCATCCAAAACAAAATATTTCAGAAATATACTTACCATTAAATAATTCGGAATTCCTCAAAGAATATATTAAACCTAAAATTAAATATTTCATTTATTACGACAACAAAGAGCATCGATCATTGTTTAAGGGCATAAAACGTCCCTCACAGGTTAGTCCTCGTAGTGACCCAGGCAGTAACGATCCGGGTCCTTCAACTTCAAAAGGTTGCGAAGAATCCAGGCGTTCTCCCTCAGAGAAGAAACCGCCCTTATTTCATATGATAAGTGGATAATAATTAAGACATTAGATATTAAACTTATTAAGGAAGAATTAGAATTAAATATGCATAGATATATATAACTAAATAGAATAGTAGAATTACAGTTATACCAGATTCTAAATAACTTTCGTTACATTTATGAGAGCATACAAGAAATTGAAACTGCTATTGCATTTAGTAAATTGCACACCTTACACCAATCTATTATTAATTCTACAGAGTTATTAGGTGTTTTTAAAGTGATAGAAAAACATGCACAAACAATTTATCCAGTAACAAAAAACAACTTACTTAAATTAGAACGTAATATTATATTAAAGTCTTATATTGATAAGAATAAATTAGTATTTGTATTAGAAATTCCTTTGATAGAATCAGAAACGTATAACTATTACAAGGTTACTCCTATTCCTATAACAAAATCCTCTAAAACTTACACAATTATTCCTAAATATCCTTACCTTTTGGTGAATGGTTTGAAATACAGAAATGTGTTGAGCCCTTGCGAGAGTATAGAAGACAACAAATACTTATGTTCAGAAGAAAATATGGCAACAGACAATGAGGAAACATGTATCGAGGAATTAATGTTAATAAAGAATAATTACAGCCTATGTCATCAACATCAAATATGAATTGAGAAGCTAAAAATCCAGAAGATAATGAATAATAGCTGGTTGATATTCACAGCAGATAAAATAATTTTGTCAGAACACTACAGAAACGACATCCGTCGATTCAGTTTACTGGGGACTTACATCGTGACGCCAAGTCAAGGGTGCAACATGCAAATTGGTAGAACAATCTTCGGTCAATCAAGCAATGTATCGGATGTGCATATACAGATGCCACTGGTGGTGATTCCCGAACTTCAGGAAGATTTAGCAACGGCAGATAAAAAGTTAGATTTGACAAACGTGGACTTCAGTGACGTAAAAGAAATGTTAAATAATGTGAGAAATAGCAATAGTGAAATAGTGGTGGAAAGTGTGGTGACACATAACATAAGTGTATGGACATTAGTTCTTTATTTTATAGTAGTAATAATAGTAATTGTTATAATATTAAAGTTTAAATTGTATTCTATTTGCAATAAAAGAAATTCTCCGAAGTCACCTTTAGCCCCTTCGGATAATTTCTCTCTTAGGGAGGGAGGAGTTAAGAGTACCAACCCTATTAATATATGCTTTGCTAGCACTAAGCCGAATGTAGGTCGTGCGTTAGCAACGACCAATACTTAGTAAGTAAATCTGAATGTATAAATGCACGAAGAAATAGATATTAAGTTGATTATTGTTTAGTTCTTAATTAAGTGCTGTCACTCTGTTGATTTAAATAAATTATTTTTAAACCAAAAGTCCGTTGCCGTTCCTTTACTCGTGCACTCTGTATTTAAGAGTGTGGCTAGAGTTGTTATAAGCGTGCGCTGTGTCTGTATTAGTTTTTGGAACCTTATAGTCATGCCAAAATATGTAGCAAGGCCTCTGTAGAAGAGTTTATATCAGGATAGTTTGACTATCACAGAATCCATAGATTGGAAAGACTTTATAATAAAGGACAATTATGCGGGCAATGTTATGGCGCTGAGTCTTTGCTACATTCCATATCCATCCAGGCAGGTTATGTCTTTCTTTCTAACACCATAATTAAAGAATAAACTTACACCACTCCAGTAGCAGCAAGCGTTTGTTTCCATTTATCATTGCTGTTGGCAGCGGCGGCCATTCTAGCGATTCTGCGGAACCTGGCGAGGGCATCTTCATTCGTTGGCTTCCCCTCGTCATCCATAATGGAGACAGGAGCCACTTGGAAGTCCTTCATTAGCCTTCGTTCCCAGACCTTCATGCGCTTGCCTAGAACGGCTAGAAGAACGGATACATACAACCCTTAATTTTCACCCCTCTACGATCAACACCTATTTTTTATTATTGATAGTTATTTTTATTGAATTAAAAAAAAATCCTAGAAATAATATACATGGCAAGACAACGTTTGCCGGGTCAGCTAGTCTACATATAATAGTGTCAGGTACGTCTAATTAAAGGCGCCAAGTTAGACTGGTTCCCGTAGTTAATATGTAAGAAAATATTTTAGCAATGGTCTCACCTTTTTCCTTGCGATTTGTGAAAGAAACATCCATTCCGTTCCTTCCCAGCACTTCCAGGAGTTCGTATCTCAATGCAGATACATCTCCCTTCAGTTCATTAATATCATCTTCCGTGACAGGGTCCTCATCCAACTTCCGGTGCATAGCAGACACGTAACGCCATACTAACGCACGCATAACTGCTGTGTATCGCACATCATCCTCTTTCTCTTTTTCCACCTGGAAATATACTTCTAAAGTTATTGTGTCTGAGCTAACCATTAGATTCAGTCGTTGTAATACGCAACTTTGACGCCATGTCAATTGAATTACATAGAAATCTGGTTTCGCCCCCTATGGCATTCAATTGTGTTGCGTAGCGGGGCGGATTCTTTGATTTTCTTATTTGGTGATTACGTCAACAGTAATTATTTACTTTGTCTATGTCTAATTGTAAACTAATTGTCTATGCATGAAAACGAAATGCATTTTAGAGGATTCCTACTAAAAATTAATACGTTTATGTACTATTATTTTTGAGAGCTTTTCTTACTTTTGCTGAAAAGAAGGGAGGGGGGATAAATTGCAGTAAATCTGTTTACGTATTACTTGAATGGCCCCATAGACGTCATTTGTCACGAAGTTAATACATTTGCAGGTCACAAATGCACGCGTGTGGTTATTTAAAATGTTGACCTGTTTAATTAATATTTAACTAAAGCCTAAGCTTGTGTGACTTTGGTCATATCGCCCGTCGCGAACCAGATAACCTGGACAAGCTGGTTGTCATTGGCAATGTGGAAGGCAAAAAAAGGACGCTGGGCAGATCGCCAACCAGCTGATGTAACCAAGTCACGATTCTCACGGGTCTCTCCATAACAGCGCTAAGGAAAGCTATAGATCGAACAAATTGAAGGCAGTAGTCACCTTATAGTGACTCGACCTTCAGTGAAGAATATGACCGAGAAGAGTAGCTTTTCTTAATATTTACACATAATTTGTACCTACCTTATTCTAAAAAGTAATAAATTACAAATGGTTTTATAACAATTTCTGATTTAATTATAATAAATACTTTCGTCATATTCAAGGAATTAACAATTATTTACTCATGGAAAATTAAGCTCTTACGGTAAGGTGATCATAAATTATAGCCATTTATCTTTTGGATGTGAAACTTAATTTAACGACGACACACTGGGTTTTTAGTTTGAGGTTAACTTTAAGGTTTAAATTAAGCGGTTTTGTTTTTGGCACTGTTATGAAATTCATAAGTAAACTTAGTATACAATTTACTGAGCGAACTTTACAACTAACTTAGGAACTTCGAGACACTGCGATTCGAATATCTGTGAAGCCTAAAGATATTTTGGAATGGATTTAAACACTTAACATCAGTATTACTGCATATTTAATGAGTGTAACGTGATGTGAGTCATGCATGATGCCCTTCCCCTCGATGTATCGCATTTTTTTATTAATACAGTTAAAAGCTTTTGCCCGTGCGTTATACACAGATTTGTGTATAAGACCAGCCCTCAGACTCCAAGTTTAGATCCACAATATGTTTTTTTTAGATATATGACTTAATAATTAAAATAATAGATAATATCGTCTTTAATTGTGGCTTCTTTGACACTTTGACGCGATTTGAATTTTTTTTTTATAAATCAGCTTACCTTAACTTGAACTTTCTTGTTCTTCCCCATCAGACTGAAGATCTTCATAACTCGCTTTGGTGTTGGCAGTATGTTGAAGGGCGGTGGTAATGTGGGACTGTCTTCAAAATATGACATCCATAAACGTGTCCTTGCGAACTTCCACTCCACGTCTGAATGTTGCTGATTACAGCAAATTACACCAAATATTAATTTGGTTTCCATTAGAGAATGAACCAGACAAATTTTTATGTAAAATTAAACATATTTTAACGGCTCAATAAATCTATAATTGACAGAAACAAACCGCACTCGCAAGCGGAAATACAGCTATTTAATAATCTGAATTATAAAAAAACCTTTTCAAATTGAAGTTCGTAAAAAACCTTTGCATTCATATAACTAACTTAACTGGCTAACTTGATTCCGTAACCAAGTATTCGATCTTTGCCTTTAACCTTATTTATATAAAAAAAAATCAGTGGCGCTACAACCTCTTTAGCTCTTGGCCTCTGATTTCTGAATCTGTTTCCTGATCATTTTGAAATCTAATAGGCACATGCCGTCGACTTTTTGGGTCTAAGACATGTCGGTTTCCTCACTTAACACTTAACATGGATCGAACTACGACCTCAGGTATGAGAGTCGCACGCTGAAGCCACTAGGCCAACACTGCTTATTTTTATACTTACATCAATATGAGCGTACGAATTGGACATCATAGCGATGAGTAGATTCAGTAGAACGATCACATTGATCACGGAGTAGGACCCAAACATCAGCAGACCCCAAAACCTGGTGTAACTTTTGATTCCGGCCAGTTCGAAGCTATCCAGACCAACCATGCCGAAAGACGCCCAGAAAAGTGACTGCGACGCTTCAAATACACTGAGAAGAGATTAATAGATTACGCATAGAACTAATACTTTTATTTATTTATATTTATTTATAGCCTAATATCATAAATACACAATATTTTATACATTATAACTATTAATCTACGATAACCGATTCTGTGTGCCTACGGGAAAAGGTCTCCCCCGTTGTCGTCCATTTTTCCAATCTTGTCCAGGTCTTAGTCTTTCCAGCCATTTCCATGATTTCATCGGCCCACCGTTTATATTGCCTACCTCTGTTTCTTTTATGGCCTCTTTGTTGCCATAGTGTTACAATTATGCTCCATTTATCTGCTCCTCTTATGGTATGTCCAGCCCATTTCTATTTTAATTATTTTGTTTTATATGCAACGTCAGCAAATCCTGTTTTATCTCTTAAATTCTTGTTACTTATTTTGTCAATTCTTCTTTTCTTTATAATACTCCTTTCCATGGCTCTCTGGGTAACGCTAATATTAGATAAGACTAATTGAAGCATTAAACTTAAACCTAATAAAAATTACTATGACGGTATAGATGAAAAGCTCTTTGTAACAGGTCAAAAGTGATATTCAGAAAAGAGCCTAAGTGTGACTTCCGATACGAAAGCAACAAAGCAAATATTCACAATACAAAATTGTTGGCTTGTTCTATTTTTTTATTGAACTTAAATGGTTTGTTTTAGAATAGTCTCCTGACACTGCAGGTGTCCATGAGCAACGTTTAGCACTTAATCATACGTGACCCGCCACCTCTTATATCTAAATTAATTAATTAAATTAAATAACTTAACTTATTATTAAGACATAATAAAAATTAATACATTTGCATGCCTATTTATGTATGGCTGATTGTGCGGATTTTTATAATTAATCGATCTAATTGTACCACTATCTTGGCAAATAAACGATTTATTATTAAAGAAGTTTATAAGAAAAACATACATATGAGAACAAAAAATAATAATAAATAAATTTAAATATATCTAGCCACCGTACGCTGTTATTGCATTAGAGTCCGTTTACCAAAAACCTTCGCAGGCGTATTCAAAACGGGTCCACTATTTCCCGTATCTCAGGATGCAAACTGTTGTAAACACTCGCTGCGAAGTAGGTTATATTATTGATAAGTGTTATGCCGGCAAATTGTGGGATTGAAGTTAAATTTACTGCTCGTGTATTTGTTTATGTAATTTCTTCTCCCCATTTCACTATAAAAACCATTTGAATATTACCCCTAATGTGGTGGTCCGAGTGTATCACGAAATACTTTGTATTTGTTATATATATCATATCTAAATATAAGAAACTAAATTTATTGTGAGTTTCATGTCGATATATAACATATTTTCTTACCATTTCACTAAAATGCAATTTCTTATTGTTCTAAGGATAACTTGTAATCTTTCGTCAAATATCAAATATCGCAAACAAGAATTCAGAAATATATTAAATTCCAAGCATTCAAACATCCCTTTTCTTAATAAGAATAAAGAATTACGAGTAACCTCGATTTATTCCACACAAATTGTAAGCAATTTTATCTAAAGCGTGTAAATAATTAAAAACATTGAAAGAACTGTCCCTAAGTTAAACACAATCTACGTGATTTCAGCGAGTCAAATTAACAAAATTAATAGGCATGATAATCCATAGTTGTACGTAGCGTCATACAATCAACTTCATCGATTTTTAAAGTATTCATCTTAACATTTATATCTTCTTCTAATTGTATCTGAGTTTGTAATAAATAGCGCAAGGATGCGTTCGCTTCATGCAGCATTTGTTGGAGCTGTTCAGTGCTTTGTCGTAACATCTCACACTCGTAGTACAAGGATTGTCCTGGTGGATCACGGACTAGTTCAGCTCCTATACGCTGAGCTCTTCTCCCCAGTCTTGTATGAGCCAAAGCTGTATTCCCTTCCTTGTCACACAACGCCTTCTGCAGTTGAAGAATATTATTCATCATATCAGCTATTTTCTGCGTTGTTTCTCTATGCATGTCTTCCAGTTTTGCCTTTGTCCTCTTAGTATCTTCTATGCGCTCATTAAACTCGTGATTGCATTTGTTAAAGGAACACCAAAGATCATCAATCACTTGTTTTAGTAATACGTCAATAAATACACGTATTGGACGAGCACTGGTTACTTCTCTTGCAGCTTGTTGCACGTTCTTAGCTGAATATGCGTTATACTCATCAGCAGAAATATTTGCTGGATCCAAGTTAGCGTAGCCTTCATAGACAGACAGGCATAGATCAGTTGGCTTCAAAGATAAAGAACCTTTGTCCAGATCAATAGCTGCTTGCTTGTATTGCAGATCTCTGTCTAGAAGATATCTGGTAGCACGAAGGCGCCTCATTTGTTCGTTCAATTGTTCCAAAGCACGTTTCAAAAGACTTTGACCGCCTAGAATCGTAGTTATTTCCTGTTGAAGAGCATGCTCAACCTCATCAACAACCAAATCGATTCCAATACGGCCATCACGCAGCATTAAACACTTACGGCAAATGGTCAGAGCATTTGATTGAAGTGATGCAAGGCAGTCTTGGAGACGAGTCTTATAAACACCGAGTGCTTCTAGTTCGAGGCATATTTCTTTTCTCTGCAGCTGTAGTTCTTTTTTATTGAATTCTACATCACCAAGGCGTTCTTCTATACGTCTATCAGACGTTGCTTTCATGATGGACGCGCGTTCACCTGTTTCGTCTCGAATCCTTTCACTTTCTTTTAAAATTCGGTCTGCTAGCTGCTGCTGGTCTTCTGTATTTCGGCTTCGCATATCGTTGGATAGCTTCCATTCTGCTAAGGTGAACTTGGCAGATCGTGGAGGCATACATACGATGGCCTGCTCAGAAAGTCTCGTAGTTGAGATGGGTGCACCAATAACATGACGCACACCAAATTGTTCTTCACCCATGATTGAAGATTTTGAACTATTTGCAAACTTTAAATAAAACTACACCAGCCGAAACGTGATACGTATTGTTGGAATTGACATAACTAATAGTTGTCATGGTAACTGGGTCACGTCAATAATATTAAGCTTGGCGTTCAAGAAAGAAGTTTTTATTCATGTCTGTATTTTTAATATCTTATAACAGGAAACTTTTACGGATCAACCGTATTGTTAAGAACTGTTAATCGTTACAAACCAAATTTTTTTTTAAAGTCAAAGCCATTTATTCATATAGGTAACACAATGTGCACTTATGAACGTCAAAAAATATATATATGCTTCTAATTATACATTTACTGCCAGTTCTCAAATCAAGGGCGTCGAACGGAAGAGAAGAACTGGCAATAAACTCTCCGCTACTCTTTTTAATCGCCGAGATTTTTTTTCACAACGTTTGTAAGGAGCTGCAACCATTACACCATGTTCCACATGACATCTTAAGTAATAAATAATAATAAAATAAATTAAAAACAAAGATTTGTCCTCTTTCAGCATGGTGAAATATGATCACGCACATACATTCATTATTTCTTAGATGGTAGATATGAATGCACAAAAAAAAACATTTATTCAATTAGGACAGAAGTATGAAAACAAAGTATACACTAAAGTTTAGCTGTCCCTTGAAGGGAGATGAGCTGAGCTATTACTCCATCATCATTGTACGAGCCAAGGTACAGGCACATTTTGCATACTCAGGCTTTCTTAGCTATGAGCGTGACGATTACCTAAATCGTCGGAGTTACGCCCCAAGAGTATAGCCCGATGCAAGCACTCTCTTAAAAATTTACATTCGATTCATAGAAATTAACATTTAACTTTATTATTTAAAGCAAATGCTTGAACCGTTACATACACGCTGATTAATACTGCCCTGCGATTCTGTAACTCACTTTTCGAACTCACACAGCGGTTTTCACAGTGGAGGTTGCGCTGTGAAAACGAAAAGTGAGTTACAGAATCGCAAGGCTGGAGCTAAGGTGCTAACTAAAGACACGGGTGCGTAAACTTTGCAAATTATTTTTGAATATTAGTTTCAGTTTTCATATATTGATTATAAATACTTGTCGACTTATGTATATTGCGAAAATAATTGACATCCTATAACAAATAGAACTTTACGATTACTTTCAAAACAACTCTAGCGATTCTAGCCACACCTAACCCTGAACTCACTTTCCAAAACTTCTCCATTTAGTGCAAGAGTCACCCGCGTGTTCCCAATCCGGGAGACCGCCGGGTAAAGCGTAACATTTTTGCTTTTCCAAATCGGCGAAATACCAAAGCAATTGATTCAGACCTGTTTATTTATTCCATACAATGAAAATTTTTAAAGCAAATAAGTTATGTTATGTTAAATAATTGTAAATTTATAATAATACATAACTTTAATCCGGTTAAAAAGTTTTTTCTTTAAAAGCAAATAAGTTAGCCAAAATTCTAGATACAGATTTTTTTTTATTATTAAAAGTTACGTTAAGGTAAATATTATACGCTTATGTGTATTAATACAATAGATTCCGTATTATAATGTGCATATATAAATAATAATATGTTCTATATATAGTATTGTCTTTGATTAACATAACCTTTACACATTTAAAGAAAAAAAATTATTTCGCATATTAATCATTTTAAGAAAATTTTATTAAGTTGTGTGTGTGAAAAAAAAAAAAAAGGCGCGGGGTTTAAGTGGGAAACAAAAATGTGAGAACCCGCGCTAATACTATTTCGGAGAAAACATACCGTTTTGTTCAAGTCAACTAATCATTTTAAAAATCTAATATATTTGGGAAAAGCACAAGACTATAGATAAAGAAGAACTTGACGATGTCGATGACCATTCTCCCAAGGGAGATCTGAAGTGGACCCAGGTGAGGGTTTATAGAAAACAGATGTACCAGTTTCAACGCACTGAAACAAAAAAAAAACGTTATCAGTAGATTTTGTAATTATTTTGAATTGAATTTTTTTATTTTATATTAAGTTTGGTAATTGTATAATTTTTCAGTGTAATTGTAATTTTTTTTTTCTTACTAGGGTCGCCTGGAAGAGATCAGTTTGTTAACGATATAAGGCCGTCCGTTGCATCCCGAATAATTAATGTTATTTGTTTTTATTTTAAGTTAACGAAGTATAAACAAATAAATAAAAATAAATTGTGCCAGTTTAAAATTCTATGGAAACATCAATGACTCGTACAAAATACTGATAGTTTTAATAGCGAACCAGTAAGAAAATTTACAATAAATCTAAAACCGAAATTTGAAATTGAGTTCTATTACTGTTGCCCTCAACAAAAAATCTTAATAAATTTATCTAACGAAACTGGATGATCCCTGACGTTGATACCACAACCTTAGAAAAACAATAGAACAACGTATTACTGATCGGCTTGATTCTCTCTCTCTCTACTCAGAGTCATTGCGTCTCTATGCGTATTCTACAAAGTGTAAGTAGTGTGTTCTGAAGAGTTGTTTGGGTTGATCCCTCCCGCCTCGTTTCAATACCGTACAAGCCGGTTTAATTTAAAATTTCATCAACATCACCTTGATGCCTGGAATCCATAATCCACTTTACAAGGCACTTTCTTTTGCGAACTAGCGAACTGTGGAATCGACACCTGACCTTCCCTGGGAGATACGACCTCCAATTGTTTGAAGATACTGGCCTTTGAGGAAGAAGTATACTCCTTCTTCCTCAAAGGCCAGTATCGCTCTAAAATGGGTGTCCATGGGCTGTCCATGCCTTTTTTTTGCGTCCCTTAGGCTTACTTAATTTATAAAAAAATTGAAAATTTTAGCTTTCGCCTTATTCTACGTTTGTAGAAAAATCGACACTAACAATAGAAAAAAGGTATTTAATACCTAAAGTTTTATTATAACGCATTATTATTTAAATATCACAAATAAATATTTCTACATAATTAAAGAAATGGAATTTTTTTATTTCCAACTTCAGGTGTCGGTGTTTTGTGAGGGTGTGCGGGCGCATCGTAAAAAATTACTCTCATCATGTTTCCCTAACGCGCCAAAAGAAGTATAACTTCAAAAAATTTAACGTCGTAATTTATATTAGAAGCGTCGTATCCTTATTAGTTCTAAGCATACTGTAACTCATGCACGATACACCGATAATAGGTGGACCTTAAATACAACTGTATGGAAAGGACCCAGAGGAAGAAGGAGAAAAAAGGTATATAGACATAGGATAGAAGACATAGAAGCGGTAGCAAGAAACGAATTGAGAAAGAGAGCCATAGACAGAGTCAATCGGAAAAAGCTGGAGGAGGCCTTTACCCGTGAAGGGGTTCTGATCGACGGTACTGAAAGAAGCTAGAATATAGAATAAAAAGCAAAAAAAAAATCTAAGCTGTGTATTATAATTTGTTTTTGTCATGATTAGAAATTAAACGGGCTTTATTATTATTATTATTTTTATTATTATTATTATTATTATTATTATTATTAACGGGCTTTATTATTATTATTATTATTATTATTATTATTATTATTATTATTATTATTGTTGTTGTTATTGTTATTTTATTATTATTATTATTATTATTATTATTATTATTATTATTATTATTATTATTATTATTATTATTATTATTATTATTATTATTATTATTATTATTATTATTATTATTATTATTATTATTATTATTATTATTATTATCATTATTATTATTATTATACTGTTACTTAAATACGCAACCCTTACCTAAACACGTTAGCAGCAGCAAATAAGCCTTCAGCAATCAACTGCGGGTCGAAATCATCCCACTGTTCTCTTGGTATAAATCTTGTGTTGGGGTCGCGTTTTATCTCAGCATTTTGCTGCAAATAAGCCACAAAACGTAGCAACGCAACGGACACATATAACGTGTTTCGGGTGAAGTCGATAAAGTTCCACATGTTGCGGAGATAAGCGCGAAAGCCTTCGGTGTACATCTCTTGTGTTTCTTCCCAAATGAATCCTGAGGAGGGAAAAATTACTTTCAATCGGGGGTATTCTACACAGAACAATCTGATACTATATTTTACGTTTGCACTCAAACATCACACATGTTAACATAAGGACAATCATCTTCTACTATATAAAAATAAGTCGGGTTTTCCTTCCTGACGCTATAACTCCAGAACGCACGAACCGATTTCCACGGTTTTGCATTCGTTGGAAAGGTCTCGGGCTCGCAAGGTTCATAGCAAAGAAAATTCTGGAAAAATTCCAACAGAAAAGCGGGATCACCAAACGAAATGTTACATAAAACGAAGCCATCTGGTGGCGAAACGGAGTTCGCCGAGTTTGCTAGTTACGTATAAAAAGACGTTATAGAAAGGAAATATATGTGTAAAAATTACATGAGAACTTCAAAAGGCACCAGACCAGATCCATGCAACTTCCTCACAATCGAGTAGCCCTCAACATCGCACCACACAACTCCCTAGGAGACTCTTTGTATTGAAGAAGAAGAATATACAATGTAATTACATAATTACGAAGGAATAAATATATTTGCAAATAATGAATATAGCAATGTTTCTAAAACGAAAGGTCCCCATGGAGTTGCTGAAACTGTCCACCGAGTCATATTTCATCACAGTTTTAATGTAAAATAATATTACTAATCATTTCCTTACATACAATTTTATTTAAATATACTCATAAAAAAAATATTTGCCAAAATTTTATAAAAAATATTAGATATTGTCTCTGTTTTGGATGTGAAAATGTCGGTAAAATATATAATAAGAATACTTTCACGCGTGATTATACCGGCCATGTATGTCTAATTAAAATAGATAAAATAATATTTACCAATCACATATATAAGAACAAGTATTTCCAGAACAGTGGGGCCATTCCCCCTCTGTCTCTTCAGTTCTTCTTCTACCTTCTTCACCATCCACTCAGGCCCGAATAGTTGAACGACTTGAACTTCTGCTCTTTGTGATACCAATATCAAGATTACTGTAATGAAATATCGACTACGTCAAACTCAAACTCAAAATATCTTTATTCATATAGGCAAACAAGTACACTTATAAACGTCAAAAAAGAAGTTAAATTAATTGTAAATTTACATTTACTACCAGTTCGCAAGTCAAGGGCGTAGAGCGGGCAAGAAGAACTGGCAAGAAACTTTCCGCCACTCTTTTTAATCGCTAAGTTTTGAGTCATACAAATTGTTTGAACTTGGGCAAATCAAATCAAAAAAAATTATACCATAAAGACATGTTTTTAACTATTACAAAATTATATTACGGCTAAAATTAAATACTCACGTAAAAAGAACAAATAACTTGATGCATGTATCAAAAACTTCATGAATGGCTTCCTCATCAGCTTCCCAGTATCACAATTCGGAGCTACCATATACAGTAGACAGTAGTACGGGAATAGTAATGCTACTCGCATAATGATGAACATTTTCTCTATATTTGACTTGCGTCGGAAGCCTGGAACTCCCGCGTACCATAGAGACGCTAGAAGTTGCTGTATTTTTGGATGAGCTACGAACTGGAAAATACAATATCGAATATAATATTTGGAATTGCGACTAAATTTATTCACGTCTTTCCTCCAACTTCGATTTTGTTCCCTTTGGAGTAGATAATAATAATAATAATAATAATATTTTTTATTAATCAGACAAATACAGTGCATTGATTGATTAGTAAGTTAGTAACAATAGTTTCTTAAGATCTATGTTAGTAGAATTAGTAAAAATAAGAAAAAAAGTAGTTAAATAAAAACTATCAGGTACAAAGCCCTGCGGAGATGTCGTAGCAGTGTCGTAAATAGAGATAAAAAAAAAAGATAGAGACTCTTGGGCCGTGGGGTTCAAGTGCACAGGCAGTAATTATAGATTATGTTGGCGCCTAGTATATAGTACCGGGCGCTGCTGCTTTCCTCGATCAACGAATAAGTCTCGCAATACAGCGAGGAAATGCTGCCAGCGTTAAAGGTACACTTCTACACGGACCAAACTTTTGAATTTTGTTTTAATTTTCTTGTTATTAATTATTTTTATTATTACTTTGTAGGCTAAGAAAATTGTATGCTTGATTATTTTACATTAAAATTAGCAGCGATTTCTTAAACAATAAAAATTATGATTTTAAGTGTAAAACAATTGACTAAAAATTACATTCTTTTGTTTATAATCGACAGCCAGTTCTAATCTAGCCAACTTCATATGGTCTCCTTCTTCAAATGGCTCCTCGGGATCATGATTCAAGATGATGGCCAACTCCTGAGAGCTTCGAGACTGGTTCAGAAGATCTACAGCGAACCTTTGCACTTGACAACGTAGTTCTAGGTACTCTGCTTTACATTCCTACAAATAGTAATTATAATAATCAAGTGGCGCTATAACCCTTTTCATTACTAATCTTTATAAAAATAAAATAAGTCAGTGGTGCTACCTTTTCAGGTCTGGGCTTTAGAATTTTGTATCTGTTTCATGATCGTTTGTCAGTCTAATAGCAAGTAGGTGATCAGCCTCCTATGCCTGACATACGCCGTCCACTTTATGGGTCTAAGGCAAGCCGATCCTTACGATGTTTGTGTAGGCATGTGTCAGGCACTACTTGCCTATTAGATAGTCAATGATCATGAAACAGATACAGAAATCTGTGGCCCAGTTGTAGCGCCACTGATTTTTGTAGGATCAGTTCAGGTTCTTACAAATTTTTTAAAATCAATCCTTTGAGAAAGCTCTATCTTACAACTTACCTGTTCAGCATACGCCAAGTTCCGTAGTTCCCAAGACAGTTCAAATGCAGTCAAAACTGGGTCGGTAGAAGATAAAGCTATAAGAGACGGAGACGCCATGGCTTTGTACGCGTTGAGACGGGCGAGAGAGTGTCGTAATGGATCTTCAGTTGAATCTATTATACATTCATCGCAGCCGCATCTGAAACCCATAAGTCACTTAATATAGCATGAGAAATACTTCTGAAGAGAAGAAGAATAAAAACGAAAGATAAAATGTGATGCGTCACTATAATATCAGTAAAAGAAAAGTATTTTTTTTATGTAAGGTAGGAGGCTGACCTGATGTTAAGTGATACCCATGGGCATATACATATGTATGTGTATATATAAATAGAAAGAAAAGAAGAAGAAGAAGCCAGAAGGCTGGTAGTGCGTTTCCGGTCTTTTAAGAATTGGTACAGACACAATTTACGATCTAGCCTTAAGAACTAAAAAGTAATTTAAGTCGAACCTATTTACTAAAAAGGATATTTAACATAAGCAAGTGTCAGTCTCTATTAAAGGAACTGTACACTGTTCTTGTGTACTACTTCTTATCCACATACACCTGTTCAGCACTTAAGACTAACACTAATTTAATAATTTGACTAGTTTTGGCCAAAGTTAATCTAATAATGAAAACATGGTTTCTTTTTAAAATATAATCTGTTACCGTATATCATGAGGATCTGGTAACGTTGCACCTCTGTCGAGAAGGATTTTGATTATTTCGTAGTTGTTCTTATGTGCCGCTAAAACAAGTGGAGTGAGGTCACGTGTGAAGAGCGCTGTTGTCGGATCCACTGTTTGCCAGCTCTGAAAAATATATGTAAGTTATCAGTGATAAACCACTCTATTGCGTCTGCTTAAAACTGCACTAAACTGTAGGTCAGAAAGTGGTAACTGCTACGTTACTCTAAATTCTCTTTCAAGCTGAGATAGGCCTATGTAGAAAGATCATTACAAAAAAATATTTATTTTATCATGGCTTTTGCCCGGGGTAGGCAGAGACCTCTGATCTACAAATACCCACTCACTCACACGCACACACTCACACAGTGACACACAGATACACCCATACAACTCTATTTCTGTAGGAATCTAGTTGAATGTTTGCTTAAAACTGCACTAAACTGTAGGTCAGAAAGTGGTAACTGCTACGTTACTCTAAATTCTCTTTCAAGCTGAGATAGGCCTATGTAGAAAGATCATTACAAAAAAATATTTATTTTATCATGGCTTTTGCCTGGGGTAGGCAGAGACCTCCGATCTACGAATACCCACTCACTCACACACACACTCACACAGTGACACACACAGATACACCCATACAACTCTATTTTTGTAGGAATCTAGTTGAATGTTTGCTTAAAACTGCACTAAACTGTAGGTCAGAAAGTGGTAACTGCTACGTTACTCTAAATTCTCTTTCAAGCTGAGATAGGCCTATGTAGAAAGATCATTACAAAAAAATATTTATTTTATCATGGCTTTTGCCCGGGGTAGGAAGAGACCTCCGATCTACGAATACCCACTCACTCACACACACTCACACAGTGACACACACAGATACACCCATACAACTCTATTTCTGTAGGAATCTAGTTGAATGTTTTGATTAGTTTTTTTTTTAAACGAAATTTTGTTGCCCACTCATATATGTACTTTTTTTTTGTTATGACTCAGTATGACTCTGATGTGGAATGGAAGACTGGTTATCCATATCACAGGTTCTTACCTAGTTTGGAAACCAGTCTCCCGATACCTTCTTAATTGTAATCGTACTGATTGTTTCAAATGTTATATGGGAGAATTATTATTATTATTATATCTCTTGCTAGGGTCTTGACATACCTCTCTCTATCATGACATTCACCATGTATGCTCGTCGGTTAAGCTTTTAACTGGTCCCTTCTCTAGTATGTTCTGGATTCGCTACATAATTGGTAATAATTGGTACGCTTTCATCTTGAAGGAAGGAAATACTTACACGTTCTACATTGTGGTGCGCGAAGCAAACTACTTACATATGGTGCTGGATGCTTGTGTATTAGTTCTTCATGCTCCAATAACAATTCAACAGCTTCAACGAACTCTGCGTTAATTGCTTGGAGCAAGGCATCCTTGGTCTGTACACCCATCACCACAAGGAGCTCCACCATCTCCAGGTTGTCTCCATCAATGGCGAGAGTCAAAGCACCACGACCGAGAGAATCCACACAGTTTAAATCTATGTGGTTCTTTCGGTGGGCTCTTTGGATCATTCTGGAAGATTTATTTTGTTTAACACTTAACAATAAGTCAATAACAGCTTCATTACTGAAGCTTGTGCCTGTCTTAAAAGCGCTAACCGATTCGTCAACGTGCTGCCTCTTCACCGCTTTATCCTCAGCTTGTCTTAGGGTATTAGGGATGTTAAGGCCCATAATTGTGTTAATTTGGTCAGACCAACGGGTAGGAGATCCAACTTCTCCTGCCACAACTCTTTCCTACCACACCAGTTTGTCGAGACTATTCGGCTCTCTTGACAATTCTATTAACGTTTTATAAGAGTATTTTTTAAATTTTACCGTCTAACATTCGCGATGTCCCCTCTCTCAACAGCCATGAGATACTTCTTCTCATCTAAGTTAAGACTCTTTGGCAGCATTGGTAACTTAATTGGTTTACGAATCTTCTCCGCCAAGGCATCTCCCTGGAATTATACCAACCATAAATTTATTGTTTATTTTAGCGTCCAAAATCATAGCTTTTTGTGCCGATCGGAATATATATTCCGAATTCCACTAGAATATTTATCTCGATGCTAGAGCTTTTCCTAGAACATGGTATTTTTATGTTTACGGAGCAATGTTGTATTCTGTTCTTTCACAGAATGTTTTTTTAAATCATTTTAATTTTATTTCTACAGTTTCCTATCCAAGGTTAAACAATCGACATTTTCACCTTTATCTACATTATCCGTCGACTATTCAATTTCTAGTTTCGGAACTATCTACGGGTACAGAACTTACATTTTCCAAATCCTTTTTATCCCCCATTTTGAGGGAAGAAGCAGCATACGTCCCCGCAAACGAATGCTGTGGAAACAAAAGTTATATGTAATATCTAACTCACATATCATCACACCCATAGACTATTTTTTTTATATAATAGGGGGGTAAACTTGCTTACGGGACGCCCATAAAAGGCTGGCTGCCTTTTACGGAGCCCATGGACCCTAAAAGGAGTATATATATATATATATATATATTCAACTAGTCTAATGATAACTTAATTATCATTATACCAGTAGCATTAAATGCCATCAAAGTCAAAGCTTAAGATAATTCTATTCTTACATTAATTAGTAAGTCTGTCCTCCAATTCACAGATTAGCCAAGCACGTGACATGGATGACTGGAAACCGTACAAAGCTGGTAATTGTCATATACAGTAGAGTGTGCGTCTAATTGGTTTAGCGTAAGGGTAGCAAGTAATGATGCGTAGAGTTCATTTAACCGACTTTTAAAAAATTTTACAGAAATACAAACATTATCTTTACAGACTATAGCAATACGAGAATGTCGAGAAACATTAAATAAAATATATAAACGGCTAGACCGATTTGAATTTTTTTTTTTTGTATGCGTTT
Organism: Pieris macdunnoughi; assembly: GCA_905332375.1. NCBI lineage: Eukaryota > Metazoa > Arthropoda > Insecta > Lepidoptera > Pieridae > Pieris > Pieris macdunnoughi. The sequence continues at coordinate 10,249,196 of CAJOBZ010000002.1, forward strand.
GGGTTGGTTGGGGATGGTTTAGATTCACAAATCAGCCCGGCAGATGGCGCTGCAGTCGATATCTAGGTAATATCTATACAGGAAGAAAACAGCAGCTATATATATAAATCTTCTGTACATGTGTTCGTTATTAAACTCCTAAACGGCTTGTCTGTTTAAGCGGAGTCGAGAATGATTTACTTTATTAGATATTTTTTGTATTATTATAATGTAACGGGCGTGTCAAATTTTGATTATTCGCCTTGACTGTTTCGCAAAACATTCAGGAACTATTATAATAATGAAATCTTTTAAGTGATGATATTCTAGCTATTCTATTTCATGAGAAACGATCTCAATCCCAAGATTTTGAATACATAAATGGTTTTCACAAAGTGAAATGATCCCCTTATTCCAAGTTTCAACCAACTTTGAAAAAGGAGAAAATTCTCAATTTTTCATATTTTTATCATCATAAGACAAAACGCATACCTATTGTTATCGTAGCCCAATCTACGGTGTCACTTCAGGAGGCTTTAAGACAAAAATTGAGAACCTTCATTGAAGATAAAAATGCTATACAACAACGAGTATTAGAAATTATAACTATTAGAAACAAATTCTTCACAAAACAATACTTACGATCGCCGAGGCTGACGCGATACTACTGCTATTCTGGCCGTTCTGTACGCCTTATATAAACACCATAATCTTATTACCGCCAAGCTTTGATTCGTAAAAACATTCACGTGCTAAGGATGCGACCTACGCTAATAAAATTTATTTGTCTGTAGTCACAATGTAAGGCGCTTAACTTAATATAGATCAGTATTATTGTCCCGAAAATAGAATTGTATTCGTTTTAGTGGAAATAATTTGCTTACAACATCGTTTAGAACAGCATACCGGTTACATTAACCAAAATCAAAGGTCCCGGCTGAATTCTATTAGCCTTATAAAAAAATAACAGATTTTGTTAATGTAGAAAAATGATAATTATATGTTCGTAATATTACTTATAATTTTCATGTGATATAAATAAAATGTAGTTTTACTTTATACATGGGTATATTAATCACACATTCAATAATAAGTACATATTAGGTACTTAATAACGTCATCGGCTGTTTTAGTACCAAATATGAGTACATAGTCCCTTCGATGTCTTATTTTGAGTGTAGTATTTTTCCTAAGAACTTGAATTTATAATAAAGTCCTTTGAATTAATACCTAACTTAACAACTAAACTTAAACATACGTTGAAAAAATGTTTATCTTATGAACTATTTTAGACGAAAACTAAAACATCCACACAATATTAAAGAGTCTACACTAAGCATGAGAGATAGATATAATATGATAACTAATTGTGACAGAGTGGTAGCAATGGAGAGTAAAAAATACCAAGATTAACCAACTTCGAAAAAATGGAAATGTTTTGATGTCTAATCTAACACCCAAAAATATTTTTTAGAAGTTAATTCGGTAAATATGTGGAAAAAACTAGCGAACTGTGGAATCGTCTCCAAATTCAAAATTCGAGTATACTCCTCCCTCAAAGGCCGGCAACTCACCCACTAAAAATGGGTGTCTATGGGCTGCGATAACTGCCCTTTTCGGGCGTCCCGCAGGCTCGTTGGCCCCCTATTATATAAAAATAAATAAACTGTAGATAAATAGCATTTTAAATGTATATCTCTGCGTTTGACCTGGACGCAAAATCATATTTTAATTTTAGACATATGGAATATTTCAACCGCGGTTTTAACATTTAATGAAAACACAAAAATACAGTCAATAAAGATAGCGCATTCTACCCAACTCTTCTGCTTTATAATAATTATAACTAAAAAAATCTACCATCAGCAAAAGATGAACAATTTTTCCTATGTACGAATAGACTGTTCTCTGGTGCATGACTCACGTGTCAATTTAAGATTACAATCGCATTTGATTCGGATATCATACAAGTTCAATGTTGTATTATACTGTCATAAAAATTATACCTTGACAGTAATGTAATTTGCACTATAAATGGGTAGGTAGGTATACTCCGAAATATTTTATACTGCTGAGTGCTGCCAATACAACGGAACGCGCACATCGTAGAAATTATATCTGCTAAAAAAAGATTTATTTAACTGTTTTTTGTGAGACATAAGCATTAAGATTATGCTAGATTATAGTTTAAAACCTTGTTAATCTGCTCATGTAATGTCGATATACGATTTGATATGTTTTTATTATTTGAATATAATAATAAAAAAATATTTATAACTGAAATATGGCTGTGACAAAATTCATTTATCACTAGTCCCCACTGGGTAACAATTATTCCGTGGTATATGGTGCATGTTTAAAACAATTTCTTTAAGAAAAAGTAGTATTTAGACATTAAGTATGCGTGAATGTATGAGTATATGAATGAGTGTAGAATGTAGATATATCAGCGAATTATTTGTTAGTGTGTGAAAAAAGAACCGCCCTTACACGTGTGCGAACTAATATACTATACGGAATTACATTACCTGTCAGCATCGTATTCCTTAGTACAAACTAATCTGACTTTATCGTAATTCGTGTGCCCATTTCTTTTTCATGTTCTTTTTTTATTATTGTCCCTTTCACTGTTGTTGACATATGCATTGCTTTGTTCCATTAGTTTTGTCTACGTAATTTTATATCTTATGTAGTTTATAGTTGCAAGATGTGCAAATATAATTAGGTACATATTTCTTTCTCACAGTGGTTGCATGGAAGATATCACTCCAAAGAGATAAAGCCGCTTGTTGCTTTTTATTTAATTATTTTAATTGTACTGTATTTCTGCAACTGAGTTTAAATAAATAAAATAATTCTTATTTACTACGCGTCATACTTATACGTATGTACAAAATTAAGTATCAACATGAATATCTCAGTCTAATGAAGTCATAGTGTTGTCAATATTCCAAGAAAAGGTAATTCAGTTAGTTCCTCTTTACATTTATGTTTAAAATCTTTATTTCACATTACAAAAATTTTCCGTTCAACAATTTTAATCTTCTGGGCTCATTCTGTTTGTCTTTAATGCCCTTTTAAATTGATTAAACAAGTAGGTTATTTAATAATTGTGCATCCTCATAGTTAATAGACCTCTTCGAATAATTTGTGCGCGGCTTCGGCAAGAAACGCATACTCACTCGACGAGTTGTGCGTGTAGTGGTAGGTTTAATCTGCTTAAATGCTACTAAGGTGAGAGTAATTTAAAATCCTTTTAACTTAAATTTTTTTAAATGTCATTCGAGCAGAAGCGTCACCTGATGTTACTACCGTCGCCCATGGACACTCAATGCCAGAGGGCTTATATTACCAAAGGGCTGGTTTCACATAGCGCCTTCCATACAACACGCGCATGAATAACTGTCTTAATAACGCTGTTGTGGAATGAAGGACGTCGAGGTAATACGGGAAACTAGGTCTATAAACATAAAGTTGCCTTATAGTCATAATATTTGATTCTTTATTAGGTTCTTTATTGGTATCGCGCTTGTACTGTGTGATACTCATCTTTGTGAAGATCGCTACCACAACAGGAGGTAGAGTGATTATAAACGCAGATTGTAGGATGTCGCTACAAATGTTACAAAGAGGTGGCGTAGTTTATTTTAGAAATACACAAACTAGGATAGCATTTAATAGTTCGGCAAACTCCTGGAAGAGCTAACTTGTCCAGTAACAAAACAAAGAGTAACTGTTTATTAAGACATTATATAGTTTTAGCTAGCGTAGTGTTTCACTATAGCTTCTCGGACCAGCGAAGACTTAGAGTAAAGGATTTCCCCAAAAATCACACCAATATTTTTTTGATTGATGATATCTGGATAAAAAGGCGTATATAAAAAAATCATTTATTATTAACAATTTTACAACCTATTGTACATTATTAAGATATGTTAACATAATTTAAGCTCTAAATTCACGATTTTCACAAACAAAAGACTAATAAATGTAAAAAATATAACAAAAATGCATAGGAGAATAAAATATGCAACTTAAGGTCAATGAACCTTAAAGGTCATTGACTCATAAAGGTCATTCACCTACAAGCTATCAGCTGTTCATGACAATAATTTCCTTGTCTTCGTACATTTTACAGTTTTATCTTCTTAAAGTTAAATTTAAACTCTGGGTTCTCATTTACATTTTTTAAAGCCAAATATAATTTGAAGTAATTAAAAAATGTATTAATTTTCATGGAGCCTTTGAAAATATAACACAATATTTTTAATCAAATATAATATTTAATATTATGATATTTTAATAAACTATTATTATTAACAACCACTTAACATAATTTTCTTAAAATAACATTTTATTCTAATTACAATTTAATTATTTATATCTTTGATAATATTATGAATTAATTTCAATAAGAACAAGTAACTCAAATGAAGGAGTTTTTTTTATAGAACATGGGCAAACGGGCAGGAGGCTTACCTGATGTTAAGATGTTAAGTGCCCATGGACACTCTCAATGCCAGAGGGCTCGCAAGTGCGTTGCCGGTCTTTTAAGAATTGGTACGCTCTTTTCTTGAAGGCCCCTAAGTGGAATTAGTAAGCAAATATTTTAAAAACGTTAAAGTGATCCTTTAGTTGAGTTCACTTTTTTTAATAATAAACAATCTATAAAATTAGCAATAACTCATTCTAATAAAAATCAAAAATATACAGAGACAATTTTATTGTGGTCTCACAAAATCCAGTTCAATATAAACTCAATACGAAATAGATAAACTTCGATAATTCATGACTAGATATGAGCAATTTGGATAATTAAGTTGGAACTCAGTGATATACCAATTTGTTAAAACAAAAATTTAAATATACGTTTTTCACATTAACCCTTTACTCGGCCAACTCAAGCGGTGCCGATGTGAAATTCGACTAAACGGGAAACTTTACGTAATGCTAAATGTCCAAAAAGGTACTGCAAGGTTTGTTCTGACCAAAAAGGCTGGAGGTAGGCGGAAAATTTCGTAATGGGGTAATTTCACATAAAGCAACATTCGTGTATATGAATTCACATATCTTGCTAACTAGTAACGATTCTCGCTTCTAGAATACTTAAAATACACTTTAAGCTATTTTTTGGAATAATGAAAAAAAAAATTGGGTTAAACTTTTTGAAAAACTCTTGACAAAAAGGGAGTCATTAGCGCTAAGCATCGACTCTGAAATGTATTCATGAATAAAAATAATAAAGCACTGACAATTCAAATATATATGGAACAAAATTAAATTGTTTTTTTTAAATAAATTAGATTATAGATTGTTCGCATTAAATAAACTCCAAAAGTACGGGAGCTATTTGAAAAAAATATTTCACCAGCGTACATTGGGTAATAAATAAACTATATTGTTTACAATAAATTAATTCGTTAATATAAAATGCTACAGTATAATGTATAGAAACGAAAATCATTTTGGCACAGCTATTTTTGAGTATTTTCTATGTTATATCATGTAATGTAAATGTATTTAATACTAAATTTATCAAATGTGCCAAAGTCTTTTAACGAGGTAGTAAAAAAATTGGTAAAACTAAAATTTTACACTGCGCTGGCAAAAAGAAAATGACAGGATAAAGTGTCGTTAACTAGAAATCTGAGGCAATTTTGAGTATGTATAAACTATAAACTAAGATAGCCGATCCTTTCCCTGACTTAACAACTTTTAATAACAACTACTAAATTATAATTAAAACAAGAACACTGATGATTGCTCAACGAATAAGCGATCGCAATACAGCGAGGAAATTCCAGCATTAAAGATACACTGCCATGGGAACCAAACTTTTTAAATTTATTTTAGTTTTCTATAAGAATATCGTTAATACTCTATATGTTATTAAATGAATATTGTCGTAAAAAAAACATTAATTTTTTTTCAGGAATCGTATCTTAAAGTCACAATATTGTGTTAGCTTTTAATATTTATTTAACTAAATAATTTTTAAGAAACATTCTTAAGAATCTTGCTACAAGTGCGCATGTGCAATAGTTACTCATTTGACTCGTTCGTTTGTTTACGATTTGTTACGAATTGACTCGAACAACTGCCCGAAGTGGGATGTTCGAGTAGGAGTAGGGAATAGATTTTAAAAGAGGTTGTGACACATGCGCACGGGCAATTCCTTTATTTAAGTTTGAAGTTATACAGTTTATGTAAATTATAGTGAATCAAGTCATTATTGGAGTGTTTAATTTCCTACCCTAAGCACTAGATCAACTAGCCCTTACTGTATCTCTCAAACTTCTAAAGAAGAATTAAGAAATGGTACGCTCTTTTCTTGAAGGACCCTAAGTCGAATTGGTTTGGAATTACTTCAGTTGGCAGATGGTTCCACAGTGTACACGGCAATAACTGCCATAATACACAAACGACAAACAATTTGTAATATTAATAATTCACGGACTAGTTATACAGTACTAAATACAATTCCCTATAGCGAGTATTTCATCAAATATTCGTAACAAGTACGAACTTTGTTTAAGAACATGTGCGACAGAGATAGCACCATGTTATCTCTTTCTATCGATGTGCGAGTACAAAGCTAATTCACTTAAATTCCTAAGTGCAAATTAAAATTCTATTAAATATGCTATCCCCTTCATTCCATAAAGATGTGATAAAGATATAATTTTCGTATATTTAATTTGATATTTTTATGGTGGTGTAAAATATTTTTATTCCTGATTATTAAAGCTATTTACTTGAGATCTTCTTCATCTTCGGCATACAAGAGATCTTCCGCGTTGGTCTCAAATTTGTCGTTCAAGAGTTGATCAGCTGGTATAGCTTTCTGAAATTATAAAATTATTTTTACACTTCACGATGACGCAATTTTGTTAAACAAGTGTTTTTGAAGATTAGCCGACTTCAAATATATATCAATGTTATGTATAGTATCGACCGAGACCATATCACAAAAGAACCAATTTTGTATATCACCAGCTTGCTTGCTTGGTCTTGCTTGCTTGAACTCGACATTTAGTTTCCGAGAAATCAGTGCACAAACATAATATATTTAAAAATACCATGGCACTAAAACTTTAAGGGTCTAAGGCCCCAGATTTGGGTATCCGTTTCGTGTTTTGTTTCTTCAAATAGACAAGTAGGTAATCAGCCTGTCAGATGTTGTACTCAACCGTACTAGTGTCCATTGGTGCAAAGACCAACATTGCTCTTGAATTCAAATAGTAAGCGATATAGGTAAAAGTTATTTTTTCCTGAATATATTTGTGAATACCATACCTACCTACCATAATTAAAATTGTAAAAACTACGCCACCTACGACACCACGGCCGCCATTTTGATATGCCGTTGGTATCTATTGACTCTATATATATGGGTCAAGTTATGTATTTAAATTCCCTTGCTTAACACGTATTTGAAGGGGAAGTCATCCGTCTCTTTCCATCACCGAGTAAACATAATTTTAAGAAAGAGACGAAAGATTTTAGTTAAGTGTAATTAGATTTTCAAGATTAGGTATAAAATTTATAAACTATGTATATTTTGACAATTGACATTTTTTATCTAATAATTCTATACGCTACATTTAGGGCGCTCAACAATGGTTCATTATATTCAAACTCAAACTCAAAATTATATTATTGACACCCTAAACTTGTCGAACGAGTTACCAACTATAATTCGTACATTGTTAAATACTATTAATTAAAAGCTCTAGTTACTAAACATTCTATACGTAACTCGAACTCAAAATAACTTTATTCATATAGGTAACAAAGTACACTTATGAATGTCTACAGAAGAGAAGTTTAATTGATTCTAAATTTACAATTTACTAGTTTGCAAGTCAAGGGCGTAGAGCGGGCCAGAAAAAGTGACAAGAAACTCTTTCATTTCTCAACATTATTAGTTAAAAACAAACTAAAAATCAAACACATAACGATTTTGAATTATTTATTAACAAAACTGACATGAATTTAATAAAAAACTTGCACAAAATTAAATATAAAATTTTAAAAAATTCCGTAAGATCTCAATTCAAACGCGAGAAAATTGTTATGTTTTAATTACTAAGCATCATTTGGCTGTATTCCAACGGTAACAGCCTCTGCCATTAGAGAGTATTTTGACATACGGATGTCATAGACACGCGCGGACGTCAAAAATGACATTGACACACGGATGTAAATGTTGCTATAAAACAAAATAAAATTTGGAAACTCATTAAAGATCATTTATATAAAAACTATTATTAAATATTAATTTATTTGTAGAAAATTTTCCAAATTCCAGCGAATAGGGTTAAGTAATTTGAATTTTACTCTTCAGTATTAAAAGCATTAGTACCGTCTTGAGCCCAAAGTCCAATATTTATTAGGCCGTTGGGTGTCGAGACACTTGTATGGGCACTGGAAATAATTTTCTGTTAAAATCAAAATACGTTTATTCAATTTAGATGCGTCTTAGCGCATGCTTATGAATGTCAAAAACGTTTACAAAATTCGCGAAAGAGCAAGACTACGCCATCCGTTCGCAAAACTACCAGGAGGCCTTGTTCTGACGAGAACGGGCAAGAAACTCAGCAAGTTTTACCCTCCCTCTACATTACAATTATTCAAAGGAAAATGTCATAAACCACAACGTCATTAAGGTTACATAAGTAAAAAAAAGTATAAAAATCTGTTCTGTGATTTACCACATTCACCATTACACACAAATCAAATTATAAGAATATAATTACAACTATTGCCAAGCGTTTTTATCGTCCAGGTAGTCATTGACTGTAAGTAACCTTTACACATTAAGTTTTTTTTTATATGAGTTTTGAATCTGTTTAAAGGCAGTTCCAATATTTCAGTAGGAATCATGTTATAGCAGCGTATACTTAGGCCCATAAATGAAGTATTTATTTTCTGCAACCTGTAAGACGGTTGGAAAAGTTTTCCCTTATTTCTCATATCCCTATTGTGAATGTCACTGTTCTTTAAAAGAGAACTAATATTACTACGCACAAAAACGATACAGTTGTAAATATATTGGGAAGGTACCGACAAAATATCGATTTCCTTCAACAAATTTCTAAGTGAAGTGCCTGGTTTCAAGCAATAAATTGACCTAATAGCACGTTAGAAATCTAGCCCAACCTGGCGTATCTGGGGTTCTTTGTTCTATCCGGCATTATTAAATTGGTAAAAGGTTGATCAATGAACCCGCATACATTTCCTTTCTTCTGTACTAAAATGACAAAGTTTTGTTTGCTAATCTTAGAAAGCGGAGATTCTAAAGGAATTCTGGAATATCTTAGATCGTAATTCGTAAGGACCGTTTAAAGTTTCAAGAGGGAGTTTTTGGGTTAATTGAATAACTTACCATCATATGTGGTGCCGGGAATGGTGATAAGCAGATGATCAAGACAGTCATATTGTCACAACCCAAGCCCCCAGTGAGACAGTTGGGTGCCAGGCATCGCTGCATTAGGGCTTCGCAAACTGCCGGCGGCTCCCACCCGCTTAGAAGTCGGATGCGACAGAATGATATCACCTCCTGTAATTTAATTTTAAAGTGAAACTTTTATTTTATCGTTTCAAACTTTTTCGTCTGCGTGTTGCATGTCGCGTGACGGTCGGCCGCGGAGTAGGGATAATGTGAAAGACGCTCGTTATAGCACCCAAGGCCAATATGGCGGCGCCTATAGTTCGCAGCAGCTGACCGTGTAGTGTACAGACTATTATTTAATATGTGTATATAATCTAAATAATTGTTAAGTATTATGTATTTCGTACTCTCTAAGATACAGAGTTCAATAAAAATATCAGTTGGTGACTTAGTGTTAGACTACTTTTATTATTTCCCATCATCATTCCAACTTTCCAAGTATAAAATTAAGAATGATAAAGCGATTTTATACAATGTACAGTCAAAACCGTTTATAACGACATCGTTTACAACGACCTATCGGTTATTACAACCAGATTGTATGGTCCCGTCCGAATCCCTAGTAAACTATTCAGTAAAGAAACCGCTTATAACAACATCGGATACAGCGACATATCGCTTACAACGACAAAAGTTTATCGATATTCATCGGATATAACGACCAACCGCTTCTTGTCTCAGTAAAACAAAACAATAGAAACGATTTTAAATTTTATTTATAAGCATTGAATGAATATTTAGGCATATTATTACCTACGCACTTTCTCCCAACGAACAGTTTCAGCCAACAACGATTTCCGAGGCTCTTAACGCTGTAACGATTTTGCAAAAATTTGTTGCCTTTAACGAACAGTTTGATACTGGTGATACTCATACCTTGAGGAGTATGAAACGTAAAATGCAAAAAATATTTGAGACTGGGCTAAAAAAAAACAGACTGACTGATTACTTTTGTACCTAATTATTTCGTAATAAATATTTTTGTTTCTTTTTTGACTCGTTTACATATTATAATATTAACATACCATATTATAACCCATACCTACCTATTCTAGATCGATAACTAAGTACATACATATGTACTGTACTTGTGTACATGACATTGCTTATAACGACTATCGGATATAACGTCGGCAAGTATACGGTCCCTTCAATGTCGTTATAACCGGTTTTGACTGTATATATATATATATATATATATATATACGTAGTCGGTCCCAAAGTTCTGTCATAAATGGAAATAATGATAAAAACAAAAGTACTGATCAGTTTGTAATGAGTGATATATCAATTCTTAGTAAATTAATTAAGGAATAAAAAAAGCATAAAAATATTCGAAATAACCTCCCTCATTTTTAATACAGGCCCTTAAGCGTCGCGGCCAGTCGTCTATCGCAGCACGCACCATATTCGTGTCCATTTCAGTCACTGGTTTTTTTAAAGATGACTTCAGATTCTCCAAATTTTCATGAGGTTTATCACAGACCTTCCTCTCTAAGCCCTGTCATAATTTCTGGTCCAAAGGATTAAGGTCCGGACTGGAGGAAGGCCAATCCTCATGTCTAATTAAGACGATGTTTTGACGCTCAAACCAGGCTTTAGTGGTCTTGGCTTTGTATGCAGACGCAGAGTCCTGCTGGAACACGAAGTGATGTCCCGCAAATAGGGTGCTGGACATGTCTTTGACAATGCGATACAAAACCGTCTCTTGGTACACTGTAGCACTGGTTTTGACCCCCTTTTCGAAAAAATTAACCTCAGTTAGCCCGTAATAGGACACTCCCAACCAAACCATTACTGATGATGGATGATGTCCATGTTGCATCCTTGGAACTTTATTTTCAGCTTCTTCAGAACTCCTAGCGTACACTGTATAATTCTGTTTATTGTACTTCTCTTCAATATCGAAAAATTTTTCGTCCGTAAAGAGGATATCACGGTGTCGGTTTTTCGCGTACCGCTTAAACAACACCCGCGATCTCTTAAGCCTTATTGCTTTTAGACGAGCATTAAGTAAGTGCCCACTCTTTTTTTTGTATGCTCGTAGACCAAGATCTTCATTTAAAACCTTTTTTACTGTTTTCCATCTGACACCCATCTGCAAATCCATCAACTTCTGTTTTCGGACAGGATTTCTTACTATCCGCGCCTTGATAGCTTTGATTACTGCTGGTGTTCTTGCGGAGCGTGGCCAGCCAGTTCTTTTCTTGTCCTCAACACTGGAGACTTCAAGGTACCTATCAATAGTACCGTACACAAACCTAAGCGTTATATTCAAATTTTTGAGCAACTTGAAAATGGTACTCGGCGAGTGTCCACAGCGGTGCAACGCTATAACAACTATTCGGTTTACTTTCAATGTCCACTCCATCGTGAAAAATTACGGAAAGTTATTGCTTTTTGTTTTAAAACAATAATCAAACATTCCAAAATAGAATGCAATAATTTTTTTATAAAATCCTGCTCGAAATGTAGAAATAATGTGCTAGTGACAGAACTTTGGGACCAACTACGTAGAGTATTATTCCAAAAAAAATTGTAGTTATAGTATATAGTATAGTTATAATTGTTAGTTAAACGTCTATAATGTGATAAAAAGTTTCACTTTTACTGTGGTTTCATAAAACGACACAATCCTTTTTTTAATAAACTTCATAACATGACGTTTCGTAATATGGTTTGCGACTGTTTATTGCTTGTAAAAATATCCGGTCGATTCGATCGATTCAATGTATATATGTCTATCGAATAAAACCAGTAATTTAGCCGCAAAGTATTTAAAGTAGTAAATTTCGTAATTATTGGATTTTTATTATTTAAAAAAATGATGCCCTGTTAAGGTCGACCGTAGATTTGGCTCTGAAATCCATACAAATGACTTTAGTACGTTAAAAACTTATTTTGTTAATTATTATAGCAACTTACCTCATTGGAGAGGACCTCCCATATCCCATCGCAGGCGATAACTATAAACTCCCAGTCTTCATTTAACTGCCGCACTTGCACGTCTGGGTACGCTGTCAAATTTAAATATTTATGCAAAAATCAATTTTGAGAAGTCTTGGGCCAAAGAAATGGTTTTAAAAGTTTGCTATCCCAGCATCGCATAGTAAAGATTGGTATCATTAACGAATGGATTCAAAAACTGGACTGATTCAAACAATTATTTCACACTTATAATGCTACTTTATCCCTGAATAACATGCAGGGGCCCTTTAGTACATCCGACTAAAGGGCTTTTTGGGCTGCAGAAATCAATAAGCGATATTTTCGATTAAAAAATCTTATCATACTTTTTAAAAAATCCTATCATAATGTTGGAATCCTTGAGATCAATCAACTCATGTGCGCATGCGCGTCTATGAAACGGAACGGGGAATTCCCCATCGCTTGTTTTTGTTCGGTGTATTTTTTCGCGTGTGCGTCTATCACGGGGGACTTCCCCGTAATAGCCCAGAGCCCCACAAATTCACGATCCGTCCATGGTACTATGGCATCCCTGGGTGTCTTTGGTCTATACACCGAAGCATTATTAAATGAGTATAGGTTTCATCTGTACTAAAATTACAATTATTTGCTAATCATAGAAAAACAATAATAACTGAAGGTCGCCGAAAATGGGACAGGGCTAGTCGATAATAGGCCAAGCTAAGGTCGTCGCTAAATTCTTTAACGATGCAACTTTTTCAAACTACCCGCTAAATAACAATAATTAAAATAAATCAGTAGGTCTTTTTAGGTCTCATATTCCTATATCTGATGTATGATAATTTGTCAATCTAATAGGCAAGTAGGTGATCAGCCTCCTGTGCCAGGAGCTAAGGTAACCCGGTTTCCTTGCGATGTTTTCCTTCACCGTTCGATCGAACGTTTAATACGCACATAGAAAGTCCATTGGTGCAAAGTCGGGGATGAGAGTTTACACGATGAAGCTAATATAATAATAATAATAATAATCATTTATTTGCAAGAATATGGTATAAAAATCTTATGGTTGTACAATCTTAACTCCGCATATTCTGCCACATATAATAGCGTGCAAATTTATCTTACATAATTAACAATTAGAATTTTACTATATTACAATCAAACCTTATGTGATTTTATAATCACATTATTTATTTTTTATATCCGGACAATCAGCCATATATAAATAGGCATGCAAATGTCATAAATTTTTGCTTTGTCATATAATAAAAACATTAACATAATGTCATGATAATACGTCAAGCTATTTATAATCAATTGTTGTCAAACTTATAGGCCAAATATTCGCCTACGCTATAAAAGCACCTTGACTTTAGAAACCCAATCAGAAGACAAGACTTCCCTTTGAAGACATTACATGACAGCGATCTATAACTTCTGGGAAGGTGATTAAATATTCTTATAGCCATGGCGTTACAATTTTTAGAATATAGCGCGGTGCAACATGCAGGCACCCGCAGCCGTGTTGGATCCCTCGGTATATATAAGCACGTTTCTTTGTATGTATTAAATAGTTTTGGATACTTCTTGACAGTCATAACTGCTTCCAAGATATACAAACTTGGTACTGTCAGAATACCGAGTTCGTGGAAAATTGGCCTACAGCTCATAAGAGGTCCAACGCCCATGATAGCCCTAATACATTTTTTCTGAGTAATAAAAACTTTACTCACATCTACCGAATTTCCCCATAAAAGGATACCATAGCGCAAAACTGAGGCAACATAGCCGTGGTAAGCAATAATTGCTGCGTGTTTTGAAGCTACTTTTGCGAGTTCGGCTCAAAGCAAAGACAAATTTATTAAGGTGCGTGCATATCGTTAAAATATGTTGTTTCCAGTTAAGATTTTGGTCTAGTGTTATGCCTAGAAACTTGGTTGAAACAACTTCTTCAATTGACTTGTTTTTATAATTGATTTTGAGGTTATTAGGTCTGCAATTATTATAGTTCCGAAATTGTATAAAATTGTTTTTTTTTACATTTATATTTAAATTATTAATTTCCAACCATTCCGTGACATTCTTTATTGTTTCATTCAATAATGATTCGTGGTTACGCGTAGTATCATTCGACACAACCACTGAGATATCATCCGCGTAAAGAATGCATTTATTAGTAACCAAATTTGGTAAATCATTAATGTACAGAAGAAACAGCAATGGGCCCAGTATGCTCCCTTGAGGAACGCCTTTATTGCAATCTATAGCCACAGACTTGTACCCCCTTTCAATATGTTTAGGAGATGAAGTATGTGTGATTTCAACATATTGTTTACGACCGGTTAGGTAACTTTCCAGCCAATTTAAAGGCAATCCTCGGATTCCATAAAGTCTACACTTTTGAAGAAGAATGTTGTAGTCTACGCAATCAAAAGCTTGGCTCATGTCAAAAAAAACTACAGATACCTGCTTGCGCCTATCGATATGTTCTACAATTGCCTTAACTAAAGAGAAAGCTGCTAGGATAGTATTTTTACCTCTTTGAAAACCGTACTGTTCATCATTTATAACATTGAATTTGCCTAAAAAAGAGCTCAACCTATTGTGCATAAGTTTTTCCAACACTTTAGCTAAAGTTGGTATTAAAGTTATAGGTCTGTAGTTTCTAATATCCTCTGTATTACCCTTTTTAAACATAGGTTTAACTATTGATAATTTTAAAGAACTGGGAAAAATACCCTGTGTGAAAGATAAATTTATGAGATGGGTAAGGATACTTGCTAGTTGTTGTGAAGAGAATTTTAACACTTCTGTTGTTATTGAGTCATAACCTGCTGCTTTAGTATTATTAAGATTATTTATAGCTTTGAAAACTTCGTCACATGAACAAGGAGTTAGAAATAAGGATGGGTTTACAGAATGAACGTTTTGAAGATTAGTGCTAGGTTTCTTAATTGTTTCATTATTTATGTAATAGTTGTTAAATAAATTCGCTATTTCATTTGGATCAGATATCAATTGATTATTATCATTTAAGATTTTATTAGCAATTATAGGACTTCGATTCTGGTCTAGTTGGTCTTTTATAATATGCCAAGTTGCACGAGATTTATTTTTTGCGTTTTGTAGATACGCGAAATGTGTGTATTTTTTCGATGCTACAACGCATTTTTTGAGATAATTGTTATATTTTTTGTATGCTTGTTTATTTTCATTTGTTTTCGTTTTAAAATATTTAAAAGTAAGTTGTCTCTTACGCCTACTAGAGATTCTAAGCCCTGGTGTGATCCACTTGGGTGTTGTCATTTTATTGTTAACATTAACTTTAATAACTGGAAAGCAGAGATAAAAAAATAATGATAAATTGTCATGAAAAATTTGGAAAGCTTTATCGCAAGAACTTTCTTCATATACCTCGCTCCAGGACAAATTTGAAAGGCATTCCCGAAACTTTTCCATGTTTTCAGAGCAGTAGTCTCTTCTAAATATACACCACTTTAAGATAATTGGCTTTGTTTTTGTGACGGGAAACCTTAATATTTGGCACGTATCATGATCTGACATATATAAACGGAGTGTTTCGCCTTTAGCACCCTTAATATTACTCAATATATGGTCAATACAAGATAAATTTCTAGTCGGTTCATTAATAAAGTGTTTCAAGTTATAATTTGATAGAATGTCATTGTAATTCATAGTTATATTGTTTATCTTTAAAATGTCTATATTCATGTCACCACATAAAATAATTCTCTGTTTTTATTTTTTTATTTATGCAAAAGGGTTTGAAATATATTAAAAAAGCTATATACGTCAGAATCGGGCGTTCTGTAAATACAAATTATTATGCATTGAATTGCGGGTACTATTGTGCCACAACATTCAAATGTTTTTTCTATTGATATGTCGTTGCAAAAGCTAAGCGGCGAGATATCGAGAGATTTATCTATGAAAATACATACCCCGCCACGCTTTTTATTTAGCCGACTAAACGATGAGGCTAACTTAAAATTCTTCAGATTCATGTTACTTTCATCGCCTCTTCTTACAAAAGTTTCAGAAAAACATAAAATTTTAGGAGAAGTATTTTTAGTGTACCTGATTTCGCTAAGATTTAGTTCAATAGAATCTAGTTTGCTAAGAAGTCCTGCTATATTTTGGTGTAATAAGTAAGAGCTGCTTATTAGGTCATTTCGTGAGGAACTTAAGTCTTCATTAAAAAATCTCTATTGTTTACATGTGAGTTCTGGCTAGGTCTTATCACGGGAAAATAATACGGTATGGTACCCTTTCTAGGAATGTCACCACGATTACATAGTTTTTTTACATTTTTTTTCTTGAAAGTCAAAAATTTTTTAGTATAGTAATCATAGGCAAATATATAGTTTAACTTTTTACATATACTTGTAAGATATTGCCTTTTATAAGTACCACGTTCAATATCTAAATATGAACAATTTTTAGAACTATTACATATCATTTTCAACATATTATTAAGTAATTTTTCATTAAGAAATCTATTGGTACAGACATTTAATAAAATTATTTTGCTGTTTTTGATAATTTTTAGTAAAGCGCATAGTTCTATAAATATTTGGTATGGATTGGTATCATTTTCACCTAGGCATAGTATCAGGTAATTTCCCACACAGTCCTCCAAACCGTCAACTGTACTTAAGAGATCACACGTTTTTGCATTGGGTTTAATGATGGAGTTAATTTCAAAGCGTCCGTATTGTGTATTAAATCTCGATCGTATAAGCTCCGAGGCAAGTCCTCGGCATTGTTGACTGCCTATTATATGTATCTTGAATTTTGTGTTAGGCAGTTGGTCAGCTATTGGATAGCTAGCGCCATCTCTCGAGGACGGTAAACATTCTTTAGGTTTTATAAAATTGCTCCTAGAATCAGCGTTAAGAACCTCCATCGAGGTTTCTAATAATTCCAAGTTGCCACAACTTGCATTTAATTTTTGTTTCTTCTTTATTTTCCTACCTTGTTTTTTCCTCTGTTTTTTGCTTCCTGACAATGTGTTGGGAGTAGTAATATTGTAAGGTGTAGAATATTTCTTTTTAAGATTATTTATGGTTTCTTTTTGTTTTGAAATTTCAATATTTTTCATGGAATTTTCAAGTGATAGGTTTCCAATTCTTTGGTGCGCTAAATCCAATTCTGATTTTAATTGATTTATTTTCTCCAATAATTCGGAATATTCGTATACATTTCTTGTAGAAATGTCGGGTAAGCTTCTAACTTCATAACAGTCATAGTTCGATTGAGTTGAGGTAGATGAAATATTAAGGGATTCAATGGATCTTCCCTTTTTTCTTCTTATTGTAACGTAGGCATCCTCCATTGTGAGAAAAAATAAAAAAAAATAAAAAATAAAAAATAATAGTAAAGACGAACAATTTTATAGCCGTCGTGATTTGAACCGGGACGTTTCAAGCTTTATGTTAATTTCTTGACAAGTAGATAACACAATTAGCCAACTGGACTATTTCAAAAATTGTGAAATTAAGCGATATATTTCAATTTGTATAGATTGCTTAGAAAATCCGTTACAATTCAATTGAAGTGGGTCACCTTGGAGAACAAAGGATTCACTTAACTTATACGTTTCTTCACTTTTATCATCGGTCACTAGTTTATAGCACTTTACTGGTAAGTTTGTCACATTATAAGTTTGTAGATTGAGTAAGAATTGTATTTCCAAGCAAAAATATAATTTTATATGAAATGTTAGGGGCAAAAAAATTTTATTGTTATTATTGTCACTGTTTCATAAAAAAGACTTGTATAACATTACCACCACAAAGATAACTTTAAGAAACCTCACTGAGTTACTTTTTATTTGAAATAACGCGATTAAACTATTAGTAAACAATAAAATACACGGAGCTATTGTTTACACGCCAGCGCCACCAATATAATAAAAAAAATCTGAAACACTAATGAATCATATCGTTTTTAATTTTTATTGCAGTTAAATACTTACCAGTAACAATTTGTTCACGTGGCGACATTCTGTAATTCCTCTTAAAGAAGTAATCTCCCAGAGCCCGGGACAACGCCAGATTTCCATTAACCCTATTAAGTTGAACCCAACCACCCCCGGCCGTTATCCTCTCTAGTTCTTCCTTGTTAGTCGGCTTGTGATCGAACGATAATGGTTCTACCTGTGGGATTAAATTATTCGTTCAAGATTACCTAAGCACAATAGGGCAGTGGGGGGTTGATTTTATTATTTATGATGATATTGAGCGTTCAAGTATTACGTCATGCAATTTTTGGAGATTATTGAAACCCCCTCCCCCCACCCGTGTAACGCGCCGTAATGTTTTTCTGTACCCAAGTATAGTAAAACGTTTCGTGACCACCTCGTGACTCTTTATACCCTAAAAGTTACCATTATGTGGTGTAAAGTTCTGAAAAGTCAAAAATAATATTAACAATAATGCGTAATTCAATCCCCGCCCCGCACCGTGACGTTTTACAAAAGGAAAATTTTACCACTCTGAAAGCTTCAAAAATTTTAATCTGACACATTCTATGTTGGCTCTGCGTTGGTCGGTGAAGGTTTAAAAATATAAAACTATTTAAAATCACTCTATTGATATTATTATTAAAAATACCCGTTATTTTAAATAATTTAAAAAAATTAAATCGACACAAACATACCGCTCCTCCCACACTCGCGACAGCCCTAGAGTCTCCAACATTAGCGCAATAAACTGTATTATCCTTTATCAAAACGACAACTGCAGTACTCCCAGCTGCTTTTTCTTGCATATTTTCCTCCAACATCGCCTGATCCAGGTCTAGAAAAGCCTGAAAGGTGGAATTAATATATATTTAATTAAATTTCTTATGCTTTGAGGATATCAAAATAAAATAGACCATACAATCACGGCGCACTAAGCACTCACCGGCGCTAACGATTGGGTATTATACGCTTGGTGTAAAACGCAAAACATAGGGACACAATCAATATTTAATTTTATTTATAAAAAAATATTAAATTGAGACACAGTTTACTAGCGTCTCTCTCTACTAGTAGGTATGTACATTTAACTTAAAAGGAAATATACAATACAAAATAAACTAAATATAATAATTAAATATTTTCAACATTACGTTGGAGGAAATATTTAGATTATTATATTTAGATCTTTAAACTTAAGTTGTGATTAAACAAATTTCAATACCGTAAAGTATATTTTAATTCAACATTTGACAGGTAGGGTTACATGTCAATTGTCAAATCAGACGGTTGTGGTACAAACAAAATTTATTAAAATTAAAATAAAATTATAACTAATTGGAATAGATATCAAATTTCTATATTCGTATTTCAAAATTATGATTTCCTATATTTATTGAATGTAAAGCTATTTGTGTAATAGAATATGTTTTGGGGTTTGACTGAACTAATTCAAAAAGATCTTTCAACCTCCGAGAAATCGTCCTTGCTAACTGAAATATCACACTAGTTAAAATTAGCATAAACTTGATGCGTACTGTTGTGTCACCTTGACTCACAAGTTTTATGCATGCAACATTTAATATTCCTTTGCACCTTAGTTTTTTACATTTATAATGTAGGTCAGTGTAAAAGCAAGTGTGTAAATTTATTCACCAGTATAATACTCGAAACAGAAATCTAAGTGTACGGTCAACCACGCTCCAGAAGATAAACCACTCCTTATATGGCAATTGTATTCGTTTTTACAACTCCCAATCGAAACTAGAGAATGATCAATGAATAAATTCAAAACTCTTGTTAAACATTAATTAATCAATAAAGCTTTTTATAAATTTGACGATTATTTAAATGATCCTAATCCTTGGGATTGTATGACTCAAAAATTGGAGACTAAAAAGAGTGGCGAAGAGTTTTTTGCAAGTTCTTCTTGGCCGCTCTACGCCCTTGACTTGCGAACTAGTAGTAAATGTAAATTTAGAATCAATTTAACATTTTTTTCTGTTGACGTTCATAAGTGTTCTTGGTTACCTAAATGAATAGTTATTTTGAGTTTGAATAAGTAGAAGTATCCACAATTATATCACAAATCATGATCTTTCATTGTGTACATTCCTTCTAAGTAACAACAGTCAAAGTTACAGTGGTATTTAATTATTAACCACATATATTTGAAGTTGGTTAATTTGATTACCTGTTTCATTGCCTCTTCAATATTCCCCAAATGATACTCCGGCCGCGCTGTGACAAATTTGTGAAGATGTTTCCCAGCGTATTCTGCTACATTAGCACCTGCAATTAAATGGTCACACTCAATAATGAGAATAGGCACGGTCAAAGGCTTTATAATGAAATTCAGTGGCATTTTTATTTGTAGCCATGCATTGAACCTGAATCTTTAAGAGTTAAAAAATATGTTGCCATTCCTTCATCGGAATCACCTCCTCCAGTAAAATCCCAAAACTGGGTGGGTATGGACAGACACATTACTGACACATTCTTATCATAATTTTTTTATAGACAGGAATGTACATTAATCAACAGCAATAGATTATGATTGGGAACAGATTAATCAACATAGATAAAAAAAATATATTGCATAAAGCATTGTGCAAGTTAAAAAATTGCTAATTGTATCAATCATGTTTGCAACATGGTACTTGAGATAGCAAAGGCCATTGATCTCAGAACTTTGAAAATATGAGTGTTGTTTAAAATCATAATATTTTTGTTTCCTTTTTAATTTTATTTCATTAATGTAATATACTCAGCTTTAACATATATGAACAATGTGATTAACCCATAAATAGTAAAATGACTTTAATAATATCTTGTGTTACAAAACTAGTATAAATTGTTGCATCAATTTTTTTTACAAATATATAATAATTATTCAATTATTATATCTAAATTTATGAATAATCAACAAATCTTCCTTGGTTTTGTTTTAATTTTTTTACAGAAATGAAGGCATTAAAGCTAATTAAAATACCTCCATGTCCATCATAAACAGCAAAGAAAGCTGTTCCGGGATCATCAGGTAGTGAAAGAATATGTGTGTGTGAATCATCCATTGATACACGCCATCCTTGCATACAAGAAGAACCAACCAGGAACCGTGAATCCTGGCATGTTGACGACTGCTTGTCTGTTACAGGTTCTGAAAGGGTTTGACCCATTACTCTGAAAAATAAAATTTCTTTATTTAAAACTCTCTTGGAACCACTAATCGATCATAATCTTTATCTATTAAATCTGGCTATGATGGTATTAATTCTCTTGTATATGTTGTTAGATTATATTATACCATATAGATGTTATAATAGAAGGTATAGACCTACACCTTCACCTTCTAAGTTTTAACTTTAATGGTCATTTTAGCACCTAGTTAGCTCATCACTATTATTTATGAGTATAATACACCAAAATAAATATACACTCAGCAAAGATGATGTCATAGCATACTAACGCTATTGCATCTAAGCCTATAATTTATATACTGCTGAAATTGAATCGCCTTAGTTTTTTACCACCTCTCTAGACTGAACAAAATATCAATATTATACAATTATTTATTTATGAATGTAGAGATTACAATATCATTATCATTCATTTTCTTATCGGAAACAACTTACGTAGTACTTGATGCGAGATGTTTTACTTATTGTAATCCGATGAAGAATGATCACTATTACTTTATTATAGTTGATAATCAAATTATTAAATTAAAATGTTTAATGCGTAAATAACTAAATAATAACACAAAACTCAACTCGCCTGCCGATAATCATCAATGAAAACAAATTTTAAGGTCGAAACTGAAAAGTCAGAGCTATCGCTGTCAAATATGTATTGACATTGGACAATTGACTGCTCAGTTGGAATACAGCAATTCACCAATAATATGTAACGTAATAATATACTTAGGGCGCAAAATTTTGCTCTGGACCGCTGTTTTTTATTTAACTTTTGAACTCTGGAGTTCCATAATTTTTGTATATATCATGAGGCAAACGGGCAGGAGGCTTACCTAATGTTAAGGGATACCGCCGGGTATACACTCATATTGCCAGAGGGATCGTGTGTTTCCGGCTTTTTATGAATTGGTATCTACACTCCTTTCCCTATCTAGAACTAATACTAAAGTATATAATTATAGTATCAGGCGGTTAATGGCAACATTTAAAATCACGGATAATACTGTTTTATATTTAATTAAAGTATGTTCTACTATATCATACTAATGTCATTTTGCAGAATTTCAGGTAATCTACAAACAATATTCTGAATACACAATAATACTACTTGCCTTAGAATTTTTAATGCGGGTATAGGATACATCTTTCATTTATTAGTTATTAAAACAGCATAGATCAAGTTTAATATTTGCTACTAAAAAAATATCTATAAAAACATAAATTAATGTAACTAAACGGAAATTTTCGAATTAATTCAGTCTCATATCACATTTTTACAGCTGACAGTTCAATGTCATACATTTTTGTGTGAAAAAAATAAAATAATGAGGTTACATTACAATAAAACGTATTAGTCCAAACAACTCTGAACCATTATGCCATCCAATAAGTATCTTGCATAATTATTAAATCGTGCTACTCTAAAACCTGAGATCATGCGTTCAAATCTGGGCTCTGCAACAATGGATTCATCTTTTTATATGAGCAATTAACATTAATTGTAGTAGGGGAGCCCACGATGCTAAATGAGGAATTATTCAAGAGTCATAGAGATATATTGGGTTGCGAAGATTAGATAGTAATAAGAAAAAAATTTTATATAAAGGTAACACCCAACATCCTTTCATTGGTGAGGGGCTCCCCCCCTTTATATATAGTAACAATCGATAAATTAAAAAAAAACTATTTTTTAAAGTGAATGTCACATCTCTTATAACCAATAGAAAAGTAGAAAATAGCAGATTGTTTACAAATTTCAATACATTAGACAATTTTTTTTTTTTTAAACTTAGACGCGTTTCCGGCAGCAAAAATCACTTAGAGGTGTTCTAATGAAGGTCCCCCGAGACTCCTGAAATTAGAAACCACATATTACCTACGTTTTTTTTACAACTTTGCGGCCCTCCCCTTTCTTTACGTTACTTGCAAATTGTCAGATTAGGGAAATATACACTTCTTGGCATATACATAATATTTTGTAACACTATGATGCTCGAATTAGCTTTGCCTAAATTATTTAAATAAAATGGCGGTCGAGAAACGTGGTGCTGCTATTTCTGAAAATCAGAATACCTTGGTTGGTATGTCATGTTGTCAACAGGTTTTAGAGTTGTCTTGTTAACTGTCAATGTCGTAGACAAAAGACTCATATCAGAATGTGTGAGAAGAGAAGTGAGAACTGAGAACTGACAACTGAGATGTCAAAACATTTAGAAAATCGAGATTATCAGAGTGAAGTGTACGCAAATTTTGTATACAAAAAACTTTTCTTAACTTCTGTAATTCTATAAAATAATAATGAAAAAATGGTGGAACTGGATTTTGACTTTTGCTTTATTGTGTTTATTGTTCGTGGCTATACCGCTTTCCTACTCAGGAGGTAGGAGTAAAGAAGAATTACGTCCAATGTTTGAAGAATATGTAAAAAAATACAATAAAAGCTATTTTAATAACTCGGCGGAATACGAAACCAGATTCGAACATTTTGTGGTAAGTTTTTCTTCTATGAAAAATGTATTTTTAACTTTTTGTCATTTTTATTCGCGCTAGTAATTATGTTAATTTAACTGTCGTGTAGGCTATAATTATAATTCCAAGGAGATATTTTATCTTCAGTATCAATAAAACATAAATGTAAAAATAAAATGTATTTTAAAATTGTACCTCCATTATCTCTATCAATAAGTTTTTATTGATGAGTATTTTGTTTAAAAAATGTCAAGAAGTAATTAGTTAATTGCTTAGCATTTTGTATATTTATAATCAGAATTATTTTCCATACGCTGCATTTCTTATTTATAACAAAACTTTCTACCTTTTCTACTTACTTTAGTTTATACTTACATAAACATGTTTTTTTTTATATTATTATTCTGGTTTTCAGGCTTCAGTTCAGGAAATAGATGAACTTAATTCAAGATCCAGAGGGCCAGAGCAGTACCGTGCAAAGTATGGCCTAACTCATCTCTCAGATATGTCTAAAATAGAGTTTCAAGAGCTCCATCTTGCAGATGAACAACCTCATAGGAGAAAAGATTCTCATAGATCTAGAAAGCCATTGTTAACTATGTCAAATCTGGACGATAAAGATAAATATGAAACAGAAAAAGATAAAAGTGCTCCCATATCATCACATGATAATATCTATATTATTATAAGAAAGGAGAGGGCAGCTGCCTCGCTTCCTCTTCAGATTGATTGGTAAGTAAGTAGTTTTATATGCCTTTTATCACATAAATACAGTATAGAAATCAATTTAAGAGCTTGGAAATAGAAATTATCATTTCTTTTTGTTTAAGTTGCATTGTCTATAGTAGTCCATTCCCAACTAAGGGTCAAACTCTGGCTAAGCACCAATTTTTTCCCACATTTATCACAATCTTGTACTGTTAAATTGTCATGTCTTAGGGTAAATAGACAGCTCGAACTTCAGCTTCAGATTGTTGTAGCGTAATTTAATATCAATAATAACATTGCAATATTGTATTACAGTTGTGTACGGCCGTGGCTCTATTATATCTCTCTGATTCCGGAAATGTAATATGTTACCAATACTATGATTGTATATGAGACTGTATATTGCGTATGGCAAACATCAGCACTCCGTGGACTTATTTTGAACTAAACATCGTCCAAATAGAAGTCCTCTAGTATTATGTAAATTGTTGAAAGTTCAATGCGTTTGATTACATGACAAAACTCTCTTAAAGTTCTTGTCAAGACCACTGATGATATTTTTGAGAAACTGGAACCTATAATTTTGATCATTTTCAATAAAAAGTAATTATTTTTGTTTACCGACCTTTATAAACAAACAGCGATAACGATTCAAGCGCTAAGAATAGTTTTATAAATTTTGATATAACATAAATAACATAATATATATATATACAATACCCTCCAGATTCGGTAACTTCGTGGTATTAGATTTCACGGGCTATAATTACTTTTATTCCCCATTTACAATGTTCACATTAAAAAAAAGTTCACTTTGATTGGCACAGTAACAAACTGAATATATTATTTATGCTTCAAACAGCACATGTTAAAATGAGGACAATCAAACACTTAAGTAATTACTTTTTTTTGTAACGCATGTAACGCGCCGTAACGTTTTGCTGTACCCAAGTATAGTAAAAAGTTGCGTGACCACCTAGTGACTCTGTATACCTAAAAGCTACCATTATGTGGTGTAAAGTACTCGAAAGTCAAAAATAATATTAACAATAACGGGTAATTCCGCCCCACATCGTAACGTTTTACAAAAGGACCCCCCCAATTCGTTACGTAATACGATATAAAAAATGAAAATGACATGAGTGCTTAAAAACGTGCAGCGATAGCCAGATCCATGCAACGTCCTTACATTCGAGAAGTCCTCGATATACACAAATATGTACACAAATCCCGAGGGAACTTTTTGTATTGAAGAAGTCGCATGGGCCGCATATGAATAATAAAAAATAACAGTGGCGTTACAACCATTTTAGGTTTGGGCCTCAGATTTCTGTATCTGTTTCATGATTATTTGGCAAGTAGGTTAAATGTGTCTCAGACAGAAAGTCCATTTGTGCACAGCCTGGGATGAACCTACGACCACTAGCAGCCACTAGGCCAACACTCGCATATGACTTATGATCATTCTTAAGCGCAATACACATTGAGCCCGCCGGGCCGCCGCCGCCAGTTTCTCGTACATATGTTGGCAACTGTTTTGTCGGCGGTTTTTTGTGTTTTTTTTAAAAAAAAAAAAGGAGGGGGTGTGGGGTAAAAAATATAGACGAAAATTTGGACATTTACCCATGTTAAAAGAAAAGAAGATTAGGATGGACGGCAATTTCATTGCTTGCCACTAACCAAAAAAAAAAAAAAAAAAAAAAAAAAAAAAAAAAAAAAAAAAAAAAAAAAAAAAAAAAACCCAAAACCGCCGCCCCCCCAAACAAAAAAAAAGCGGGCAGGGGGAGCTGGAGAGAAAAAAAAAAAGGGTTGGGAAAGCCGGCCTCTTTTTAAATTTGCCAAAAGGGGGGGGGGGGGGCCGAAAACCCCCCAAAACCCCCCCCCCCCCCCCCCCCCCCCCCGCCCAATTTGAAAAAATTGCCCGCCCCCCGGGGGACCCCAAAAAAACGGAAAAAACCCCCGCACACCCCACCGGGCGCCCCCAACCAACCGGCAACCCCCCCCGGCGGTGTCGCCGACAGGGAGGGGGGGGGGGGGGGAAGGGGGGGGGGGGGGCTGTTCCCGGGGGTAACAA
Organism: Pieris macdunnoughi; assembly: GCA_905332375.1. NCBI lineage: Eukaryota > Metazoa > Arthropoda > Insecta > Lepidoptera > Pieridae > Pieris > Pieris macdunnoughi. The sequence continues at coordinate 10,275,988 of CAJOBZ010000002.1, forward strand.
TAGGGGGGAGGGGCGCCTTTTGGGCCCGCGGGGCCGCCGACAAGTCGGAAAATTTGGTCGGCGGCATGTCGGCGGCTTGATATCAGTATGATGTTGGCGTACCCAAGCCACCACATGTCTGCGGGTAACACGCGCAGGCGCATGTTGCCGACATGATTCTTTTCATACAGGCCGCCGGACTTTGTCGGCGGCCCGGCGGGCTCATTGTGTATTGCGCTTTATGTGTCAATATTAATGACATAACATACTTTGCTATTTTTATTAAAAGACGCGATATGAGAATTAATAAAGAGCAATTGATAAGTATAAAATGCTTTTATTTTTATTGAAGGTCGTTAACCTTTGTCGATCAGTATTGACGCACAATGCGACATTTATTTTTTAGTACTCTTGACTGTACCCATCTTTAAATTATCTTATTTATCAATAAGCTTGTTTTTGAATATATTGTATTATCCATTGATAAAGTGCATCCAACATTCTCGAAATATACACTAGAACTTTCATTTGTATAAGTTATTTTAAGCTTTACTGGTTAGGTTATTTTTTATTGCTGAACTTGTTTCAATAATACAAGTGCCCCATTTAATCAAAGCTGCAAACACTGCCTTAAAATACGCTTAGTTGTGGAACGACGTCGAGGTGATACGGATGGAATTTCGTATTCTGCCTCGACGTCCGATGATGAAACTCTGTTAGAAGTGTTCTATTTTTTTTACTCACAGTTTACCACTTAATACTAACGCGCACTAACATTATTCACTAGGTCAAATGGTTTATAAAAAAAAAGAAACAGAAGAATCCGTTTCATGGGTTAAACCCATTGTTGTGGATTATTACTATTATTAAAGGCCTAGGCACTGTTTGCAGTATGAAATTAATAATAAAGTAAGTTACCTAAGGCCGCATATTACTTCCAAGAACAGTTTGTACGATTAGGATGGAAATGAATGCGCTCTGTTAATAATGGGATTATTATTTTAGTCATTTGCGTCATACAACTGGTTTCGCATTTTGCTAGTTGTCGTTAAAAGCAATTTTTTATGATTTAATTAATTTTTAAAATAAATAAACTTTTAAAATCTATAAATGAAATAAGTATTAGGTCCTTATATATGAAATTGGCGTATTTCGTACTGGCCACTTTAATCACGATGTTCTCCTCTTTGGTAAGGAATTCCAAATTCAAATTTGTACAGCTATTTACTCATGTGTTTGTGCTTCGATGACCGTCATTCATTTGTTTTTTTCTTCTGTTTTTTTCTGTTTGCGTCACTCATTTTACAAAATGGAAAACTTAAAGTATCGCATTATTTACGAGTATGAGTTCCGCCGTGGCACTAGTGCTGCGGAAACGACTCGAAGGGTGAATGATGTGTATGGCGGTCATGTTGCAAAAGAAAACACAGTTCGTTTTTGATTCCAACGTTTTCGTTCTGGAAATTTCGACCTGCAGAACAAGCCCCGTGGACGGCCTAAGACCCAAGTTGATAATGAAGTATTGAAGGCTATTGTGCAAGCGGATCCATCGCAATCCACGTCCGAGTTAGCTGCAGGCTGCGGTGTTGAAGCAAATTGGGAAGATTAAAAAGCTTGAAAGATAGGTACCTCACGAATTGACTGAAGCAAACCGGCAAACGCGCGTCGACTGCTGCGTTACATTACTGAACCGGCACAATAATGAAGGTATTTTAAAGCGAATCATCATTACCTGTGATGAAAAATGGATTCTTTACGATAATCGGAAGCGCTCAGCGCAGTGGTTGGATCCTGGCCAGCCAGCCAAAACCTGCCCCAAGCGAAAATTAACCCCAAAAAAGTTACTTGTAAGCGTTTGGTGGACTAGTGCCGGTATTGTTCATTGCAGTTTTCTCAAATCTGGCCAGACTATTACGGCTGATGTCTATTGTCAGCAATTGCAAACCATGATGGAAAAGCCAGCGGCTAAACAACCTAGGCTGGTCAATCGCTCCACGCCACTGCTACTTCACGACAACGCTAGACCACACACTGCACAACAGGCGGCTACCAAATTAGAAGAGTGGTCACGGTGACCACGCACGCAACTTTAATCCGGTTAAAAAGTTTTTTCTTTAAATGTGTAAAGGTTATGTCAATAAAATACAGTTTTTATTAAGTTATATAATATATTATGGTCAGTACCCTTCGTCAATATGGCTTAGGGTACAACAAACCTTTCCATACAGCCAATCAATTATGTGATTAACGTATTTATAAAAGCATACAATTTTATGTTCTTGAGTTTAAATTTAACCATGACGGTAAATAATATCCTATTTCTGGTGTTATTTTTCTTTAAAAACTTGAAGGTTTTTGGAACAGACTCGTGAATGTTGTCTTATTAATTATTTTCCTGGTATAAAAACTAATTAAACAATATATAAATTTATTGTAGTTCGAGGTAATAATAATATGTAAGAGCAGTGTTGGCTTAGTGGCTTCAGCGTGCGACTCTCATACCCGAGGTCGCAGGTTCGATCCCCGGCTGTGCACCAATGGACTTTCTATGTGCGCATTTAACATTCGCTCGAACGGTGAAGGAAAACATCGTGGGGAAACCGACATGTCTTAGACTCAAAAAGTCGACGGCGTGTGTCAGGCACTGGAGGCTGATCACCTACTTGCCTGTTAGATTTAAAAACGATCATGTAACAGATTCAGAAATCTGAGGCCAAGAGGGACAACCTAAAGAGGTTGTAGCGTGTTTTTTTTAATAATAATATGTACATGTCTGCAGGCGGTCAAAGGGTGTCATTGGCGCCGTGAAGGACCAGGGGCTGTGTGGTGCATGCTGGGCCTTTAGTACCATCGGTGCTATGGAAGCAATGGCTGCTATTTCAACGGGAAAGTTTCAACCTCTTAGCGTGCAGGTAAGAAGAATGAATAGCAGGAATATTATGTTATATTCGATACAAAATCCACTCGAAAAGCCAAGTTATCCAAATACAGTCAAAACCGTTTACGACGACATCGTTTAGAACATACCGGTAATATTGAGCAAAATCAATGGTCCCGGCTGAATTCTATTGTATTAGGTTCTTAATAACAACGTCATCGGCTGTTACGACTATCGGTTTTTACGACCAAATATGAGTAGTCCCTTCGATGTCGTTATAACAGATTTTGACTGTGTAATATACTAATACTAGGTGACCCGGCAAACGTTTGTATTGCAAAAAATTTTTTTGGTTCTATAAAAATAACTATCTACAATAATAAAAAATAGGGGTTGATCGTAGAGGGGTGAAAATTATATATTTTTTATTATTATTAGGGGGTTATATAAGGGGTTAGAAAGATAGATAGTAGGCGTTTCTCAGACTTTCTGAATATGCATAAAAAATTTCATAAGAATCGGTCGAGCCGTTTCGGAGGAGTATGGAAACGAACATTGCCACTCGAGAATTTTATATACATAGAGATTATCAAACTCAAAACGACTTTTTTTATATAACCACGAGCAAACGAACAGGAGGCTTATCTGATGTTAAGTGATGCCGCCCATGGACACTCAATGCCAGAGGGCTCGCGAGTGCGTTGCCGGCCTTTTAAGAATTGGTACGCTCTTTTCTTGAAGAACCCTAAGTCGGAAATACCTCATTGGGCAGCTGGTTTAACGCTCAGTTGTGGAACGGCGAACGTCGAGGTGATACGGGTGGAATTTCGCCTTGACGTCCGATGATGACACTGGACAGATGGGCTATCCCTGAGTAATAATAATGCAGTGGCATAACCATTTAGGGGCTTGGCTGAAGATCGCATCCATTTCTTTGGTCATTTTTATTTTTATAGATAACTAGGTCTTCTGGCCTGAGACATGTAGGCTTTTGGGTTTTAAGACTGGTTTTTTTCATGACGCATTCACCGTAGAATAAAGTGTTAACTGCGTACATTGTATAAAAAATCTATAATGCGCTTAATACACTAGACTAACATATATCTTTTATCTTTCTCGTTAAATTTATATATCCGTTAAAGATATATTCGGTAGT